>JARHVA010000093.1:6492500-6530000 GCA_037957365.1 Torreya grandis | reverse complement strand
AACATTGGCTGCATGAAAATCTATTTATCCTAAATTGGTTCTATCTGGTAAAAGTCATTGATAAAAATAATGTCAACATTTCCAAATGCTTTTGTAGGTGTATGCATAATTTAGTAAAGTATTTTGTTTATATTACAAATAATGTGGCTTATTAGTAATTATACTTCATCAATAAGCAATAGGCATAATTATTCAAAACATTTTCTTATGATATCTAGAGTATTTATATCTAATATCAGCACACGAGTAGATTTATATGGCAATTGAAAGACAGAATGTGCAATTGCACCATTTTCATTATATGATGCTTTTATAGTGTAAGAGATAATCATTCTTTTTATTTTTAAATGATCATTATTGAGTTGCTTATTATATAATTGAGCTATTATTTGATATATTACTTTTGTTCTGAATGTTTTCCATGTTCTTGCTCCTCCTGCTAAGAACAAATAGAATGGGTTGTTTGGTGCAAGCATTTCCCTCATTACAATGTCTTTGAAAATTAGTTGATGATCTTTATTCAATTATTTTCACAAGTTTAAGTATTCTTTTTTCTTACTAGAATGGTGATTTGTGTCAGGAATCTAGAACAACAAACATGCTCTGATACCACTTGTCAGGAATCTAGAACAACAAACATGCTCTGACACCACTCGTTAGGATCTTGCTCCTCAGAAAGAGCACAGTATGATTACCAAATATAAGCAATTGAATATGTGGAAATAACCAGAAACACAAGTAACTAGAATTCACCAATAGCACAGAATATGAGAGACAATACACTATCTTGTATTAACACTATACAGAAAAGAATACATCAAAGAGCCGCCACACTCTTTCACCTTACAAAGATTCGCCACACCTCAAGTGTACAGTAATTCTTCTCACACACACTCTCCTACACAAAAAAATGGTCCCAACAACCAACTCACACATAGAATTGGTGTTCACCTCACCAACCAGTCAGTAATAACCCTGCCGGTACACCAAGCACTCTATAGCACTTCAAGCTGATCTCTCATGAACCTGCAACCTGCAATTCAAAGACCAAACTTACATGTAGATCACCAATGAGCTTGCAACAACCTGCAACTCATAGATCTTACAACTAGAAGGAACTCTTCCTTTCTATCTCATGCCTTAAATAATACATGCCAATGGGTCTATAAATAGATCCCTAACTCAAACACTAACTTAGACTCTTAATTTAGACAATTATCCTCGTAGCCCAAGACTCTGGCTGGTCTTAACATGCAAACTCATCGTTCACTTAACTAACTGTCCGTGAAACGAACACTTCGGGAACACACAGGCGACCGATGCCGGTCCCTGCTAGTCTGGTTCTGCCGATGTCGGCCGACTTCCTGTCGTCGCCGGTGGCCTTCTGCACTGGATTATGCCGACGTCGGTCATGCTGCCGACGCCGGTTCTTGTAGAACTCAGTAACCATCTGTTCCTCAGTTTGCAAAGGTTGAAGCTTTTAGCTCCACAACCTAACAATCTCCCACTTGGAGATAAACAGCTGCAACCTGTACCTGTACTTGTACACCGTCTAGTTTGTTTCCTTGGCTTTGTATCCCTCCTCAAGATCACTCTTGAAGACCAACCACCACAAAATCTGTGGTGCAAAATCTGTCATCCAAATTACCTGCCACATCCGCATCTACAACCATGTAGAAAAAGAACTTGACCCTGCATAGCATGTGCACCTGCTGCTGGTCCCACTGAACTGCCCTTCAGTATTACTTTCCCAGATTGACTCCAAACTTGTGACAACTCCCACTACTTGGGAAAACTCAGGTTTAGTACATACCATGCACTCAACCTCATTATGTGAATCAAGACACCTGTTCTATGAACTGTCTAACCATCGGCGTGCTAACCGGCTTCACACAATCATCCTGAAACAAAGTCAACAAGACCTCCATGTCTCTAGAACACACTCATGCCAAAGAATCTTGCTGCTCCCAGATTCTCCATGACAAACACCTGAACTAGCTTTACCTTTAGTTCAGAAATACCTGTATATGTAACCCTGCAACAAGCACATCATACAGAAAATAGAATAGTGTAGCTAATACTATCCAACCTGGTAAAGAGAAACGCAATGATCAAACCTCCATTGCCCTGCAGCTAATACAAGATCATATACCCTGATCTTCCATCTCACGTATCCATTTCCGCTCTTCTTCATCCTCAACATCCATTCGTCTATCAGTGCTTACTTCCAGCTAGCAATACTACCCAAAACACCTATTTGGTTCTCCTCCAAGGAATCACATCCTCATCCATGCCAAGCTCCCACTGTTTCCTAGATCTACCTGTTCTGCTTCTTCAATAACTTCCTGGTCCTATGCCATAAGTGAGCAACAAGTAGTGTAAAGAAGGGAAATGACAAATTTAAGAACTTACTTACACCTTCAGTCCTCCATATGGGCGCTTGAGACTCCATGACAACTCGTTGTCCACCCAAAATTTGTCTCAGTAACCGATGCCGGTCACATCTCAGTCTACAGCCGACCGATGTCGGTTCCCTGCGACTGCCTTCCTGCCGACGTCGGTTTCCCCTGGCCGATGCCGATCTCTTTTCTGCCCTGAGTTACCGACGTCGGGCTGCACATAGCCGATGTCGGTCCCTGTCTGGACACCGATGCCGGTTTTCCTACCGACGTCGGTTTCTGTGTTTTTCTTGTGAGACTTGACTTTTTCCCGCGAGCTCTTTTTGGATCAAACCCTTGTCCAAATCACCCTTGCTCTGCTCAGAATTCCTCTGCACCTTGTGCTGAACTCTGTCCATCACTTTCTCCTTGAAAACCAAGGCTTTCCCATTCTTGTCACTAACATCGGATTCCTCAAGAAACCTTACCTTCTTCTTCTGCATACAGAAACCACGATCCATGCCTTCCAAATCCGAAAGCATATTCTTTGACTCAAGAACCAGCATCTCCTTCTTATCTATGTGACCAAGCCTATCAAGCCACATCTCTGAATCTACAGCTGAAGTAGATAATCCAGAAAGAGAATCAGTAAAACAAGTAGATAGATAAAGCGTACCTACTTTCTTACCTCTAGCTATAACAAGTGTACCCTTGGTAACCTTCCAAGAGTCCGCTGTGAGAGTTACTGTGCAACCCTCTTCACCCAAACTTCTAACAGAAATCAGATTCCGCTTCAGAACTGGGACATGCATAACCTCCTTTAACACCCATGTGTCACCTGTCTACAATTTCAGCTTCACTTTGCCTTTGCCAACAATCTGACAAGACTTACCATCCCCTACACAAATTTCTCCAAAGTCTCCCTGGACATACTCATGAAAAAATTCTCTATGTAGAGATGCATGAAAAGAGGCACCAGAATCTAATACCCAAGATTCTACTTTATCCAAAGAACATACCAGAGCATCCTGTGCAACGTAACCTGCAACATCTGCTTCTTCTCCATGTTCTTCATGGTGATCTTCACCCGATCTGCAACCTCTCTTTAAGTGCCCTTGCTTTCCACATTTCCAGCAGGTTATTCTGCCATACCTGGACTTAGATCTTTTGCCTGTCTTCGACCTTGATCTCCCACGCTCTGTCCTCTCTCTTGGCCTTCCTCTTCCTTCAACACTCAAAGCATTTCCAGATAATTCACCTGTGTTTTTCCTGCGTATCTCTTCATTCAAGATCACACTCACAACATCATCCACTTTTAAGACTTTTGAAGGAGACACAGTATTAGAAACTGCCATTACCAAACCTTCCCAACTTTCAGTTAATGAACACAAGATTAAGAGAGCTCTAAGTTCATCATCAAATACAATATTCACTGAACGTAACTGGTTTACTAAACCATGGAAATCACTAAGATGGCTATGAACAGATCCACCTTCCATCATTTACAAATTAAATAAACGCTTCATAAGAAATACCTTATTTGAAGCCGAGGGTTTTTCATACAAATTTGCCAAAGATTTCATCAACTCCACCGTTGTCTTACACTGTGATAAGCTGGAAATCACAGATGAATCAAGACTCAATCTAACAGATCCCAGAGCCTTCCGATCAAGAACCTCCCATTCTTCATCTTTCATATCCAAGGGTTTGCTAGCAACCCCACCCAATGGTAAGTACAAATCTTTCTGATACAGATAGTCCTCAATCTGCATCCTCCATAATTGGTAGTTCTTGCCATTAAACTTTTCCATTCGTAGTTGACTGCTTTCTGTCATTGCTCAACTCCCACTCAAACAGAAACCCTGTGAGTAACCTGTAATCAAAACACACTACCTAGATCTACACCAATCTGTTAGTATCCCAACCAAAAGCTCTGATACCACTTGTCAGGAATCTAGAACAACAAACATGCTCTGATACCACTTGTCAGGAATCTAGAACAACAAACATGCTCTGACACCACTCGTTAGGATCTTGCTCCTCAGAAAGAGCACAGTATGATTACCAAATATAAGCAATTGAATATGCAGAAATAACCAGAAACACAAGTAACTAGAATTCACCAATAGCACAGAATATGAGAGACAATACACTATCTTGTATTAACACTATACAGAAAAGAATACATCAAAGAGCCGCCACACTCTTTCACCTTACAGAGATTCGCCACACCTCAAGTGTACAGTAATTCTTCTCACACACACTCTCCTACACAAAAAAATGGTCCCAACAACCAACTCACACACAGAATTGGTGTTCACCTCACCAACCAGTCAGTAATAACCCTGCCGGTACACCAAGCACTCTATAGCACTTCAAGCTGATCTCTCATGAACCTGCAACTTGCAATTCAAAGACCAAACTTACATGTAGATCCCCAATGAGCTTGCAACAACCTGCAACTCATAGATCTTACAACTAGAAGGAACTCTTCCTTTCTATCTCATGCCTTAAACAATACATGCCAATGGGTCTATAAATAGATCCCTAACTCAAACACTAACTTAGACTCTTAATTTAGACAATTATCCTCGCAGCCCAAGACTCTGGCTGGTCTTAACATGCAAACTCATCGTTCACTTAACTAACTGTCCGTGAAACGAACACTGCGGGAACACACAGGCGACCGACGCCGGTCCCTGCTAGTCTGGTTCTGCCGACGTCGGCCGACTTCCTACCGTCGCCGGTGGCCTTCTGCACTGGATTATGTCGACGTCGGTCATGCTGCTGACGCCGGTTCCTGTAGAACTCAGCAACCATCTGTTCCTCAGTTTGCAAAGGTTGAAGCTTTTAGCTCCACAACCTAACAATTTGGTTGTTTGAAATTTATGCAGTTGTTGATTGTCAAGTAATTTATTATTTCAAATGTAATGTAAATCATAAATTATGATATATTTTTACCCAGTTACATGCATTTGATTTTTTTCTTTATTTTTGTCAATGTCAAATAGCGTGGATGAAGTAACATCTAAGTTTCATTTAATAATGTCAGTATTTACCCTTTGTGTTATAATTTGTGCAATAAACATGTGTTTAATCTTAATGATTTGTGTCTTGTGGAAAAAGTATGCATTGGTCCATGTGCTGAAATATTTTTTCAATGTCTCTTCATTGTCACTATATGGTATAAACAACATTATTTTTTATCTGTAATAGCTTCCAGGATCCATATGCATATTATATCTAACATGTCAAATGATGTGTGTTTTTTTCATTTCTTTATATTTATAGATTTTCCTAGATAACATACTACATATCCAACCAATCATTTGTGCTCCAAATGCATTGGTCTTGTAATATATTTTTCTATAGGAGTGGCACATATTATGTCTTCTAAAGTGTCTAGTTCTTGTGCTAATAGTTTTGGGCTTTTCAAGACATATGTTCTTTTTTTTAATGGTGATGTGTTTATGAAAATGGTTTTCCTTGAACTATAATGTAATGGAAATGAAAACACAATGTGCACTGCTTGACGACTAGACATTTGTTGATGTTGGAGAAGAGTATTTCAAACTTTATATATCTTATAGTTTATTGTCATTGTTATAAGTAGATTGCTCACACACTTTACAAAAATCATTTGTCAATGTACAATAAAAATTTGTCATCTTTGATTACAACAACATATGCATTCATGATGAATTGTGCATATATGTAAGCATACCATAATGTAAAAAAAAATTCAAAAGCATTTATCCAAATATCTAATGGGTGTCTTTTAAAGATTATGACAGGTCATGAAATACAAGATTTCAATGAAAGTATATATTCTATTTCAGACAAATTTACATCTAGAAAAAACATTTTGAATTTTATGTCTCTGGTATATTTTTATGCTCAAGCGAAGTAAAGATTCTTGTAGAATTTTCTTTGTATATCTCATCACTCTGGTCAAATGGCTCTAATATTATGTTTTTTTCATTGGAGACACTGGAAATTTGAATCTATAATGAGAATTTATAATTTTTTTTCAAGTTCTCGTATGATGGTATGTTACATTCTAACTAAATAATCATCAAGAAATATTGAATCATAATATATGTAGTTGTCTATAAATTTTTTTATTTTAATATTTGAGCAATGTCCATATATGGTTGCATCTTGTACCTAAAGCATGAAATGTAAATGCTCATTTCCTCTATTCTAAAATTCTATTAAAAAAAATTAATCTAAAACTTTTACAAATAGTTGTTCATTTGGTAACATTAGTTTTTTGAAAGCATTAGATCTATGGTTAAAATAATTATTGTATAGAACTGGACTTTTTCTAGTCATTATGTCAATGTATTCTTTTTCAATGTTCTCACTATGCCTATTATTATTTTTATGAGATATTTTTTACAATGCATGACATAATGGCTCCTAAAAGTGCTCATCACATGTTAACATGGAAAAAAATGCTGGTGGTCCCAATTGCTTAATCATTGTAAAAATATTTTTTCTTGAATTTTCAAAATAGTCAGGGGATGTTTGAATGCTTTTGAAAGCTATATAAGCTACTGGTGATTTGAGTATTTTTTATAGGTTCTTTTTATCTCTAACATCTTTTTTAAAAATCTTTTGTCTATTTAATTCACCTTTTTATATGCATATCCAACACAACTCAAAACCTAATGTATAATGATTTTTATAGCCTTAAAGAATATATTAGTGACGTGGATTGAAACATCATTTTCTTTGTGCAAGATCTCCTAATTTGTAATTTTTTGGCATTAAATTTTTTGTGTGACTTCATTGGGATGGCTATAACCTTAGTATAAATTTGGAAAGCTCATTTATTTTGAGAATTTATCCTCAAAGATACCTAATGGTTTGAATCCTTCAGATGGAATAATTTAAATAATTTCTTCTTGTAAGTCTTTTATTAATTATGCTTTAGCAAATCCATGCACCAGAGATTCAGTAATTGGTTCTAATTCATTTTCATGTGTGTTAGATTCATTAGTTTTAATAGAAACATTTTTGGTTGATACTTCTTCAAGTCTTTCTTGAAATCTATTTTTCCAATCTTGATCAATCAAAATTTATTTTGTTTGTATAGTGGATTTTTGCAAAGCTTTGATAACGCATTCATCACACATACATGTCTAGAATTTCCTCTTAAATTTATGTATATGTATTCCAATTTTCACTTTATCTAGATTATGATTATTTTGGTCTCATTCAATTGTGTAGGCAATGCTTTTTGTATTCATTCAGAGTCTATAGGGACATTTATAATTGTTTTAGTGAGTCCATATTGTGAATGTTTATATCCAAGTTCACATATTTGTACAAAGGCCATTATCAAGGAAACCAATCTCTCTTCTAAAAATTTTAACTTATGCACAACATTTACTCTTTTGTTTCTCCTAATATTAAAAGGATCAACAAATATTCAAAGTTTTTCATTGTTAAGAGATTCTTTGCATTTTTTGCATATTTTTTCACCTAATGCAAGCATTTTTAATGTTGTGTTAGTAAAAATAGAATAAAATATGTGTTCAATGGTATTTTAAATTATAAAAATATGTTTTTTAAAATTTAAGCACTCAAAAAGTATGTAAGCATGAATGGGTGTGTCTTTAATTGATGCTAGATAGGTGTTAATGTTTTTTTAGCTTTTTTATTGTGTTGTTTTCATGAAAAATATTCATTTTTTTGGCTTCATATCATTACTTTTACATATCATTGTAATATTTAATATTTTTTTGTGTCAATGTTGATAGAAAGTTTTTCGTTGTGTTGTATGGCTATATGTTTCTTGTTTTTTTACTATGAATCTTTTGTTTTACTAAGCATAATGATATTTGACAATTATTCTTAGACTAAGATATGTGTGCAATAGGATTATGATTTGAATGATATTTGATAGTCATATAACATGTTTTCATTTCAAAATATTTCAAAGTATCAATATTTGATGAGCCTTTATCAATGCCATGATGCATTTCAAATGCAACATCAATTGTACAAATTGTTTGCAATCATTTGTAGTGAATATGATTTGTATTTGTCTCAAAGTAAATAATATTGTATGTTTTTCTTGGTTGAGGACAATTGGAATATATTTTGAAAATGTTTTTGGTTTTGGTTGACCATATTTGAATATTGCTTTGTAGAATGTGTGAAAGCCAAGAGAAGCAAACATCATTACCCTCAATCACACTTTGTTCATATGGAATTATAATTATTGCAATATATTTTCTCCAATCATAAATTTTTTGGAGCTTTTGTTTTACTAGTTATTGTCTACAAACTTCCAAATAGGTCATTGCATTGGTATGTGATCTAATATTTTCATTACAGAAAGACTGAGTCATATATCGTTGAAGAGCATGACCATTTAATTCTTGTTTAGTTAATAAACTCATGGCATTGAATAAGATTTCACCATAATTTGAGTTTAATATAGTTACTTTATACACACCATGTGCTTCTATCTCATGAACAATGACATTCCAACAAAAACATAGATTATTTTATGTTTTTGATAGCTTTGTATCAAAGTTTGATTTATCGATTCTTATTTTTTTACAAAATAATGGTTCAAAATGACCATGAGTTGGGTCTGTATCATGAAACAAGATTAAGTATAATGTTATATAACTATCTTTGTTTAAATGTAAATATTTTTTGATTTATTAGGGACCACATGTAAATTGGTATGTCCAGCCATTGGATACAAGATATGTCACCCCATACACCAATTTCACCTTATTCTATAATTTCATTTATATAAATTCTCATTTTATGAAAGTATGTGATTCTATCATGTATATGATTCAAATCATATAACATGCTTGAGTGTAATTGATAAGCATACGTGTTTAATTATTTTGCATCACCATTGTTCAAAGAATTTATAAAATAGTCAATGATCCCAACTTTTATCGTAGTAGATGTGTAATAGAAGTGTGATAAATATTGAGTTATGTCAAAAAGGCAATCACCAACAATATAATTGAATGATGGAATCCTAAAAATATTTTCATGGCTCAAAGCATCATCAATGCTTTAAAAGCATTACTTAATTTGTGGCTTGTATATCTCTATATCAATGGTAATTTTAAAAGTATCTGATGTGATGTTTTTTCTTTATCTTTTCATATATTTTTTTTTTCTTATTTCTTATGTTTTAATAACTTACAAGTATAACAACCAAAAATTAGAATCTAAAGCTTCAAATGACAGTGACTTTTCCATGTTGTTATGTAGCATATAAAAATCATATACATGATAAGATTCAATGCAATATATTAACTTTTTTCTTAAGTATAGTGTACAACCTACTTATAGTTTTTTTTATCTCTAACCTTAATTTTTTCTTTTCTTAAAATATAACATTCAAAGTTTAGTTTTTTGTAATATTATTTATTGACTAATTAAAGTCCTATGACTCCAATAGTACAAGTTAGTAAATCCATCATGAAATATCATGGTTAAGAGTAAATAAATAAATAATATTGGCTTCTAGAGCCTAGAAGTCATTATTTTCTTTAACTAAGCTCATAATTTTGTTCTTAACATTAACATAGTGGTGAATTTGGTGTAACCTATTTTGACCCAATGATCTTATAAATGCAGTTGCATGTATCAGTGTAATCTAAAGTCATCTTATTCAACTCAAAATCAATGATCACATAGTCATATGAATTTTACATAGTCTATTAACCCTCAAACATGAATTTGTAGGCAAAGACAAAAGTGAGGGTTCTATAAGGAGTCTTAGCAATGAGAATTGGGGGTTGGGTTTCATTTTATTCCCAAGGGAAAACCTAAGGGATGAATTACTTATGCAAATATTGTAATTTAAATCTAATAAAAATCAGTATGCACATGGACCATCCTGACCCTATCACTGTGCTTTATAGATCAAGTTCCTTATTTGATTTATGACACAACTTTTGCATAGACCCCTAACCATGAATAATCATTAGCACATGTCATTTCACTGAAAGGTAGAAGTAATAGTAATAATAATTATTGGAAAATACAATAGCAATTTTAAATCCAAAAAATGGAAGATAAAATTAGATAATAAAAACACTAAAAATAACTAACATTTTTCTCTTTTTTAGGAATACATGTTGTTTTGAAAATGCATATAATCTCAAACATTTATAATTATAAGGAATAGAAAAAATTTGATTTAGAAACAACTAAAATAAATTAATATTATTTTATGAATACCATGTATCGTATGTAGTGGATCAAAACTGAGAATATGCACCTACTAATTTTAGAGTGCATTTTTTACAACATATGAATGGTGTGGCTAGCTTTAATTTTGCAATGTAGTATTCAAACTTTAAAACTAAAAAAGTAACTCTATAATTTGAACTCAAATTTATCCAATACTTGCCTTTATTTTAAAATCCATATAAAACTTACAATCTCAAAATTCTCAAGCATCCATACACTTCCAAAGTTGCCCAAACAATTTAATCCATGCAGTGCGTAGTTATAATTTATTAATAGCAATGACACTACATCCTACATTGTCCTCTCTAATTTTAATATGACTATCATGGCCCACCTATTATATTATTATTTTAAAACTTAATGTTGTACATTTAAATTTTTTTTTTTTGAAGAAACCAAAACATAACATTAGAAATAAGGCATAATTTTTTTTATGAATATGACATTTATTTTCTTCTAATTTATTAATGTTAAATACTTGAATTTTCTCAGATAAATTTCCATGTCATTGAATATTAATCAATATAAATACAAAAAAAAACTTTTCAATTTTTCTTTTCCCAAAAATAATTCAAACTTTAGGAATTTTTGAATTTGTTTACATTTCACAATTTTCAATGTAAAATAATAAGCAAGGGTAATTATAATAGATACCTACTACAATAGATACTGACAAGTGTTTGAAATAAATACTAGGGAAAGAACTAGTAGTTATGAGGTTACCAACAAATGTGATGGTGATTGATAGGAAAAATACCCATTTTTTTTTTAATAATACACTATAACATATATAAAATTTTATCTATTTATAAAATTTTTTGGCCCTTAACTTGTACATTAAGGATCCCACTTGTCTAAAAAAATCCCTACCATTGATAACCCCAAACATGTCATATAGTAATGCATTTCCATTCAAAATATAAATCAATTTTTTTGAAAATCTAACCGTTATATTAAAAAAGGTTCATAGGTTTTTATAAAATATTCTAATGATAACATTAAATAAGGTTAAACATTACATAAAAACCATCTTTCATATTAACTACATGAACACTTATAACCAAAAAATTATCCATGTTTTCACATGTATGATCTCTATTTACACAAATATAAAAGCCCTCAACTATTGAAAACATACATTAAAAAAACCCCTATTAAAGAGTAAACAAATCCACTACCAAATCTTCTATGGAAAATAATAATATATTCATCCCTGTTAGTAAAAAACTTTAGTACTTATTTAATTATTATCAATGCTAACTCTGTAATAATTTATCTAGTTGAAACTTGTTACCACAACAATGAAAATATCAACCAACTTACCTTCACATCTAAAACATGGAACATAAATCCCTTTAGGGCTAGGGAAATCATAATGAATTTATATGGATAGAGATATGTGATATAAATTTAATGCTTCAATGGTTTTTATTGTCCTAAAATAGCTATTAGTGTCTGAAAGTTGTGTTCTCAAAAAACCTACAAGATATTCCACAAATTTTTTCACTTTGTGAGAAGAAAGGCTATTAAAATCAAGGCTTTTGATCATGAGATCATCATCTTAGAAATTCTTATGTATAAAATTGATGGTCAAAAGAGCCAGATATAGGTTAAACTTTTTATAATTACTTAGATTTAGATAACACATTTTCTTCAACATAACGTCTAACTTGTGTCTGTATATAGAAACTTTAAATATGTTTATTTTGTGTTGAAAAAGAGACCCTAGAGATAAGTGTAGAATATTGTGCTAAAAATAGGCAATGTAGATTATTTATTGAGTATATTAAGGATTGACCAAGGGTGTATGAACACATTTATCCTACAAGAACTTACACTTTTGTAACCAAAGGAAATTTTATATCAAGACATTAATGCAACCAAGGTTGAGACTTTGTACTCCATTTGCTATAAGTGTTTTATAGTCCAAGAGAAATAGGCCCAAATTTTAACTCCACAATTTATAAAATATTCTTAAAAGTAAAAAATGGATGAGTTATGAGTGCTCTGCCAAGTTCCACTTATGTTTTAATTCTTTAGGTTTGAAAGAACTAGTTACTCTTACATTTACATAGTCAATTTGGGGGTAGTGGTAGTGCTCAGTTTTGAATTGTGGTCTAAGCCCCACTCCATCAAAGATTTTTGAAGAAAAAGAACAAAATAATAATAATCTAACAAGGGATGAAATAAATTAACACAATTTTTATGATCATGGGGAAAAACATTGCACACATTCCTTAACTTATGTGTTATTGGGTCCAAAAACTTATCTTCACCTTATGAAATGGATTCAAACAATATTGAAGAATCTAAATTTGTATTGTAATAAATCATTTTATTTCACCCAATGTTCAATATTTTTACTATGCAAGCCTTGACAAATTTGACATGGATCCCAATTTTTCAAAATTACATATACACCAAGTTATTTAAAATCCAGAGTGGGAGAAGGAACTATGTATGCATTATTACATTATCAGTGATGGTCTATGTTTCTAGAAACAAGAAATGGGAAACTATAACGACAACGAAAATATGACAAGAAATAACCATAAAAAATTTTGCAAGTAAAAAATGGGTACACACACACATAATGATATAAAAATAATGTAATACTAACATGATAGTAAGGAAAATGGATGAAAATTAAAAAATCTAAATGTAAAAAATGCAACAAAACAAAAAATAATAAAAAACTACTAACATATAATGAAATGAATGAATTTTTAAAAATTAAATATAAAATAAATATATAAAAAATAAAAAAATAATTTTTAAATTAATAAGTCTAAATACATATTAAATAAATATTAGTAAAAAATAAATATATTAATGATATAAAAATTAAGTGTAAAATACTATTAATAATGTAATAATATAAACACGAGTACTATGAAATTAAATTTCATGATCCACCCCTATTTATTATGTAAATTTTTTATAAAAATTATTTATTTAACATTTTTATTTATAAATTGATATAGTTCATAATATAATAAAAAATAATATATAATTTTTATAATTCTTTACTATTTTTTAAAAATTTACCCAAAATTTTATCTTAATTTAATATTGTTTTTATCTTAGTAAAAAGCCCCCTTCTATAACAAGATAAAAATCATAAAATATTAAGTTTATATGCTATACAATAAAACAAGCATATTAAATAATTTAAAAACTAACCTTCTTAAACAATTAAAATAGAGCCCCTTTAAGAAATACTTAAATACTAATGATTTAAAAAATTAAAAAATTCTTTCTAAATATATTTAGAAACACCAAAAAAAGAGAGATGATCAAATTTCAAACCATATTTTGTGACGAGTCAAAAGTTTCCCAAAGTAAAGTTAATGATTTTTGTTATTTTATTGTCTAGACCTTTTGAAATCATGTGTGATATAAATTTATATATTTGGTATCAATTTTTGTATTGGTGATGATACATATTAAATGCAAAATTTGATATAAACATTTTTATGTGTCATAACTTAAAAATACTTGCACCTTAATTTTTTTGTTTTCAAATTGACATATGATGGAGATAAATATGTATATGTTTTAAGACTAGAAGCTTCTACTAATATAATTTGAAGGGTTGGACTTAGTTTCAAGTTGAAGGGTACTTATTTATCCAACATTTTGGTAATAAAAAGTTGTAAGACATAGTTGCACTTCGATTGACAAGAGTATATTAAGTACACATATCACTAAAATTATGAACTCTAAAACTCCATATGTGACTCCATAATTATTTTTTATATTAACTCTGACATTGATTTTATATGAAATATAGAGTTGTTTGTTGATGAGACAATAATATGTTGGTAATAAATTAAAAAACAATATAATTTGAGATGAACAATATGTATTGGAGGGTGGTACTCTCATATTTAGCAAATGGAGTTTCTCTCTTGTATTTTACACACCAATTATACTTTATCTTTTCAATCGTGAGTATAGTATTCTACAACATAAGCTCAAAGAAATCTTATTTTCCATTTGAACTTGAATATTCAAATATGTGTCTTTGATACACATTCCTCTTCTAATTTTTTTTCCATCTAATTCATAGTTTTCTTCATGTAGATGAAAATCAAAGACTTCATTTTTAAAATGGAATTGTTGATTAGAATATTTAGAGATACAAAATTTATTAACAAGTGATAGTTATCTTTAGTCCTTTTTATAATGACCAATAGAAACCATTTTCTCATAATTTATACTTATTCAATGAAAAATTAAAATAAATATAAAATTATAAAATAAATAAGCATTAGACATTCAAAAAATTATTAATTAAGTTGATTATTTAATTAATACTTTGAGATTAAGATTTAATATTGATTATTTTCATTTAAACAAGCTGATGCCTAATCAAACTAAATTTTATGTTTGATTTCCAAATAATATCATTCCATTTCTTACTAAAAAATGACTATAAAAGTAATTAGAGAAAACCAATTGAAATGAAAGAAACTATATCAATATTGTTGTCACTTAGATTTGTAACCTTTGAGGATATTTTAAAGTTATCCACATCTAAGTGGCAAAATGGAAACACCTCTAGGCTTGTGGACAACCTAGGGAATGAGGTGAATCTCTAGATAGGGCTAGCTTCCTTGATGTACCACTTTGGATTGCAACTACTACCAAACTTGGGAGGTGAAAATGGAGAAGTATAATTGAAAAAAAACTAATATAAAGGAGGTGATACACCAAATAACATGATGACATCCAACCATATGCATATTACACTTGAAATCAAAGGACAAATTGAAAATCCACTTCTCCAATCTTCATCTTCTTACATCAATGCTACAATATGGGATTATGGATGAATGTGTAAAGATAAGAGAACTAAACAAGAGGATTATGAGGACACTAATGAATATACTAACTCACTTAAACCTTGAACATCTCCTGGAACATTTCACATACACTGCAAGAAGAGGTTGCAAATAGGTGAAAGAATGGAATAACATGCTAAGGAATCCACAATTTTCACTAAGAAATATTCATCATCCAATTAAAAACACTAATAATATTCATATAGGAGGTAAAAATAAGTTTTATTATTGATCAAAAGGTATATATTTGAGCAGGGATTCACCATACTCTAGTGGAGCATCCAATACAATGCCAAAATGGCTAGTTCTTATAGAACTTGTGAGAGAGATAAGTCCAAGTGTAATAAGGACACTTGTCAAGATAATAAAAGTAGTTAATTTTACATGTTTATATATTATTGGATAAACCATGCAAGGTTTTAAGGTATAAATGTCAATCCAAATCATAAATCTAATGAAAAGTGGCAAGAAACTCCCCATTCTAGCTTATAAAAATTGATTGCATGATTAGACCTATTTGAATGCATTATAATTGATTACGATAAATTTAAATGATTTGAATAAATTATAATTACATCATAAATTCTTCTCTATTAATTATTTAAATTCTTGGTACTTTAGAATCAACTAAAAAAGAGAAATCATCATATATTATCTAGAAAACTGCTCTTCCATTCACCTTGCACACTTGGCCTCAAAATTAGCATTATTTGATAATTAAAATATATTTTATGGAGTGTATTAAAATTTTAAATAGCATCCATGTCTATATAATCATCAAGGATACCTAAAACTGAGCTCACTTGAAGATTTCCACCCTTTTCACTAGCTTGTCCAATCGGCTAGTTTTGATGAACTGAAATGAGAGCTATTTTTTGAACCCTTAGGATTTTTTACGAATAATTAAATGAATATTTGGAGTTATTATAAGTCTATATCTCCCCCCCAGAGTTAATTTTATGTTCAAAATCATTTTTTATCTTGCACAACATAAAAAATGGTCAAAATATCCTATTTTTGGCATGTTAGTATAGTTATATACATCCAAAAATCATGTGGAGTAGATTGAGGGATTAATATAAAAGTTATAATAGTTTTTGATGAGAAAAAAATCCCATATATTCAGCTATACAACTCCATTTTCTCCATCGGGTCACTAGGAAGGGTTTGCAAGGGTTTTATCTTGTTTTCACTCTTAAGGTTCATTCATAAAACTCTAACATCAAACCTATATAAAAATTACAAAAAAATTGCCTTCAAGACCCCCTATAATATCCTTTAATCTCATTTACACCCATTCAAAGCATTAGAAGAGGTGTGAGCGCTCAAACTTGCCTTATCGAGCTCCTTTCCTTGTTCCTTGCATGTTTGAATTGTTTTAAGGTCTAAAAATAATTTATTTTGGATTTATATAAAAAATTTAGGTTTTAAATATTACTATTTTATCCCATTAATATTTTTAAATAGGTTATAATTCATATCAAATACTAGAAGTGAAAATGACTCCCTTATCTAGAACTAGGCCTCAACCCTGCCTTTAGGCCTGACTGTAATTCCAGGGGTTTAGAGTAACTTGATGAGTTATTTGAATT
Organism: Torreya grandis; assembly: GCA_037957365.1. NCBI lineage: Eukaryota > Viridiplantae > Streptophyta > Pinopsida > Cupressales > Taxaceae > Torreya > Torreya grandis. The sequence goes on along the minus strand of JARHVA010000093.1, from coordinate 6,512,939 downwards.
TAATTATATAAAATAATTATAAAATGGTCCCATATACATTTTTCAACATGTTACCAATCTCATCTCATACTCTAAGTGTGAAAGACTCTCAATTTGGACATAGGCCTAATCCTTGCCTATTAGGCATGTCTCAAGCTTCAGCCCAAAATGCATTTTTTATGCATTCCATACATTAAAATAGATTTAAAATATCATTAAATGCCTCAAAAAAATCTTCAATAGGTTATATTTAATATCCAATTCTATAAGTGAGAGTGGTTCTTCAATTACAAACTAAGCTTCTCCATGTCTTTAGGCTTAATTGCAACTTCAAGGTTTTAGGCTATCATGTCAAGATCCATACTCATATAATGTGTTAAAAACATTTTAATTGGTTTTTTACAACTTAAAATAGGTATTTTATAGGTTTAAAATATCCTAAGACCATCCTTTGCTCATTTTCTGTCAAAACTACCAAGGTTTGCACCTAGGGAAGTACCCCTTGTCTGATACAAAATAGGGCATAATTCCCCTATTTTTTAATCAAAAAAATAATTTTATGAGTTTATATATATGTAAATTAACCTTTTTATAAAATTTTATCTCCTGGTCATCTCATATGGCTCTCTAAAGCTTTAAATTCTCAAAATTGGTTCCTCCCAAGGCAGACTGTGTTTCCATTTGGGATACCCCTATTGGTAGAGTTTTGTATGAGATTTGACATTAATATAAATATTTAAACCTTAATTTAATAATATATATTCATTTAATTATGATTATATTCATCCCTTGATGTTTGAAACATACTAACACCTAAAAACATCACTTCATATTGCTCACTGCCTAACTGTGTTTTTGTTTTGGGTGCCAATAGGTGTACTTAGGTCTTTAGAGGGTCTATGCAGGTGAATATTTAAATAGTTAGTGTTAATTAATATACTCTTCATCACAATTAAGGTTTTAACATACCTAATTCATCATTATAATCTCTCCAAAACCCTTCACATACCCTTTAAACTCCAAACTGAGTTCCTTGCCTGTACTAACCCCTAATGGTGTATATGAGCTTATTTGGACATGGTTATGGTGTTTGGAGACTCCTCATAAATCATGAGATAATTTATCACCTGAATTCTCATTGTACTCACCTTTCATGGGCTAAAATACCATCAAATTACACTTCATGGGTCACTGTCTGATAATATTTTTTTAGGTGCATCTCAAGCTTGTGAATACCTTGAGAAGAAGGTTTGGTGTCTAAATGAATAGACATTATTTTATTAACCTCCTCACTCTTGGACTTTATCATCTCAATATATAATATATCACCTATATCAATTATTTCAAACACTTTAGGTTTAGGTCTGAGTTGGATACAAAAACCCTTAGTGAGTTGGATGTAGGTGGCCTTTTCTATGTCATTATACACCTGTAGAGGGATATTTGACTATAACATTGCACCTTAAACCTCCTTAAAGTCATTAGCATTATTTTCAAACCTAGTTAAACTATTCAAGCATTCAAATATAGTTGTCATTTCCACTTTTAGGAAGTGGAGTCATGTTTTTGGGTCAAAGTTTGTAGAATTCACTATCTAGTTTTAGTGGCTTCATAGGCAAATTTATATCTTCAAATGTCCATCCTATACTCACCTTATAACTCTCATATTTTGTATAATTATTTCCTAAACTATAGGTTATAAGATTCAACCCTTAATATGCATTGGATCCCTTAGGAGACATGTTGAAAAAGATCTATAAAAAGACTTTAGACCTCTGTTTTTCCCATTTAGGGAAAATACGCCTGAAGATAGCTATTTAGTTGTAGAAGGTGATCCATGACCTTATTTTCTCATTTTCAACTTTAAATAGGTTTTCCTTGAGTTAATTTTTTCTATCAAGATCTTAAGGAGAGTCTTTATAATTTTTTAATCCCTAAAACAAAGTTTCATATACCTCTACTAGGGTCACCTATAGGTGATTATTCAGTGCATAGGCAGTAAGCATGGAATTATGGGCAATGAATGTTGAATTTGACTCATGAATAGACCTAGGATTTTCTCCAATTATCCACATGAGTTCTCAACATCATTAATACTTTTAAAATCATTTCAACACCTATATTCCAACTTGATTTTCACTTGTAAACACCTGTAGGTAAACACTAAATTTAATATGAGCAGCAAAACATGAAATGTTCCATATCTTCAAGAAATTTTCCCATAATTCCAATTGATTTTTATTCAAGGTGTTTTAATGAGGAATAAATATGATTCAATATTCAAAACATAATTTCACACTCCCTTTTAATGCTAAATTTTCCATGAGAGCACCTGTCAGATTGTATATGACAATCATAAGGCAAATTGGTTATATGACTATAAACCATTAACATTACCTTGAATAATGAATATTTTAAAGTGAAGGAGAAAAATATAACATTAAAAACATGATCCAATATCTATTCCAACTCACTAAAACTATGAACAAGGATGAAGATACAAAACATGGTGAAAATTTGTCAACAACACAGAATGGGACCAGTCTGCAAACCTGAGGTGATTGGACTCTCAAATAAACTTCAAACTTAATAAAAGGCATGGGTAAAATTATAAAATGAATATAAAATCATCTAAAACCAACCTTAGTAACTGGTTCATACAAAATTCTCCAAACCAAGGTAAAACCCATAGGCTACATAGATTAACAGGGAGATTTGAAAGGCCAACTTATTAGGAATGGTTCATAAAGATCAGACCACCATTAATCCTCAAGAAAAAATAAAATTTAATATAAATTAGTTTATAATACACCCCAAATATCATTTTTCTTAAAACCCCTTGTGCTAACTATACCAAGTATAAATCTACAGGTCACTTTTGCTTACCAAGAAAGGTGAAAAGGAGTACAATGGTTTTGGAATTAATATGACACTTATAGATCATTTAAAACAAGGATATGAGAATGTGGAATCTTAAGATTCACATTTCAACCTTTTCCAAGTGGCACACTTCCAAAGGAGGTGTACAAGTGTCACTTTCTTCTCCTTTCACTAGAAAACTACATTTTCTTCTGCATAACCTACCATCTTTAATTTTTTTTAGTTACTTAAGACTTATAGGGACACATATGGCATAAAATCATATTTTTACACCTTCACATTTCCCAAAAAACTTGTATAAAGCATTAATTATACCTTTTTGACCCCTAAAATGACTCAAAATGATAAATGGACATAAGAACTAATTAATCAAAGACAATATAACATTAATTGACATCAATTTAACTATAATACACCCCACTACACTCATATTACACCCCCTATAGACCTATAAAATCAAAAAAATTACCTATAGGTGCCCCAATTTGACTAAAAAGTCAAATTTGGTCAACAAATATCATTGTCAAAAAAATTAATCAGGATCCCTATCTAAAATCTCTAAAACATATTTTTTGTAACATACCGAAGCACAACTTAAAAGTAAAACAATTAAAATTATTCTTAACTCTCACCAAATGATCAACATATATTGAAATTATCCATGCAAGCTACTACTATTCTAAAAATGAAGTATATCTATAAACAAAACCCATTTCACAACCAATTAGACACTAAAACCAAAACCACACTACTAAAAACACTATCCATAAAATGCTTAAAGAAACTAGAACCTTTACTTAAAATATTTCATGTACCAATTAGAATGCAAGAACATAGTAAAATAATAGAGATGTTTTTTAACATATCTGAAATCATCTACCTACATAATTTTAATTGAATTACCTTTCATATTTTATCATGGCAAAACATCATTGAGATAACTTACTCAACAAACACCTTATATAGAAGAGAAGACAATTACCCTCACATTATAATCTTGAAAAATATATTTTTAAGAGAATAAAATACTTAAAATCTAATCATTAAATAAACATCTAAAAAGTACCATCTTTGAACACATTTAACATTCAATAAAAAAATGCTCATACAAGATATTAATTACATTTACTATGATTAAACTAAAAACTCCACACTTCCTAATATATCAAAATCTCATTGAAAAAATATTTTTAAATCAATATCAAAGAAATTAAACCATTCTTGTATCCACTCAAATTAGGATAGCCAAGTCAAATCCACCTTAAAGAAAAAATATTGAATCATATAAGGTAAATAAAAAATTCCCACCATACTAAAAAGGTGATTTCCCATGTTTGCATTGCATGGAAATAATTAAAATAGATATTTTCAAACTATCAAGCATTTGAAATAAAACCTAAGGGATTTATTATTTTGTAATTTTATTGTGGATGTTAATATTTTGAGCCCCAAAAACAAATAAGAACTATGTTAAAAAAAGAAACTTTTAAAATATTACAATATGTCAACCTAGAAAATCTACATAGAAATATTACAAAAAAGAAAATAAGACTGTCGAGAGGAATAAAAAATAGAAGATCAACATATTCAAATCACCAAAAAATTCAAACCTAAATCTAAATGTTTATTATCTACCATTACAAATCCTTATGTAATTATGCATCATAACTCATATTATGTAGGCAAGAAGGATTTTAATATTAAAATAGAGCACACTAATACAACTAGACCACTATTCATGTGAAATTAATAAATTGTACATTAATGGCTTATAAGATTTCAATGGTAAACAAATAGAGGAATATTATAGGTATATGGACTCCTAAGATAATAAATTAGGAATAAAATGAACAATATCCCTACTAACCATGATGACTTCCACAGGGAAAAACATAAATCATACTGATGTAGGTGGTGCTTCACTTCTAATTAAACATATATATCAAAATGATGATAACTTTCTAAGTAGTTTTTTATTAAAAAAGATGTTTTAACACTATGATTCATGAGAGGAAGATGGTCTTACCCCTAAAAAATATGATTTCCTTTTTACTATAGGACATATATGTTAATTATGGACCAAATTTTCCATATAATGGTTAAGTATCAAGCCAAGTGGGCACGCTAAATCTAAAATCTACCAAATATTTTGAGTATTCAACCATTTGAAAGAGACAATACTACAAAAAGACTTTGTAAACCAAAAAGGAGATGAAATCTTTGACTAAAATTTCAACATCAAAACTATGGTTCCAAAAACATTATTCATGCTATAAAAGTTCCATTATGAAAAAAATACAATAATACAAGCATGACACCTTATTTTAATGCAAAAAGATTAGAAATAAATTCAAAACATAGAATATAGGATTTGAGTCTCTTACCCAAGGAATAGAAAATGTGAAAAAAAAGACTTAAAGGCATGAATTTGACATGACTCCACCACCCTGTAAGACCAATGCCACATGACTATGGAAAATCTGAATTTGTGGATAAGTCTAATGAATTCCTCTACAAAATACACTAGTAAATAGATAACCATATGACTTGTTAAACTAATGCTTGATCCTTGATTTTTTTTAAAAAATGAGAAGTTAGAATTGGGTTGTCAACGTTGCTACCTAACTACTAACACATCTATCACCAACTCACCATGCATTAAAAATAATTAAGATTTACATGATCAAAAAAATCTTCTAAAATCCCAAATCCAACTATTATTATTGTCTCCAACCAATCAAATATTCCCAATACTTGACACCATACCAATTTGTAATAAGATGATTATTTAATGAAGTATCCCTTCTTTTCTCATATATTAAAAAAATTAAAACTTAAACTATGACATTTAAAATTTAAATTATGATTTTTTTATCGTTGATTTTCAACTATACTTCTAAGACAGGTCAAATCCCTCGGATGGGCTATGACATGTTTAATTTTTATCAATGGATGCCTTAGAAATATTGATAGAAAATCAATTCAAAATAAGGAAACATCTAAAAATATTTTTGTAGTGAATTGAATGGTTGTTCATATTATGGATTTTATTTCCTATGTTTTTAAGTGTAACCCCTATAATTTGTTACATTTATGTAAAAATAGGTGATGGTAGATAAAATATTATCAACATGATAAATAAGCCAATCTAAACACAATCTGGAAGGGACATAAGTTGGAGAAGAGATTTCATGTGTAGCACATAAAATGGTGGATTTCATGGTATTAATATTAATCACATAGATTTATATTTGGTATTTTTCACCACTTTAAAACAAACTATCAAAAAATAACATTTTGATGCTAACATTATGTGGTTGAATCTATTTCATCCACAAAGGTATATGATTTTACTCAATGGTGAACCTCTCCTACAAACTAGGGATGCCAAACATGTCTTAAGGACACCCAAAATAGGATACACAAATGCTTTCCATTTACATGTGGGTAAGCACTTCGAGACAATTGTTATTTTTTATACATAGCTCAATCTTTAACTGACTACAAGAAAACATAGTAGAGATACTGAATCATCAAACCTTTTAGGCAAAGTTTGAAAAACTCAAATAACATAAAACTAGTATATATTAAAATCATCCTAAAGGATCAAAACATACAACTCAAAATAGATATTTAAGGTAATTTAATCAATAAGGGAAAATACATAACCATCTTAAACTGTGTTGTCATGAAATTTTAAATTTCATGACAACACAACCAATTACACTCATAAAGGCAATTAAAGGTGTTTTAATGATAGGGAAAGTAATTTTTTTAGAATGGATCATTGACTCCATATTCCAATGGACAAGGGTCAAGTTTATTCTTGAAATCTCGTACTCTTCTTTGATCTTTCAAATGATGAGCCATTGAGTGGTTTTTAGAGTATCACTATGGATGGATATGCATTTGAAGAGAATATTTTGGTTAACCCTAATTTGGGAGTTTAGAGTTATGAAATTAGTTGTGTTGGAGATGTCTCGACAATCTCTCTTTCATCAAGAGAAGGTGAGTGTTTTGATTGTAGCCTAAGGTATGGGAATATTTTAGAGCTGTTGTTTCCCATTATGTCATTGCAAGATTCTTGTCATCATCGAAAGCATGCTATAAAATGAAGATAGAATCAAGGCTATAACTTGTATTATAGGGCATGAAGGTTACTTCTGCATATGAGATTTGAGTGATATTTTGAGAGTCAAATAGGGTAAGAGGATTTGATATCACTATTACGTTCTTCATCTTTCACATTTAGATAGAAAGGAAGTTCATGATGAAATGTATAAGGTATGTGGTACACTCTAAAAAATATGTAAAGGATCATTTGTTCATTATTCACAAATTACTTCTTGGATCTAAGTTCCACACTTATAAACAAGATATAAGTGATGGTCTAACATAGATAGTCACGGTAGGATGCTTGATGTTGGATGATAGTAAGAGAAATGAGCATCATATAAGATAAATGGCTAAGTGTAGGCAATTGGGGGACCAAATGGGGTCTTAAGTGGACATGTTTTTTTCCTAAAAAACACATTCTTGACTTGTAAGAGTTATTTGAGATATCTACACTCAGAATTTAAAGATGTTATAGGAAGATGAATTGTAGAATTTTGAGTGTAGTTTCTAAACTACTAATTTTTTTTGAAATGGTTAAGTATAATAGGGCCAAACATTATAAAATCAAATAAGTGGTATTTTTTTAATAAAAATCATACTAGGTAGTTTTTAGTGCACCCCACCATTTTTTTTATTATCATTTACTTTTTATTTAAACACCTTAGTAGAAAGATAGGTAAGATTATCTAGTTTGCAACCTATATATTTTTTTAAATTAATTAATGATTTTTTTTACTAATTTCACAAGTTAGTATACCTTGAAATAGGATATAAAATGTATAGCCAACTATGCACCCTCCTAACTACCTCAAAAAATATTGAAAATTAGATTTTTATTTTCGTAATGTGTATAGATTTAGGTTTAGTTTGCAACCATATGCTTTTTTTATGGTTTGGATCAAAGAATTAAAAGATACATAAACAATAATTAACATGAATAATCATGGAATATAGCATTATAAAAACATATATAGTCAATAAATATTTATATAACATCCTTAAAGTAATAAAAATACAAAAAATCATATATATAGAAAGAGGAGACTTAGTCGACATTGCAGTACTATTTTAAAGGAAAATTTTGCCAAAATGGATAGTGTCTAGCATGGGTGAATTTGCATTTTTTTAATTTTTGGTAGAAAACCTACATTTAACCATGTGTGTTTTAGGTCTATGCCTAAGGCTCAAGAATCCAAGCCATTCTTGAGCCTTAAGGCATGTGTTTGAAATGACAAGCTAAAGAGCCACTATATGACCACCATGTGTTTTGGGGTACAGGTTTATGTTTTAAGGTGAATGAGGTATAATCCTAAGGGGAATTAGGGCCAATTTAATCTTGTTGAACATATTTTTGACTATAGAATGTGATTTTGGGCTCAATTAGCCCCCAGGTCATCATAGATTAAGTAAATTAGTCAATTGGGTAATTCGTGATGTGATTTGGTTCAAATTGAGCCCTGTGAACCTAATTATTATTGCAAAAGATGTTAATTTCATGGCTAAATATTTTGGTTTAGGGTTTAGGGATTAGATTTTTAGGTATAAGTGAGATAAGGTTTAGGGATTAGAGTTTTAGGTATATGCGAGATAGTGTTTAGGGTTTAGAGTCCAATCATGAAGGTAATTGAGGACACAATTTACGTTGATTGAACTTATTTGTGACCATAATGTGTTTTTGGGCATAGGGTTTATATTTTAGGGTACATACTTGGTCCACTCTCAAAGGTAATTAGGGATAATTTAAACTCATTGAACCTATTTATGATTATAAAATGTGATTTTGGGCTAAACTAGCCCAAGTCACCACATATTCAGTCGATTAGGGCAATGAGTGATGTGGTTTAAGCCAAATTGAGCCTTGTGAACTTAATTTTTACTATAAAAGCTGTTAATTAGGGCTCAATAGTTTATTTTAAATTTTTAATCTAGTTTAAAATTTATGGTTTAGGGTTTCTATGACTTAAGGTTTATAGATTAGGGTTTTAGGTGTACATCTAGGTATAAGGTATAGGGTTTGGGGCTTAGGGTTTAAAACGCTTAGAGTTTAGGGCTTATAGTTTCTAATTTAGGGTATAAGGTTCAATTACAAAGGCAAATGAGGATAATTTGACTTGTTTGAACCTATTTATAAGCATGCAATGTGTTTTTTGTTTTGATTAGTCCCCATGTCATCACATATCAAGAGAATTAGTCAATTAGGGTAATTAATGGTGTGATTTGGGATAAATTAAGCTGTTGAAACCAAATTCTTAGTCTAAATGATGTTAATTAGGGCTCAAATAGTTGGTTTAGAGATTGAAGAGTTTACCACTTATGGTTTAGGGTCCCTAGAGATTAGGATTTATGGTTAGAGTTAAAGGCATATGCTTTATGGTATAGGGTACATAGGGTTTAGGGCTTAGGGTCTATGTAATCTAGGGTATAAGGTTTAGGGTTTATGGTTTACATCTTAGGGTTTAAAGTTTAGGGTTTAGGGTTTAGGGTTTATAATTTTGATTCTAAATGGTGTTAATTGGCTTGCTCAAATGATTGTTTTAGGGTTTTAAGATCTTATCTTAGCGTTTCTAAGGCTTAGAATTTAGGGATTAAGGTTTAAAGTTTAGGGTTTAGGTATTAGGGTATAGGGTATAGGGTTTAGGGTTTAGGGTATAGGGCTTAGGGTATATTTTTTAGTGTTTAAGGTGTATTTTACATACACTAAATACCATGTACATGGTATTACCACATACATGGTTCTTGCAGTTATGATAAAAAAAATAAAACACCAAGAATCATTTTTTTTAATTTGAGAGTATTGTCCCCTACTCTGTTGTGTACTGTATGTTATGGCTCCCCTAGTCTATTGATTTTGTTGTAAATGATTACAATTTTGTCCACACCCTAAAAAGCATAAATCATTGTCTACTCACATGGTTGACTAAAGAGTACATAGGACTATTCTTAATTATTTTGGAATAATTGGATTGTTGTCCCCACTTGGTATTTCACAAGTTGGTTGTGATCATTATTTTTAATTCTGGTATTTATGATAAATGATTACTTGAGTATCTAGGTCCTCAATTATATCCTAGACTAGTTAGAACTCTGGTCAAAAAGTGAATAGGGTAAGTATCTCACCAGTATATATATTATATATAAAAGATACCAGTTTTAGTGGGATCCTTACAATATTCACTTTTAGACTGAAGCTCCAACCAGTTTAAGACATAATCGAGGGCACATATCCCTAAGTGATCATCTATCATAACTACCAAAATTACTAACAATGAACACAACTAGCCTAAGAATACCAATAAATGGCCATAATGAGTTTGAGAATACCATCAACGACCACAACTGACCTGAGAATATAAATTATCACCAATAACTAGCCTCCAATACTAAACTAAAATTTGAATTTGAATGATGCTCGAAGTAACCAAGTCACTTTACTAACTCACCCACATCTCATTGGTGATATTAATAATATATTATTTGAAGGAATTTATTAAAAAAAAATTAAAAATATATTTAAAGTAATATGACATTTTTATACTTATAATTTTATAATTAAATTATTCTTTTTATAAAAATAAAATAAAAATCTAAATTTTTTATATTTGGGAGGTTGGGAGGTGTAATGATGTGAGTGCAATAACTAATAAGGTAATATAAATGTAATTAGTCATATTATTAAGTAATTAATATTTTTAGAGATTTTTTTTACATTCCATAAAATAATGACATATATGATAAAATAATTATATGTATAACATAATTATGTGTTATTATAATGGTGTAATAATGACGTGTATGGTAAAATAAGTGTATGTACAATACAATTATGTATGTTATTACAATGATAAACTTATTTACAAAAGTTTGGTTTTTTATAAATAAGCAGTGTCTTTTATTAATATCTTTTTATAATTATAAGATTTCCTATTATAATTTTTTTAATATGATATATTAAAATATTTATAACTATATGAATTAGTATATATATTTTAGATAAATTTAAATAAAATGCATTGATATCTGTTGATATATTCTATTAAAATTTATTTAAGATTGTATGTTAGTATTAATTTTCTTATAAATTTCTAGAATTATCATCATCATCATCATCATCGTCGTCGTCGTCGTCGTCGTCGTCATCAATTTTCATGATAAAATATTAGAGATATAAATTTTCTACAAATTTTTATAAGTATAATTAAATTCTTGAACATTCAAAATATTAAAAAATAAATAAATAATAAAATCATTATAAACAAGTTACACTTATTCTACAATACCTTTAAAATATAGAAATTTTATCTAATAAATATAAGGTTTTTTTTTTTTTTTTTTTTTTTTTTTTTTTTTTTTTTTTTTAAATTTTTTTCATTCTATTTTGTTTGTTTAAAAAAAAATTAGCCTATTTTCAACACACATTATTTTGAAATTGATTATTGAAATACTTAATGTTTATTGGAAGACCCTTCTAGCTTACGAAATCATTGTAAGTATTTTATGGATTAATCTGGAATAAGGTTTAAAAATAATAATCTTAGTATGGTAATAATTTTTGTGAACTGTTATGATTGTGAAGTATGAGGTGGAGCACATCTTGTGAAATTTGAAAAAAAGTGAATAAAATAATAATAATAATAATAATAATAATAATAATAATAATAATAATAATAATAATAATAATAATAAAGAAGATATATAAAACGATTTATTTAATTATATTCATGAAAGATACTATGCCATTAATTAAAATGTAATTGTTAAAATAGATTTTTTTATTATTTCTCATAAATTTATTTTATAATTCTTTTAAATTATAGAACTTTTGTGGAATAAACATAGTTAAAAGAATTATTCTTTTTCATAATATATTATTTAAAATATATATGTAATTTAATAATTCTTCTAAATTATGGAAATTTTGGAGAATAAATATACCTGAAAGAGGTTTTTTTTATTAGTGTATTATATTTTTAATACATGTATGTATGTATGTATGGGGCATGCTTTCAATACAAACAATATTTTGAAATTTATTATTGAAACATATAATATTTTTTTAAACGCCCTTTGGAGTTAAGAATAAAATCTCAATATGTATTTAATATTTAAAAATATATACACTAATTTATCATATCAGATTCATGGATGATGATATGTTACTAATTGAAAAATTATTTTTAAAATGATATATTATAAAATACAAGTTCGCTAAGCTAAATCAAAATCAAATTACCATCCTTTTTTAAAAATGATGCCTAACTCATATATGTTTAAAATTATTTTAGAGAAAAATTTAATAAATAAAAATATAAAATAAATAATTCTCAATAACATAAATCATTATCTTGTCTTAATTCATATATATCTAAAATGAATTTAAAAAAAAAAAAAAAAAAAAAAAAAAAAAAAAATCACAATAATATACCTTTTTTACACAGAAAAATCAAGGTTTAGAATTCAAAATAAAGTGTCGAAACTTTTTAGAGGTGGAAACTTATAAATAATACACCATCAATATCAAATTTGAATAACTATCCTATCTTATATGGTTTTTGAAACTAAATAAAAAATAATTAATCTAAAACTAAAAACTAAGTATCTTCATTGAAATCTATTGAAGCAAACCTCAAGATACGTTTTGGTAAAAATAATGTGATCAAGTTTTTATGAATTAAAGAAAATAATTTAAGAGGAATTAGACTATATAATTAGAGATCTAAATATACTTTGATAATAAAAAAGTGTTTACTATATAAATTAAAGAAAATAAAAGAAGAATTACATTATAAGAGGAGAGATCTTTGTATAAACAGTACAAAAACAAAACATTTTAATGGAATTAAAGCCATAAAAAATCAGGAGGTTTTATTTGTAGGAATCTATTAAAATAAATAAAACTATATTAGAATTTAAAGACTCATAAAGGAGCTGTGAATAATTTTAATATATGGCTCAAAGAGATAATTTCTCTCAATGAAATAAAATTGAAGGTATATGTAGATTGATATATTCTAACACATCATATCCCTTACATGATTATTACATAATCTTAAATATATGTTCCAAATGATTTTGTAACTATCCTTAACTTAGATTTATGTGTGTAATAATTGTTGTGGTTTTACAATCACCAACCTATCTAAAGTGATGGTTTCATCCACATAAATGAAAATTAATTGAGTATTATTTTTTAATAGAAAATTTTCTATGTTATTTGTGTAAGTATTGAATAGCTTCAATATTATTTGGGCTTGGGGGTGTTTAATATTTTTATGAAAGGAGCTAATAGGTGAATTTATTAAAAAATATAAGGAGATTAAATTGTTTATGATAGAGAAAGATGCAAAAAATTATGGTACATCAAGCCATACGAAAACATAACTCTTTTTATATAGGTATATTACAATATTACATTCTTGTGTCTCATTGTGAGATATTTGAAAAATATATGAAACAACCATGTATTCTAATGTCAATTAAGAAAATAAACATAATAATCTTAAATTACAATAAAAGTTTATATCAATGTAAAATTATGTATATTAATTCATCCCTTGACATAACTTCAAAATGTATGCCAAATACTTTTGAAACATATCTTTTTTCCAATTCACCTTAAAAATTACAAGGAATAAGGTATCGATAAATCAATTTTATATAAAATTTACATGTACTCAATAAAATGCAAAATAAAAAATATGTAATTGATGAAAAATGATTTAAAAATGAAACTTATAATACCTTTGTAAGTACTAATAATACAAATCATAATTAATGAAAAAGTTATAATGACCTTCCTCTCAACTTATATAAAATAAATATGTGTGAATTGCAAGAACACATCTTCCAAAGGCTATTATATTTAATAATTTTATTTAAAGGTTTTAACAATGTATAAAAGTGTAATATTTTGTATTATAATGATGATTCCATTTTCAAGATGATGTAAAATATTGGATAAGGAAATAATTCATAAAATCATAATATCTTCTACTTAAATTATTATGTCAAAGTGTTCTCTCAATGGAAATAATAATTTCTCTTTTTCATCCATCTACGCATTGGATTTATTTTATATTAAGACTTCACTAATATGAATGATTGTGAGTGTATTTGTTCCATGACACCTATTATGTTGTTTTATATGTTGCATGTAAATAATTATTCAATCAATCAATAGTTGCTTTTTTCATCCATCTATGCATTGGATTTCTATTAAAACTTCACTAATATCAATGATTGTGAGTGTATTTGTTCGATGACACCTATTATGTTGTTTTATATGTGGCATAGAAATAATTATTCATTAAAACATTGTATTTTATGGAAAAAATGTATAAATATAGTATTAAAAATGTAACATTATTTAGGATTTTTATTGTAGTTATATTAAAAAAATCTAGAAAATTATATGAATTTAATTGTGTTCTTTGTCATGATATGTATGTTAGGAAATCATGTACTTTATATTAGTAGAAGAATAACATAATTTAATAATAAATATATTTAAATAGATAGAATATGTAATATGTATGAGACAAAACATAGGATTTACGAGGTAAAACCTCAACAAAGTTAATGAAACATTCACGGTGTAAGATATCAAGTTTTACAAATTTTAAGATGAACAGATTACATAAGAATGTATTGTGTAGATTATATAAAAACTCTATAAATATAAATATACATGATTGTAAAAGTATAATTATGATTTCTCTTACTAAAAAAAGAGTGTAAAAATGCCATTATAGCTTTTATATATATATATATATATATATATATATATATATATATAATCTGGTAGAATTTGTCTTCCTAGAATTAAGGGTTTAACTCCTCAATTTTTTTGCTTCAGAGGCACTTCCCCCAAACCCATACCAAGGGGGTTCACCCTAAGATAATAGTGGGTGGGGTGTTTCCCCCCACACCCCGCTATTAAGGTGTGGGATATAAACTGCATCGTAAAAAGATCCAAAATTTAACTTTGTTGTCACATATCTAACAATATCCACCTTGACAAAAAAAATTGTCTAATATCTTGTTGACTAGATCATCACCTTTTTTGCAAGCCAAGAGAAGCCAAACACCATTTCAACTTCTTTAGTAACATTAGTTTCGTGAACATATCATCACTATTATTCTATGTGAACCTTTTCAAGTGCTACTTTTCCTTCATCAATCACTTATCTAATCAGATGGTACTTCATCATAATATGTTTTTTGCTACTATGATAGGTTAGATTCTTGGCTAAATAACTTTCACTATGAGTATCACAAGATACCTTCTTTTTTTATTTCTCTCTTCGAAACTCACCTAATAGGCCCTTTAGCCAAATCACCTTGTGACAAGCATGATAAAAATCCACAGATTATGCTTCATTAGTTGATGAAGTAATATTATTTTGAAGCTTTGAAATCTAACTAATAGTGATGCAGAAAAAATAGGCCAATCTTCTAGAGGCCATAACTTTTGACCCATAGCTCCATTTTAGCTCTTTCATGCACCAAAACGATCATATCAAAAATTTTGATTCTATATTAATGTGATTTATCACTTTAGAGTTGATATATATATATATATATATATATATATATATATATATATATATATATATTAGGCCATATGTGATCATTTGAGGGTCCAAAATTTATATTTAATGAAAATTTCAAGAAGTTTCTATTTTTAGAAATTATGTATTTTTACAACTGAATGTCAACTTCAGTTGAATTTCATCCCATAGGATAATTTTAGTGTTTAGGTTATTTTTAGAAATTTTTAGATATGCATGCACTTGCATGCAAAACTTAATATAAATAGTCGCTGCGAAAAATAGATTTTTTTTTTTAGATTTTAAATTTTACAAGTAAACTCTATTTTCTAAGTTGAGGCTTATTTAAGCATAGTTTGGGTTGTAATTATTTCAAGTTATTCAATATGAATTAATACAATTTATTTTTCATAATATTGGTCTATTGGTAATTTTATTTGTCCTATTAGTTTTTGGTTTCATTATCTGATATTAGAGCAATTTCAAATATTAGAGTAAAAAATAGTGAGAGGATGAGGAGGTGTTGCACAAATGAATTGGATTATACAAGATCTATAGTGGTAAGTTCAAACATTAACTGAGGTCATCACCAATCAATAGAGAAGACAAGGTGGTGATAAGAAAAACACAAATTGTGATGAAGAAGTTTAGCAAGAAGAAGAACAATAAGAGCATCCACAATCGATAAAAGAGAGTATGGTTCAAGATTTAGAAAGAAGGAATAAATGAATTAAGATTGATTTTCTATATTATGGATAAATTTTAAAACTAGAGGAGTTGATAGATTGGATGAATAGCATGGAAAAAAATTTCGAGTGAAAGATTGTGAGAGAAGACAAGAAGTTAAATTTTGTATGCACAAAACTGAAAGGTCATGCAATGATTTGATGGGATCACCTATAGAAAGAAAGACAAGGAAAAGGTAAAGAGAACATTAATTCATGGAAAAATATGGATAAAAAGATGAGGGAGAAATTTTTTCTCATGAATTATGCACAAACTTTATATAGAAGATTTTAGAATTAAAGGTAAAAAGATCATAGTATACAAGAGTATACAGATGAATTTTACAAGATTTCCATGCAAGTGGAGCATGATGAAATAGAAGAGTAGATGGCTACAAGGTATGTAAATAGTTTGAAATGTTCTATTCAAGATGAATTAAGCATGCATATAATAATTAACATGGAGGAGGCTTATTAATTAGCTTTAAAGGAAAAAAATAGATAGAATTATAGAAGGAAATCTCCTGATCTAAGAAGAGGTGGATCCCCTATAATTAAGGAATGAGGTGGATTTAATACAAACATAGGTGTATTTAATACCAGTAATGGTGAATTAGCATGTGGTGCAGAAAGGAAAGATGATAGTAGGCAAGGGTTTCAATATCAACAAAAAGGAAAAAGATTTCAGAGAGGATGAGGTTACAATGGTACTATAGGATGGTTTCTGAATCAATGGAGATCTCTATTATAGATGTGGAGAAGAAGGGTACAGATCATTTGAGTGTCCATAGTATCAAGATCAAGAAAGGAAGCAAGAAGGTCACCTAAGAGTGAATATAGTTGAGGATGAGATAGAAGATCAGAATATTGAAGTTGCCCAAGTAGATGTTGGAGAGAATATTATGATGAGAAGAACCATGATCTATCCAAGAAAGGAACAAGTTCAAAATAAAAATGGTGGTAATGCATGGCTATGATCAAATATTTTTCAAATAAGATGTACTTCAAGTGGAAAGGTATATAAATTAATTATAGATGTTGCTAGTTGTGAAAATATGGTTTATAAAGAAATGATAGATAAATTAAATCTGCAATGTGAAAAGCATCCTAATCCTTATCAAATTTTATGATTTTAGAAAGAGAATGAAGTTACAATATATAAAAGGTGTTGAATCAAGTTTTCTATAAGAAAAACTTAAAATGATGAGATATGGTGTGATGTTATTCCAAAGGATGCATGCCATTTGTTATTGGAGAGACGATGGCAATTTGAAAAGAGAGTAATTCATAATGGAGAAAAGAATGCATACACTTTTTGGAAAGGTGGTACAAAGTTAGTTTTGTTACCTCTTAAAATGAAGAGAAGATAGAAAACATGATCTTTACTAAAGAATTTATCCAAGATATGAAGGTAGCATGTTGTTATTACTCATTAGTAGCAAAGAATGAAGAAACAAAAATGGTGCCTATACCAATAGAAGTAGCAAGAGTGTTGAAATAATATGAAGATGTTATCCCTGATGATTTATCAGATGGATTACTACCAAAGATGGATATTTAGCATCAAATCAATTTGATTCTAGGATCAACTCTACCTAAACAAGCAACTTATAGGATGATTCCAACAAAACATACAAAATTAAATAAATAGGTTATTGAATTTCTAAGAAAGAAGGTGGTAAGGGAGAGTATGAGTCCATGTGCAACACTAGCATTTCTAACTTTAAATAAAAATGGAGAATGAAGAATGTGTGTGGATAGTAGAGCAATTAATAAAATTATAATCAAGTATAGGTTTCATACACCTTGTTTAGATGATATGATGGATGTGCTTGCAGGAGTAAAATATTTTACCAAGATTGATCTAAGGAGTGGTTATTATCAGATTCGAATTCTTGAAGGAGATGAGTGAAACACTATATTCAATACTAGGTATGGCTTATATGAGTGGATGGTGATTCCATTTAGATTATCTAATGCACCTAACATATTTATGAGGGTGATGAATACAGTGATACAAGAATATATTGGTAAGTTTTTGGTTGTTTATTTTGATATTTAGTAAGACTAAAGAAGAACTCTTATAAAATTTGATAATGGTAATGGATTTGTTAAGAAAAGAGAAGTTATTTTTAAATTTGAAGAAGTGCATATTTATGTAGAATAGTTTGATATTTTTGGGATTTGTAGCTTCAATAGATGATGTGAAAATGGATGAAAAAAAGATAAAGGCAATTGTTGAGTGGCCTATTCCAAAAAAAATTATAGAGGTAAGAAGTTTCCATGGTTTATCAACTTTTTACAAAAAATTTATTAAAAAATTTAGTATTATTGTGGCATCAATAATAGATTGCATTAGAGGACAATAATTTTCACGCACTAGAGAAGCCCTATAAAGCTTTGAAATTTAAAAAAAAAATTATAGAAAGACCAATTTTATCATTACCAGATTTTAACAAAGTGTTTGAACTTGATTGTGATGCTTCATTTGTGGGAATTGGTGTTGTGATGAATCAAGAATGAAAGCCAATAACATATTTCAGTGAAAAATTGAATGAGGTAAGAACAAAGTACTCTACTTATGATGTTGAACTTTATGCAATTGTACAAGCATTAAGACATTAGAGGCATTACTTAATGCCTAAGGAGTTTATACTATTTATAGATCATGAGGATTTAAAGTATGTGAATGCACAAAAGAAGTTGAATATTAGGCATGCAAATTGGGTTTCTTTCTTACAGGGGTATACTTTTGTGTTGAAGCATAAATAAAGAAAATATAACTAGGTAGCTGATGCATTGAGCATGAGAGTAACAATATTAACTACTATGGTGAGTGAAGTAGTTGAGTTTGAAGATATTAAAGGATTATATAATATTGGTCCATATTTTAACAATGTAATCGAGCAGTGCAAAAATACATTAAAAAGTGAGATGGATGTTATTCATCATGATTATCTTATACATTAATATTATCTTTTCAAAGGGAGATAATTGTGTGTTTCAGTTGGCTCTCTACAAGATAATATAATAAGATAATTACATAGTGGTGGTTTGGTTGGACATTTTAGTAAGATGAAAACAATAACTTTGGTGGAGGAAAATTATTTTTGGCCAAAGATGAAGAGAGATGTGACAAGGTATGTTTCAAGGTGAAAAATATGTCAGGTGTATAAAGGACATATGCAAAATACTAGATTATATATGCCATTACCAGTTCCAAGAGGACCATGGATAGATTTGAGTATGGACTTTGTGTTGAGATTGTCAAACAAACAGAAAGGTAATGATTCAAACTTTTTTGTTGTAGAAAGATTTTATAAAATGGTTTATTTCATTGCATGTAAAAAAACCAATGATTCCACTAGAGTTTCATAATTAATTTTGAAGGATATTGTGAGATTGCATGGTGTTCCAAAAACTATTACTTCAGATAAAGACATAAAATTTCTAAGTCATTTTTGGAGGACTTTGTGGAATAATATGGGTACTAAGATAAAATTAAATAGTGCATATCACCATAAAATATATGGATAGATAGAAGTTGTGAATAGGAGCTTAAGAAATTTGTTGAGATGCATAATGAGAGAGAAGCCCAAGCAGTGGGACTTGGCTTTAACACAAGCTAATTTTGCATATAATAGTTTAATGAATAGATCAATAGGAAAGTAATAATTTCAAATTAATTATAGGATAAATCCTATTGGTATTTTAGATTTGATATAATTTCCAATTGTAGATTGAATTAGTGATGATACAGAAGAATTTGCAGAGCATATGTAGTAGCTGCGAGGAGTAAAAATAAAGTTGAAAAAAAGTAACAAGAAATATAAAGCAGTAATAGATTTTAGAAGATGATCAAAGGTATTTAAATTAGGAGATTTGGTAATGGTTTAATTGATGAAACAAATATTTTCAAAAGGCATTTACAACAAATTGAAGTACACAAATAATTAGACCATGCATAATTATGAAGAAAATGAATGACAATGCTTATGAGGTGAGTTTACCATAAAATTCTGATATATCTATAGTATTTAATGTTTTATATTTATATGAATTCCATAGATAAGATTGTGAAGATGACAAAAATGAAGAAGTAAATTTGGAGCAGTAGGTTCCAAAAAAGAAGGAAAAAAAATAGTGCAGGCTTTGGATATGAAGATAGTGAGCACAAGGCAAGAGAATTATAA
>JARHVA010000093.1:6135000-6487500 GCA_037957365.1 Torreya grandis | reverse complement strand
ACTCTATTATAAAAATAAAATAATAATTTCCTTTATTATAACCTAAAAGATAAATAAAAAATATTTAAAATTAAATGACATTTTTAAATTTTTGTAAGATAAAAATTAAAATTATATTAATAAAAATTAAAACAATAAATTTATTTTTTAATTTTATTATAATATTAAAATCATTATATAACCGTACAACCATTTTTATTAAAAATTTTAATACTCTTTGTTTATTTTATATTTTAAACCTAACTTTTACCTTGTATGTTTGGAAAACCCCAACATTTAATTTGCAAAACTAATATTTTAAGAAACTATTTAATCATATAAACATATCCCTTACAAATTATCATCTACAGTGTAGTTAGATCTCTAATTAAACCACAATCACCCTCCATAATCATTAACATAGATAATCTCTTTTTCACCAATGAAATATTGTAAATTAAATCAAATGTTAATTTTAATTTTCAGAAAGTTTTAGTTTTTTATTAAAGGTAAATATTTTTTCAGAATTTGGAATTATGATTTAGGAGTAGTATTGATTGGAGCTACGAACTAATCTAAACATAAATGGGAGGTTTATATCCCCTTTATAAATTGTCAACCATCATTTACGGGTTGCTACAACCAATAACACTAATAGTATCAATTGTTCAAACTATTCAAACCATCTCCAACAACCACAACCAATTTAACATACCCTTTAAAAATTGAACTAGAATAAAATTGGACATAACCAAACCTCTTAACCAATCCACCCACATCTTATTAGAAATAAAATTTTATTATTTTTTAAACTTTTTTCAAATTTATTTATATTTTTAAAAATATACATATACTCTTACTTTACAATCATAACTCTAATCACAAATTTTATAACAATATTAAAGAATAATGTTTTATTTTTATCTTAATGCAAAAATTAATTAAGCTTAGATCATTAATTTCCTAACCTGTGATGTGAATTTTATTAACCGACATCATTATTTTTTAAGTTTGAAATTCCAATTTATTTTACTGAAATCAATACCTAGCAATCTATAATAATTCAAACTCTATCTAAAGGTTAAATTATTGAAGGATTTCATAGCAATAATTTTATTTTATTCAAATTTATCTTTAAATAAAAATAATTTTACTTGTTTCATTATTTAATTAAATATTATAAAAAATTAAAAATAAATAATTATTCAATTTCAATTAATAATTTTTTTAAATATGTAATTTTAACAATTATAATATTTAATTTTTTTTTTTTTTTTAAATGTTCTTCTCCTCCTTTTTGAATATATATCTCTACTTAAAAAAATCAAGCAAAATAAATTAATAAAAAATAAAATTAACAAAAAAAAAAAAAAATTTAATGGAGATATTAGACTTTTTATTATTAGTATCTAAAATTTATTGGATTCACCTTTCACCTATGAGCCATGTGTGACTCTCAAGAAATCAAAGTCAAATTATATTAAATTCAATATATGTGTTACAGTGAAATTTAAATATTACTTATTTTTATATATTGCCAATAGTATCTTATAGCTAATAATTAATATTGTAAAGTTAAAAATATAAAATATATTTATATGGCTATAAAATTTAGTTCATATTTTCATTAACTAACTTAATTGTTTTTCAGAATTGAAATTCCAATTTATTTTAAGAATTAAAACTCTATCTAGTTGTTGATTATTGAAAGATTCCAGTGGGTTTCATAACAATGATTTTATTCTACTCAAATCTATCACAGGAGAAATTTATCCCAAAATCGTTTGAACAAAACTTAATTTGTTTTAAGGTCAAGGTATCGATTAGATGAAGTGATTTTTATTGTGGATGAGTTGATTCTCGGTTTAAATAAGTATGATTGGAGTAATGCATATATATTATATTTCATTTTCATTTAAATGGGTGTGACATGAGTTTCACAAGGTGATTTGGTGATCTAAATACAACCAACCATCTTTATTTGTTGAATTTTTTTTTATATTCATTTTCATTTTTTTGCTTACAATTAATTGGAGCTTTTTTCCATAGAAGTAGGTCCACTAATGATTTATGAAAATTTAAAAAATGATAAATTATTCTTAATTATATGTACCTTTCCCTTAAATCAACCTCAATTTTATGCATAAATTAAGTTTTATTAAATTGAATTGCCTATTTAATTAAACTAATCGAGTAATATTCTCCCTATAAGCCCAACTACAACCAATTAGTATACATTGTGTCTTGATGAACCATAAGATACTTTCTTAAGGTAATGTGTCTATATTAAAGGGATGTGACCAATAAATACTCATTCGTCTTCGATTACCCCTAATTAGGATATATTGGTTGAGTCATGTATATGAATTATGATAATTGAGTCTTGTTAACCTAATTAAAACTAATTACATAGAATTGGGGAAACTATCCTAATTTATGTGTTTCATTGAATTAATATAGAAATTGGTTCCATTGGAATCACAATTGTGACTAAAAATTTTAGCATGGACAACCATGCTTACTATTAACCTCTGCATCCTTGTTAGTTTCTTTGTCTATTGGTGCTTCATCTACTTGAATTATTTACAATATAAATAATAAAAAATAAAGCCTTATATGACATACTTTCTTTATAACATAAATCTAGACTTTGCTTACAAGATAAGGCTTTCTCACTAAGTGTAACCAACCAGTATGTTTGATGTCTGCAGGTTTGCATACCCCATCACCCTATCATAGTCAACAATAAAGAATAGGGAATTGAACTAATTGTACCTTATCCTAGATGTGGTAAATTTCAATCCCATTTCATTAGTTCAATGCCCAATTCCCTATAAGATAATACATTAAATAATCTAATGAGATGAATGCCTTAATTTGCTGAAGCATTTGCATTTCCAGCTACCATGTCTACAAGCCCCACCAAATCTATCAAATTTCAACACTCACAAATGGTCTAAAATTCATTAACAACACATTAAGGTAAACAACAATAGTTAAATAAAATAACCAAGTTTAAGGCAAAGGACAACAATTAAGGAAAATGATAGCGGTTAAGGAAAATACTAGGGGTTAAGCCTATTGCAATCAACAATAGGGAACATGGCATTGAAATAATTGTACATTATCCTAGGTGTGATCAATTTTGATCTTATTAAATTATTTCAATGCCTCATTCCTCCTAGTATAATATATATTAAATGATTTGATGAGATAACTTATACCTCTATATGGTATTGAAAGGACTACCTTATCTATAATGAGAGTTTACATCTCCTGATAATGTGTCAGGGGGAACGAAATAAGCCAACATCTAGCACTCATGTTAGGGTAACATATGTCAACAACACATTAATGTAAACAACAATGATTAAGGCAAAGAACAACGGTTAAGGAAAATGATGGGCATGGGCTTGCAAAACACTTATTGTGTTCATTTTTATGATAACTCAATCAAGTTAATAATATAAAGATCATGGGAACCTATTGACAATATTGTTGACTACTTGAACCTAATGGTATGTTTATTTGGGAATAATTTTAGGATCTTACTCTATTCTTTCCTTAAACTTGTATCTATATTTTATGGCTCAACTCATGTTGAGGGTGGTTATAACTATTCCCTTAAATGGTGATATGAATGGATGTTTCTAATATTTAATTCCATGTTTCTAACAAAAAGAGTGACATAGGTGGTGGATAAGTTAGTACCACATTTCTCTCATTGCTATGTTTTTCTTAACTTACTACTTAGTATAAGTATTTCTTGTGATCTTATAAAACACTAATTGTGTTTACTTTTGTTGATAACTCAATCAAGCTAATAATAGAAGGATCATTAAAATCCATTTACTATATTGTTGACTACTTGACATAATTAATAATAGGTGGGATAGAGTTAGATTCTTGTAAATAGTGCTTACATAAATGTATCCTTATTTTTCATAGAAGTATGGACAACATATATTTCTTGCATGTCATTGTTTTATATGAATCATAAGTCTATATAATGGTATATTATTGTCCATCTTATTACAATATTTATATTTCCCTACATCTTTAGTGTATGTATAATACTCTTTACATTATATATAATCATCTACTATTGTCCATCTTATTACAGTCTATATAATTCCCTACATCTTGCTTGTATGTATAATAACCTTCAAATTATGTATAATGGTCTATTATTATCCATCTTGGTACATAAAGGAAAAAAACCAATTAACCAATTATTGTTTTCCTTAACATGTTATTAAAATATGTTATCTCAGTAGTGAAATATGAACACATTGGCTAGTTAAGGCCCTTTTATGAGTCCCGATATTTATTATTGATAATGAACAATAATATTCCATTATACAAATTGATGGTTCATTGGTTCTTTTATGTAGTAGGAATGGTTTTTTTAGTGTTTATGTGAAGGTTATCCCAAATGCTCAAGATAAAACTTAGTATTGATAATGAGCAGCAATAAACCATTACACATAATGATGGTTCCCATTTCATTAGTTCATTTACTTTATGTAGAAATATGAATAATAGTGAGAATAGATCAATTGTAAAATATAAACATTTAAATTAATTTATAGTATAAATCTATAATACAAATGTATAGAGTTTAAATTTCTTTATATATAGTATATCTGAGAATGATATACAAAATTTAAATGGTATTATATAGACAAAATAATAATGAATACTCAAGTAATTATACATACTATAATAAAGAGTATTATACAAGTAATGAAAATATATACGTACTACTTTTTGGAAATAAAGTTAGTACTTGATCCAAGTGTATATCATTACAAAGAATGTAAACGCTGTGAGGTTTCCCTTAGTGTGTTTTTTTTTTTTTTTTTGTGACTGTGTATACTTGATCTGAGTATAGCATTACTTGATCCATTTCTATAGGTGTTAGTGTACATATGTATAATTTTTTTACATTTTGATTTTAATGTTTGACATTTTAACCCATGCTCTACTCACTAATTGTGTATGTACACTGGAATATGAAATCTATTTTTTCTACTTCAATGCAACTTTTATTAAAACACTCCATTGATTTTATAGTTGACTGAATTAGTATAATGCCCTATGTACTAATTCCATAATGTAATAATTATTAATGCCCTATTGATTTTATACTTGACTATACTAAGATAATGCCCTATTATAATTCCCTATGTACTAGTGCCCAATTCTAGGAAGCAAAGCATAGGAGTGTGAGTTATGTTTCAAGTAGTAATTTACATTAAATTAATTATGTGTTCAATGAATTATATGTTAAATATATAAATTACACAAACTATTCAATAAATGATGCATTGATTAAATGATTATGTCCTAACTAATTGTTAATTCCTTCAATCATCCAACAATACAATCGACATAATACTCCTCTATTCTTCAGTGATAATTGTGATGAAGTGAAGGATGGGCATGTATAACTATTTGTTCTAGACTTATAAAACACTTATTTTGTTCATTTTTATTGATGACTCAATCAAGTTAATAATAGAAATCTCATGGAAAACCATAGACAATACTGTTGACTGGTTGAATGAATTATGTATGCTTATTTGGAAATGATTTTAGGATGTTTTTTATGTTTAATTTCTTGTTGCTAATGGATATAATTAATATAGTTTATGGATTACATAGTACTATGTTTCTATGAATTTCATGTTTCTCTTAACCTAGTACCTAGTATAAGTGTTTATTGTTTTATGTTCATAACTCTATCAAGTTAATAATAAAAGGATCATGAAAACCCATTAACTGTTATCTAGTCATGGTGATGGAGAGGGAGAGGGAAATTGAACTTGAAAAGGGGTGTGATAATTGAAAATAATGAAAATTGAAGTTAACTTTTCCTTGATTATTATCATTCCTCATGATTGTGTCAGTGGGGATGAACAACTTAATAATCATAGTTATTAAAAAAACCCATTGTTAATGCAAACAACAATGGCTAAGGAAAATTAGCATGGTTAAGTCAAACAAACCTGGGGTAGAGTGATAGAGAAATGGATGTGACCAGGTGGTGGTCAACATCTAACATGGTGGTCCACACCAAAATCACCCATTGATTGTATTGTGTAATGTTCGAAGTAATTAATGTTTTGGGGTAGAGTTCAAGTTTTGTTTGAATAGTGTTTATCTATAATACAAAGCTATAGATTTAAAATTCATTTATACATAGCATATCCATTAATGATTATGCATGTAATTCATAGAATGATTAGGAATGAAAAAATTAAACTCTACTAATTTTACATAAGATTTCTAATTGACTAACAATGTCTTGATAAATGCTTCCTTCCATAAAATTTCCAAATATAAATTATATATTTAAAATTTATTTTTATTTTTCAATCTATTTTGTATACATCAATTTCTATTTTTTAAACTATTTTATAAATTACCTTATTTTGTATACTACATATCATATAGAAACATACTCTTTTTCATTAATATAACATTATTTACTAACAAAATATGGTAAATTAATTTAAATTTTGAAATTAGTTTTAAAATTAATTTAAATATTAATATTAATTTTGATTTTTTTTTTAAAAGACTTTATTCAATTTTATTTCTATTTTTATGGGTATGCTTTTACCCTATACTTCAAAATCATAGCTCGAATCACAATGTTATAACACTATAAGAATAATGTTTTGTTTTCACTTTAGTACAAAAGTAATTCAAATTAGATAAATAAATGTTTAAGTTGTGGTGAGAGTTTCATTCATCGAAACAATTATTTTTTAGGTTTGAAATTCCATTTTATTTTACTATCAAAATCAATATTTAGGAATTTGTAAGAATTCAAACTCTATCTAGGTTGATTATTGTAATATTTTATAGTAATGATTTTGTTCTTTTTAAATTTATTATACTTGTCATATTAGGAATTATAAGGATTAGATAAAACAATAATTTAATGAAAACCTTTGATAAAACATATAAATTTAAAAGTTATAAAGTTTAATATTATTCTTTTTAGAATATTATTTTACTACTTTTCTTAAATATTCTATTTTGTTTTTAATATTGAACTTGTTTCTAATATTTTACAATTAAAAAAATTGCATATAGTTTTTATAATCTCTAATCTTAAGTCCATTGCCATTTTATCGCATTAGGGCCATTGTCAAAGAATATTACTACCCTTGTCAATCTATTTTATAATAAATATCTTACCACCACTTCATTTAATTACTACCCAGTAATATTAAATATCAATAATTTGGTGGTACCCTGGAGTGATAGCTTAAGCTTATAGTTTACACTGTAATATGTGACCACATATACTTCATATTATAATCTAGGGTTGAATGTTCACTTTTGTATTAAATTGGTAATCATTTCATAGTCGTGAAATGTTCTTTTATTCTTTTTTTGGAGTGGTCTATTTTGTTTAAACATTTAACTTGATTCTAAAGTTTATATATATATATATATATATATATATATATATATATATATATATATATATATATATATATATATATATATATATATATATATATATATTGCATATAATTTTAATAATATAAACTGTTAGAGTACTTAATGAACTCACTGAAGGTCTCTTCAATATTGCATCAACACAAAAGAAAACATGAATGTGTTACATACAAATAATAAACTATGTATTCAAATGCTTACTACAATGAGAAGTCCTCTCAAATCCATCTCCCTCATTTCTCATTTTAATGCACTCCAAGAGTTTATCTTATATAGGAAGATTAGGCATGAGTGGAGGAATAAATAATTAGGTGGACCTCCTACTAAGAGAAGTGGTGAGACCATTGTCTCCCACTAAAGAGTCAATGGTGATGCCATTGTCCCCCATTCAGGGGTGACTAGGGCCTATGAGCATTAAACCTGTGTAACATAGATTAAGTCCCAAACAAGTTTAACTAATTTTAAGTAAACTACTCTAATACCTGATTCCATTAAGTGAAGGTTAGGGAGATTAAACATCCATAAAAATAGGTCCCAACTAATAGGCCTGATAAGGTACCTGTGCACAAAAATAAATGCAATGTGAAGCTAAGTATCCCTATGGATGCCAATCCATCTTGTCAGAGTACATGGATATTGAGTCACAATAACTACTAAGTTATAGTAGGTATTGGTGCTAAATACAATGATCACTCAAAAATGAATACAGCTCTCCAAAATACTAGGTATAAGAATGAACCTGAGGAAACATTTCTTGAACACCCTCCCTCAATGTTAAAATGGGAGAAGATGGCAATGGATATCTCTATGAAAAAAGGTTGGCTGAAATGATGACAAGTGAACACAAATATTGGTGTAAACTACACATCGGTGTCACTAAGGAAAAACATCAAAACTAAGAATACGTATGCCACTTTAAGGGTTGTATGAGTGGTCATCACCCTACTAACACTAGAATCCATCAAAATAACTCTGCTATAAATTATCAAAGACTATCAATAGGCAAAAGAGATGGTAAAGATACAATTGAGGAGAAAATACTTGATAATAGTGAAGAAGTGCCTAAAGATGAGAGCACACATGCATAGACACATGTTATGGCACTATATTAGTGCAACTAAAAGATATCCCAGTGAGAATGAGACATGAATAGTTCTTATATGGGTTCTAAAAAACAAAGTGCCTAATAGGATACCCATGTACAATGGATGAATCTAAAAAACTCTCAAAAGGGGTGCAAAGCAATAATGTATAAGTATGTACCAAAATTCACAACTATTGAACAAGGAACTCAAACAATAAAGGAGCATAAAAGATTAGGAGGAGATATACATGGTCAATGAAGCTAAATTACCAAAGAACCATGGAAAATGAAGATGAATGGTGGATGAGTATGACTACATAAGACATAGTGCAAAGTACATAAGAGAAGAATGTGAGTTAACATTTGTATGTGTGTAAGATTGATCATGTCTAACAACTATAATCTTAGGTTTCTCAAGCTTGAGTGAAGGTGAAAAAATCTCCATAAAAGAAGGCATGGTGGTAAGTAAGGGGATTTAAAGGACATAGGTAGCAAACTAAAATTATACAAAAGTAGACAATACGCAAACCATAAGTGCACAAAAAATAAAAACAAGGCACAATCTATAAAAGTGTCATAAATAAGTGTAGAGTTAAAAATAGAGCATTGCATTTTCTAACTGAAGAGTGTGGCAGGTGGTGAAAAAAAACATGATGAATGTTGTGAAATACACTCAAAAAAATCATCACCCAATAAATGACAAGCTACAAGATGTCAAACTCTGTTGAAAATACATCCATAGAATATAATGTGGGCCCATCTTACTACATGAAAATGTTGACATTAGGTTACACTAGGCTAGATACTCTAAAGAAAGAGAACAAGGTCTACCAAAATATGAAGAATACTATCAACAAACAAATACAAATACAAAATCTATCAAGAGGATGGCCCTAGTAGGATGGGATAGTCAAGTAACAAAATAATAAATTTCTCAGCATAGAGCACACACACATGAATTAAAAAAACCTTTATGAATCTCAGTGTGACTATAAAATAGGTCCCATCAAATAACCAATAGTATCAAGTGACTACAAAATAGGTCCCATTGAAATTTAATACGTAAATCAACTTGATATTTTATAGTTCATAGCGTTCTCATGTTTTTAATCATATATTTACCATATTATAACCGCTAGACAAGTGTAACTATCATTTCCAATCCCATTTAATGCAAGTTTGCAATTAATTTAACTGGTCTGAACAATAGAGTTTCATTAACCAAGGCTCCATTGATATTCCAATTTAATTTGTAAGATTTTGCAAAAAAAGGTAGTTCTCCAAAGGATGAGAATCAATTATAAGTCTGCAAATAGGTTGATGATGATAATTAAAAAGACAGTGTTTGATGATGATAATTTAGAAGATAGTGTTTGAGGTTATATAACTCACAATTGTACTCTTTGGGAGAAGGGTTGTGTCCCTTTTAGGCTTTATATATTAATCAACTTATCAAAGAGTTATTAAAAATTTTAAAAAATAATAATAATTTTTTTTTAATTTATTGAAAAGGATTATTTTTTTAATTGGTAATTGATAGTAAAGTTTATTTTTATCATCTATTAAGGTATAAATCTTAAAAATTATTAAAAGAAATGAATTTAAGTTTGAGGTTATTTAACATCATAAAAAATTTAACTTTCATTATTAATGGGCTTCTTTAGTATGATAAGTGCTATGATTGATTTCTTTTTTTAAATTAGTTGTGAGGTTCATTTTAAAAAATTAATAAGTGCTATGATTGATTTTTTTTTAAAATTAGATGTGAGGTTCATTTTTAAAAATTGAAAATGTATAATTATTATATTTTTTAACACCTAATTTTATTGATTCATGTAAGGACAAATAAGTGGATATATGTTTAACTAAAAAATAACATGTAACAAACATTGCAATTCTATTTATTAAAGAGATGCAGGTAAATTGGTAAAGTAGGTTAAATGAGCCTAACCCCATCAAAATTTAAATCTCATTGAGCATTTTCATAAAAGATAAATAAATATAATTCATGTTCTTATTATTTTATAAAAATATTACAAACTACCAATTTAGCATTTTCATAAAATAGAAATAATTATAATTCATGCTCTTATTATTTTAGAAAAATATTACAAACTGCCAATTTTAACATTTATTTTATCCATAAAAAAGAAGAACATATTAGATACATGTGGAGAGAAAGAATAAAATATTGCTTCAATTACAATGGGAAATTTTAACATCGAAAATAAAAATAAATACATAGTAGAAGTGGGAAAATAATAATAAGTGGATCTCCCCTTTGCATGCATTGTAATTTGTTTAAGTTTTAAAATTTATATAATCTCATACTCATGATATTTTATAGTTCACACCATTCTCGTGTTTTTAATCACACCTTTACTATAGTGTAACCGTCATTTCCAATCCCATGCAAAGCAAGGTTGCTACCTAATCCAATCTAATTCAGCCACTCTCATGTTTTTCAGGATTGAAATTCCAATTGAATTTGTAAGAATCCGAACTCTATCTAGAGGTTGATTATGGAAAGATTCCATTCAAATGAAACTTATTTTAAAATCGTTCGTCTTTTTTTTTTCAATTTATTTTTTATTTATTTAATTAAGGTTATCGAGGCATTTTGTTACACTAGACAATTTTCATTATAGATCAGAAGTAATTTATGCTAATTTTAGACTTAAATAAGTGTGAATGGAGTAATGTATGTAAATTATGTCTCATTTATGTTTAATTGGGGCTGCCTTGAGTTCCACATGTTGATTTGGTGACCTAAATATAATTATCCTTTTTGTTGAGATTTTTTTGATATAGACTTTCATTTCTTTGCTCACAACTATCAGGGTCTTTTTTAGTTGAAATAGGTCCACTAATAATTTACAAACACAAAATATTGACAAATGATGTTGATATTAGATGCACCTTTTTTTCAAATTCACCTCAATTATGTGCATAAATTATATTTGATTAACCTCAATTTTCCACCTAATTAAACCAATCAAGTAACTAGGTTAATAAGGTGTGTAATTAGGGAGATTAGATCCCTACAATCCCAATTACAACCAATTAGTATATTTGGGACTTATGAACCATAAGATGCTAACTTTTTAAAGGGGATGTGACTATTTTAAGGGAATGTTGCACACGTTCCTTGACGATGCCCCCAATTAGGTTATATTAGCTCAGTCAAGTATTTGAGTTGTGATATATGAGTATTGGTAACCTACTTATAGCCAATTACTTTGAATTAAGGATCACTTATCCCAAATTATGTGTTTCATTGAATTAAGATATAATTTGGCTCAATTGGAAGCATAATTGGGAGTAATCAATCCACACAAACATAATTTCAACCATTTAGCATGAATTGTAAATCCATTACACCCAATTTCACCCTTGATAAAACCAATGAAGTGAGTGAAATAATTAGGTATGCAATCAAATATAATCAATCCCCCCAAATAACAATTTTTAATGTAAGATGCTTTCAATCACTATGTGTGTGAGTTCATGTGTTAAATCCTCACAGTGCTCACTATATCTCAGCAATGTGAGGTTAGTAAAACTAATTTTGACAAGTTGTTGTGATGGAAGCGGTTTGTTTGTCTAAATTATTAGAGGATAAATATGAAGCTAAAATCTATTTTTATAATCCAAGAGTAGTAAGAAACTCTCAATAGTTTTCAAGCATGTCAAATCAAGGCACTTGAACACCTCTAATCAGGCACCTAGTGCATGAGGAGATGGTTGCTTATGAAGTAAAAGGAATATGTTAAAATTATTTTAACAAATATGACTTATGTAATAAATGTGTAAAATGAAAAAATATCTTATGGATGTTGAGGGACCTTCCATGCATAACATAGTACATGACTCTAAAGAAGGCTCAAATGATGAAAAATAAAAAATAAAACTAGTCCATTTGAGGACCCTTCATCAAAAAATTTAGTGCATGTTTTAACAAGGATCATAACTTCTCAAATTATGAAGAAATTGGAGTAATTCAAGGGGCATCACCTTAAAAACCTCATTGAATTTATAATCACTCATAACTTTATTGATCTTGATGTGGCTAAGCAGATATCTTGTTATCTGTATCTATGCAATAATTTTGAGGTGATGGTAGTTAAAGGAGGAATAATTATTTACAAATGAAAATTTATAAATGTCCAAGTTTTCATGGGTTATTATAATATCAAATCTAACATGTTTCCTCTATCATTAGGAAGTTTACATTATCTTGAGAGTTTAGTGGATTCACTATTTGGGACCCATATTGCATTAATTCTATGAATTATGGATGTAATTCACAGTCACAATGAAAAAATCCTTTCTTAAAAGAATGACACCAAGACCCACTCAGCTTATTAGTTCTCACCACATTGTCAATATAGTAAAAGTGGGTTATTTAAGGGTAGTGGATAAACATTGTTCAACTTACATGATAGAGACAAGGATGTGAACAAAATTTATAGATTTATAGTTGATTCTTCATTATGAATATTATAGGTTAGAAAAACCTAAATGAGCTTTCCCACAATGCTCACATAATCATGAAATATAACTCATACTAGGTGTTAAGTTGTTAAACATTTATCCATATCAATATACCTACTTGTATAAAAATTTGATTCAGAATATGGTCCAAGAATTACTTCATGCAATGGTCATTTGACCTTGTTTATGCTAATATTCCTCCTTAGTGGTCTTTATTTAGAAAAAAAAAAATCTTGGAGGTTGTGTGTGGATTTCCCTAAGCATTAAAAACTCATAATCAAGGTCAATTTTCCCAATTTGGTGATTGAAAAACTACTAGATGAATTTCATGGGGTTTGCTTATTCTCCAAGTTAAATTTGCAGTTTGACTACCATCATTTTTTCATATGGGAAAGATATATCCCTAAGACAACTTTCAAACTAGGGATGACTACTATGAGTTCTTGGTGATGCCATCTTGCCTTATGAACACTCTATCAACATTTAAAATTCTAATAAACTAGATTTTTTGGCTTTGACTTTGAAAATTCATCTTGGTTTTCTTCTATGGCATTCTGGTATTCAAGAAAATTTGGTAAGACCATCCAATGCACTTGGACCAAAACCTATAACTCCTACCCAATAATCAATAATATGTAAAAATCTCCAATTGCATCATTGGTATTAAATATGTTGAAAGTACCTTGATCATGTTTTATCAATGGATGGAGTTAAAGTGGATTCCAAGTAAATTAAGACATGAAAAATTGACCAAAAGCTAAAACCATTAGAATTCTTTGAAGATTTTCACATCTCACTACCTATTATTGTAAATTCATCAGATATTATGGTAATTTATGCCATTATCTATGCCATGTTATGGAAGAATTATTTTGCCTAATTTGAACAAGTAAACAGTGCCTTTCTATTTCTCAAACAAGTTGTGTGTACTACACTTATGCGAACAATGCCATATTTAACCAAATTATTTGTAATAGAAAGTGATGCTTCATGGATAGTAAGTAGCATAATATTGATGCAAAAGGGTGACCCTTGACCATTATAAAAAAAAATTATTAGGTAGGAAGGTACCCTAATGCATATATGAAAAGGAAATGTTAGCCATTATCCATCTCATAACTCACTGATAGCCATAACAAAGGTTCCTAAAAGTTCTCAACAAATGTTGTAAACCTATAAATTTCTCTATTTAACACCACTTGAAAGTTTCCTACTAAAACCATGATCACTTTATATTTCATGGTAATTATTCTATCTATTTATGTTTCACATTTTAATACTTTGCATGGGGTTCTTTGTAAATACTAAATAAAATTTATAGTTATCCATATGGGATCACATCCTTATCTTAATTTATTCTAATGTTACTTCAACTCAAGACTATTTAACTAAATAATTTCTTCAACAATCAAGGTCAAGTTTAGTTTATTATTTAATTTATATTTAATATTAAAATTTTAATAAGTATCCAACATTATAAGCCATTATAATTATAAAAATAATCTCTTATAAATTATTAGTCATAAATATATATTAATATAAATTAACTTCATTTAAATTATGAAAACTCAAATTATTTCACACAATTTACTCCTTGGTGGAAACACCATTTTCTGTTTTATTTTTTATGATTCCCTTGAAATTTAATTGTGATTGGGTACTATCCACTCTTTTTAATGGGGGATAGAAAATTTCTATAATAAATGACAAATAAAATCTTTATAAGCATTAGAGATGGATATCCATTTCATAGCTATAGGAGCTAAGCTTACACCATAGGATTTAGTATGATGTTTTGATTGGTGAGCTTGGGAAAAATGCTCCCCACCCACACTTGACATACATGCATTAGATACCTTTCCCTTTCACATTTCATGGATGATCCCTCAAAATATTATACTAAAATTTTCCTTGAGGGTACAAGGAATTTAGAATTTATTTATTCTCATTTGTATAGTCTATTGCATGTTTAAGTGTTTCCATTTTGAGTGTATGATATGGGCACCCCTTAAATTTATTTTAAATTGTTCACTTATTATTTCAATTAGTGACTCTTTTACCATGACATTCACATTCTATCAACAACTATGCCCTCTTATGCACCCATGTGGCATGCACTTTGCATAAAATTTGGAACTCACTTCAACTGCACCCTTTTCTCACTATCTTGGTCACTTTTAACTTACTCCCAATCTCATTTTCGGATTTTAAATCATTTGGTTTTCTTTATCAAGACCCCTAATGCAAATTCAACCTTTTCCTAGCATGTTTTAGTTGTCAAGGCTTTCCCAAACTAAAGTGGAGTATGATGTGGCTTGAGCATTCATAATTTATTCAACCAAGTTCAACTCATTATGCACCTAAGATCAAAAGCAATTTTTGTTTAGACAATAAACACTTTCCCTAACCCCAACTAAAAATATAAAAAGACCTAAGTCTTTTTCATGCTTGGACTCACTCAACCTCTACCAAGGTGTTTGAGTGCATAGGGCCTGGGCTTAATGAGAGGAAGGCATGAACCAAAGAAAGGCTATCACATGGCCCTTACTAGTCCTAAACCCTCCTGAGCTAACAGGGTAGACATATCCAAAGATGAATTATTGAGCTAGGAACTAAGTGGATATAAGTTAGTAGGCCAATGAAGGCCCACAACAAATAAAATTATGACACTTGTGAAGTGAAGTGAATATCTGAGAAACATAAAAGGGGTCTGAGAGGAAGTAAAAAAGTATATGTGTAGCCCATAGCAATTAAGATATATCCATGTGTCAAATCCAAATCAAGGCCAAGAGATCTAACACCTGGGTCTACAACATGATGTGTGGTGACCCCCTATTGGTCATGGGGTGGAAAACTACATAAGGTTCAGGATCAATGATAGAGAGGTATGTATAGGGATGCAATCCCAACTTGCCAATTTTGATAAGGCCTAAGAATGCTTAGAACTAACGAAAGGTGAGCACGTGGCCCTTTCCATCCCTAACCCCTTCCTAGGATGGTATGGAATTCAAACCCCAGGGTGAATGAATGTATAATCATCTAAAAGTGGTAAGTGGATGCTAAGAGTGGCACTTAAGTGACCCTATTCATATCTTAGCCCTAGACCTATCCTAGATAGTTAGACACACTTTTTCAGTCATTAAGTAAACCATGGTCACCCACAGTCATCCAAAACATAGTCCCAAGACTATCTTCTCAGATCCCAACCTAACTTGTTTAGTAGTCTGCCAAGTGGACATTAGCACCACATTTAGGAAACTATAGCCATATGGAGATAGTGTACCCAATTGGGCACTACTATCCATAGCCCTAGCTCTTCCCAACAGATACATTTTCAAATGTATGCCCCTCCTAAGGTTAGCGTAAGTCTATTTTCTTATCCGCACAAGCAACATAACTCTATAAATACAAGTCTAATTGACCTCTATTCACTAGATGGAAAATAAATGAAAAAGCACATTCAAACCAAAGATAAGTTGAGAAAAAATAAGGTCAAATGTTATATTTATGCTTATTTATTACTATTTTTAGAAAGTCAAAGAAGTTCAAATGCTATAAAAAATTAGTGCTTAGTTATTTTAATTTATTTTAATGATTTAGACATCTCAGCCCTTTAATCCAAACATACGATTTACATAGTTAAACCTTAAAAGGTTAAATCATTTGTTAAACTCAACTTACTTCAAACATTGCTTAAATTTTTACATAACATTAGGGTTACAAATTCTTACTTTCCTATTTTTTTGTGTATAACCTATCCCACTTAATCATTACTACATTAAGGTGTCATTTATTTAAATATTTTCTTAATGCACCCTAATTCAAAACCCTAGTAA
This sequence comes from Torreya grandis, assembly GCA_037957365.1. Taxonomy (NCBI): domain Eukaryota; kingdom Viridiplantae; phylum Streptophyta; class Pinopsida; order Cupressales; family Taxaceae; genus Torreya; species Torreya grandis. Next base: position 6,470,628 of record JARHVA010000093.1, on the reverse strand, counting down.
TACCAAACCCTAGGGTCTACATTTCTAGAATTTAAATTTTAGATTCACATTTCTCCTCTAATCATGATCATAATGATAGAAGAAATTAATCACTTTTTGTTGCAAATTTAGTAATTTCATTTACATGTTTTTCCCCTTTAATTCAGAATGAACTCATAAAATAAATCAACACATGTATAGATAATTCTTATTATCAAATGCAATATCTATCATATTTCATAGGATGTTATCTTTCTTCTATGTGCAATGCAATTAAGACATTATTCGTTAATCACATAGGCATATGTATACATGCTACTTCATATCGACTAAAATGTTCTTCATGTTGCATTATTTCTTTCACATTTTATCTCTTTTCTATATGCAACACACTTAAGATAATATTCTTCCAACACATATAACTTATTAAATCGAATAATAGTTATACTACCTAAAATCGATCAATCTACCTTAGATGCATTTTACTCTTTGGTTAATTCTTATTCCTTTCCCATCATTCCTAGGCATATTTAAACATCATTAATCTTGTTTATCCCTCCTTCTCAATCACAAACATCCAATCAACATCTCACATCTACTTTTAGCTTTACGCTCTTAGTAGACCCTACAGTCTAGGTTATGATATCTTCATGTGGTCCTAAAGCTCGACAGGTTTGAAACACCTATGATTATAGATTTATGGATCAGATCAATACTCTTTTGAGTAAAATTTCCATTTTAGAGTTGTTATAGCACTCTAATACATACACATATATTTTGTATGCAACACTTTGTGATACTTAGGAACCTTGAACATTCAATCTTAGCCATGTGGCTTTTATTATAAGTACTAGTAAAATGATATAACAACATATTTATTTCTAGAGAGAGGACCTTCCACCTCAGAACATGATAAATCTACACCTACCTCTTTATATTATTATATTTTAGATTTTGAAGTACTAATAACCATTCATATAGTCTTATTTGTAAAAATAAATCTCTCAAATTATCTAATTGATCTATGAAAATTTTAGAATTACTTACCCTTCTTCTCACCACTAATTGGCTTAAATGGACCACACAATACCATGGAAAAAGGAATTAGTTATGATGTTTATGCATTAGTTAGACAACTATTCTTTCAAAATTTGGCAATCAACAATCATACAGTGCAAAAATAAATCCAATGCAATATGAATATCTTGATACTTACTCTTATATATAAGTTTCCAACAATTGGTAAGGACTATATGTTATTTCACTAATTATTCAATTCTTATTTTGGTCTATGCATTCTACTCTAACACTTCAATAAATGGTTCCTTAGTGATATAAAATTAGAGTCTGTTCTCCTTAGGAATGCTTGTTATTTTAGATCCTAAATGTGTTAAAATATTTTTGTACTTATAAACTTTTAAAATTAAAAGTAAAACCTTATTAGCATGATAGTTGACAATCAAAATCTATGAAAGACAAAAAACATGGAACATAAAACAAATAAATAAACAAAATGGGAAAAGGGCCCAACAAAATAAAATTATTATGATTGTGTAGGTTCAATCTTAGTAAAGGAGACCATAAAATACTAAAATATTATTTTGGACATTCTAACACTATTTAGGATTGTACCAACAAAAAAAATAGTCAATTTGTAAGTTTTCAAGCATTCTAAATCAAATGGCACATATATTATTATATATTTGAAGTGAACATAATGTAAAGCTTTAAGGAAATAGAAAGAAATATGAGGTCTGACTAAAGTGAAAAAGTGTTAATCTAACCTAGTGATCCATATGCAAATAAACACACTCATACCATAAAAAATAAATAATCATACACAAAAAATAGGTGTCTAAATTTTATAATAAAGACAATATAATTGATTTTTTCCCTAGAGTAGGCCAATATTGTTAAGGGGGAATAACACCACCACCTAAATTAGATGTGTTTCTAGTTATAATTTATAAATTATATTCAAAAAAAATTTTGTATAAGTGATAATATTCATATAGGTTAATAAATGTTTTAAATATTTATTTTTATTTTATTATTTCAGTGTTTATCAATGAAAATAAGATAAAATGATTACATAAGGAAGATCTACCATTCACCAATACAAAATAATAATTCATATTTTTCTTAGTGAAACAATCACACATGTTATGTTTTTCAAATTTATGAATGTAGATCCTTAATATGCAGACCTGTAGTTGATTATGTGCAAAATTTGAGTGTTTGATTGTGTATAGACTAGATCGAATCCTACACTATCTATATATTAGGTGAGATTAGATTTAATATGATTTGACCACTATTCATGTCATTATGTGTTATTTGTGACTTGTGCTACTTGTAGAATATGTATCATTACACCTCTATATGCCATATCTACACTTTTGCTAAATTGGTGGATAGATTTGATTGATTTTCTATTTTCAATGTATTTCACCTAGCTTACCACAAGATGTTAGATAAAATTAGAATATAGTAGTTGGTGGTGTCAAATAGTGATAAAATGTGTTATAAATATATATCCCACATGCTAGAATTATATCCCTCATAGTTCATGTGCAATGTGAATAGATGGTTGAGGGAAGAAGCTTTGCCTTCTCTGTCTAAATGTGAATTGTAACTACATATGTATTTTCTTAGAAAAAATTGAGTACAAGATGATGATGCAAGTCCTTGGGATGAGATATATCAACGTAGAGTGTGTCTAGACTTAAAAATGACTAACAATAGATTAAAATTGTATGGTGGATTTTAGATTGGAATCTCAATAATGTTTCTTTCAAATTTATGATTATTTAAATTCTCATTGATGATTTGTGTATATAGAATTCGCATGATTTAAATAAAATATATATTGGCATTTTAACAATGAAAAAATATAATGGAAAAAAACTAATAAATCGATCAAAACATTAAAAGGACAACCACGGGTAGAAGGGCCCATAAAAATAAATAAAATTAAATCAATACCCTGTCTTTCATATTCTAGACAAAGAAAAGAATACAAATAGATAGATGAGAGATAAATCATATTCATGAGTACAAAATTAACATGGTAGAACAATAAATATAAGAATAAAGGACAAAGATATCGCATAAAGAAAAATAATAAATTAGGCGCCAATAAGTCCCTAATTCAATGTGAAGACCCATATACACAAAATAACATTGAAAATTTTAATAACAAGGTTTATACATAAATTATATGTCTACATAATTCCCCTCACTTGATGTGTGTATGTGAATGATGAATTTTTACATCAAAATAAAATGATACATGATTGAATCATCTACCTTGACCTACCATAGGGAGAGGAGGAGGAAAATTTTATGTAATTTATCCATCCACACATTTGTTGATTTTCCATCATTACTATGCATGTCAACAATGGCCATTTATGAACAAGTAATAAATGTATTATTTAATCAATGTAATTATTTTGAAATTTGAAGTTTAAATATTAAAAAACCATATGAATGAATACACTTTATTTTAATGTCAACCATATGTTGATGTAATGTAGAAATAGTGCACCCTATTTCACTTATTTTGCTTAGTCAGATTAATTTTTTTTCTTGCAAATGCTAAATATAGCCACCACTTCTCTAGGAGATTTTTCAACCAGCATCCCATTTCTTCATCAAGGAATTGGATAATATATTCATCCAATCCCCATCTATATAATGCTCCATGAATGTTTCCCAATTTATATTTAGTAACCTTCACTCAATAACTATGTAAAAATTACTATAAAAAATACTCTATCTAACTTTGATTGGCACCTATTGTCTCCAAATGTTGCACCCTAGAAGATGGTTGTTCAAGCCTCCTCCAAATTTGGGCAACGTTGGAACATTTCTAGGATTGTGGGTGTGCCTATAAGTGGAAATAAACCTCTAGGTTAACAAGGATAGCTCCTTGTATAAGCTTCTTGTGCAATAAAACTGTTGATCCAATTTGTATGAGTGAAAAGAGTCAAAAGTTTACATAAAAAAAAAATCCTAGTCTAAAGTGGTGATACACCAAGAATTAGTATCCACATGTATGCCTTATACTTATGCACAATATAGTATAATATAGTCTATAAATCAAGCTCTAAAACATCCCAACATAAGTATTTCAATGTAGAGACAAAATGAATGAGATCACACAAGGTAAATAACTAGAAAAGATAGCATGTATAGTCCAAAAAAGGGTTACACATGTGCAAAATCTCACATAGCTATTATGCATTCTACATGACCTATTGGATCAACTCTTTGCTCAGAATCATGAAGGATAGAGAATAAAAGGATAAAACATCACTTGTTGTCACTCTATGTCTCTTGTATGCCCAGGTAAATCTATAGAACTTACAAATAAAATAGACTTATGCTTCTTTGCGTAAAGGCAAGAAAATGGAAAAACATTCCAGTAGGGCTTTGTCATACTATCTGTGGATGATTAAAAATGAGACCAAGGGTCCTATTTATAGAAAAAGAGGGAGAGAAGAGAGAGCTCTTGGGCACCAAAATAGAAGCCTCCAAAATGGTTTGTAGTCACCATCTTGGTGAAACTGATTCCAGTTATTCTCTCATTTAGTTAGATTTTGTCCTTCTCTTTGATTCACCCTCTTGAAATGACTAGGATCACTAGAAAATTAATGGTGAGATGACCCTTCATAAGAAATGGCTCAGATCATTGCTATGAACCTTAGATTCCTCTTGAAAGCTCCCATGTTTTTCACTTTAGACCCATTCAGGCCTTCTGAATGTCTTTACATATAAACCTATAAGTCAAGCATGTTGGGAAACTTGATTTCCACTATCTTTTCCCATTTGGGTTCTTTGATTACTTTTAATTATAAAATTCATAAGCAAAGTTTGTTGGTAAACCCAATTTTCACTATAGAGTCATTCAAGTTTTCCAAGTGACTTTACTTCTTATTGGCTCCTTTGGGTTCTTTGATTGATTCTACTTATAAAATTCATAAGCAAAGCTTATTGGAAAACCTAATTTGCATTGCAAAGTCATTCAGGTTTTCCAAGTGACCTTGAATTTGACATCCTACAACATGCCATGTCTTTGAATCCTAATGGATAGTTGGCCACCCTAAATTCAATGTCCTATGACATGTCATCTTTGCACTCCAATGGCTAATAGGTTATATTAAACTTGGCATCCTATGGCATGTCATGGGGATCCATTGGGTTGAGTTTAATGTTTTGGGTAATTTTCTTGAAGTAATTCCTTCAGAAAATTTATCTAAAGGAATTCTTTTAGGGATTTTTCCCAAAAGGTAATGGCTAGTTCCTTTGAGAACTTTTCCCGAAGGACACTTGAGAAAGTGTCCTTAGAAAAAGTTTGGAAGGACACTTGGGGAAGGCACAAGGTCCCTTCATAAATTTTTTGAAGGGCATTTCCAAAGGAAATGGCCCTTCAAAACTTTTTCAAAGGGCATTGCCAAAGACAAAGTGTCCTTCAAAAAATTCTAAAGGGACACTTGGGAAGAAAAGTGCCCTTTAAAACTTTTTTTAAGGGTCTCTTGGAATAAAAATGCCCTTCAAAAATTTTTGAAGGGACACTTGGGCTAAAAAGTGCCCTTCACAAAAGTCTGAAGGGACCCTTGGGCTAAAAAGTACCCTTTGGAACCTTTTCAAAGGGTCACTTGGAAGAAAAGTGCCCTTAGAAAAAGTCTAAAGGGACACTTGGGCTAAAAAGTACCCTTCAGAACTTTTCTAAAGGGTCACTTGGAAGAAAAGTGCCTTTCAAAAAAGTTTGAAGAGACACTTGGGAAGAAGGCAAGGTAAGAAAGGCCCTTAAAAAACCTTTCAAAGGGAACTTTTGGGGTAAAACAAAGCTTGACAAGCTAAGGTAAATAAGGCAAAGGGAAAAAACAAAGAACAAAGGAGATGAGCCTGAACCAGGAGAGGTTGAAGGTAAAATACAAGTAACAAGGCAAGAGACCAAACACAAAAAATGAGCAAAGAAGAAATAAAAAGAGCTGAAGGGAAAACACAAACTGGTCATGCAAAAAATGGTCAACATTCTAGCAATTTCTAGGGGAGACATGCTTGCTATGTCATAAGACCAGTTGCCTAAATCCTTCCATTGGGCAAGGAGTCATGTAAGGTAAACAAGACTTGAAAGAGCAAGCCATGGCCAAACACACAAACTGGAGAGACACACACAGAGGAAAAAAAAGAAAGAAAACACCAATAAGGGAAACACTATGCTCCAAAGCACTTAGGGAGAACAAACATAAAAAGGAAACACACCAAAACAAGGTATATACAAGACATGGCCATCAAGGATCAAAAGAAAGGCTTCAAATGGATTCCATTCAATAGAATAGGCATCTCTTCTCCATCAATTTTGGATAGCTGAAAGGAGTTTCTTTGCTTTCACTTGTTGATAATGTAAGGACTACTCCACAAAGTATCAAACTTTGTATGTTTGCCTGATTTTGCTCTATCTTCATCCCATTTCAAGACAAAGTCACCTTATTTGAACACTCTTTCCCTTTCCATTTTTTCAAAGTATTTCTTCATGAGAACTTGATGGTGCTCCAAAGCTTTATGTGCATCATCTCTTGTCTCTTGCAGTTGCATTAATTCTATCAATCTGACCTCCATGGGAATGTTTTCAATTAGTTTCAACTGTTGTGTAAGTTCCAAGGTAGGGATTTCTTGTGATATGGATAACCTAGCTTCTCTCCCATAGATAAGTAAAAAGGGAGAATCACCAATTGACTTATTGGGAGTGATTTTATTCACCCATAAGGTTGTCTTTATCTTGCTATGCCATGCTCTTTGATTGACTTCCAACATCATCTTGATGATCCTGATGAGGTTCTTGTTGGTAGATTCAGCCAATCCATTACCTTGAGGGTAGTAGTTGGATGAGGTACTCAAATGAACTCCACTCTTTTCTTCCCAATCAAAATTTTTAACACTTATGAAAGCAAGTTCATTATCTAAGATGACGACATGAGGAGATCCAAACCTTGTTATAATGTTGTCATAGAATTCCAAGATGGAATTTTCATTTGCTTCCTTCAAAGCAATAGCCTCTACCCATCTTGTGAAGTAGTCTATAGTAGTCAATATCCATTTGTGTCCAAAACATAATGGAGGGTTGATCATACCAATGAAGTCAAAGCCCCATTCCATGAAAGGCTGGTCCACTTGGATAGGATTTAATGAAAGGGCAACAAGATTTTGTTTTCCAACAAAGAAATCACATTGATGACAAACCTTAGACCAATGATAACAGTCCTTAAAAAGATGAGGCCAATAGTAACCAACTCTCATTATTTTTATAGTTGTTTTTCTAGGAGAGAAGTGACCGCCATCTACACCATTATGGAACTTTTCTAGTAGCATATCAAATTTTTCATTGTTAATGCATCTTAGAAACATATTGCTCACATCCTTCTTAAAGAGAATGCCATCCACAAGACAATAATGAATATCCTACAGCCTAAAATACCTTCTTTGAGATTTGTTCAAGCCATTGAGACACTCACCTTTTTGAAGAAAACCAATGATGTTTTGTGTCCAACTTTGATTCTGCATTTGATTAGCTGGATGGTCTTGAACTTGATTCACCAAAGGTTGCTCTTTTGGCTCTTGAAATTCATATGTTAAGTTCACATAAACCCCTTCCTCTTACTAAGCTAGTTACCTTGATGTCAATGTCATATTCCATCACCTTCGTGATCCATCCAGCTCTCTTTTCATTGTGATCCTTGCTTAGAAGAAACTCCTTGGTGTTAGGATGGGAGACCATGACATGGCTCTTGTTGCTAGAAACCATATGCCTAAATGTTTTCAAGACTCTAATGATGGTTAAATCTTGATTTTCAACAAAATAATATCTCACTTTGTAGTCTTCTAAGCCTTGGCTGAAGAAAGCAATTAGCTGTTCAACATCCTTGTCATTCTTTTGCACAAGCATGGCTGAGATTGTGTCAAGGTTAGCAAAAGTATAAAGAATTAAATCCTTTTCAAAATTTAGATTTAAGAGAGTGGGAGATGTTGCAATTGCTTTCTTGATTGCCTCAAATCTGCCCTTAACTTCCTTTTTCCAAGTAAAAACTTAGTTCTTTTTTAGCATGGTTGTGATAGGCTTTATCAAAGTTACAAAGTTTGGGATAAACCTCCTTACAAATTTTATTTTTCCTAAAAAGATTTGCAGCCCTTTCTTATGTTGAGGCAAAGACAAGCCTAGAATAGCTTCAATCCTTTTTGGGTTAATAGATAAGCCTTATTTTGAAAGAAAATGACCCAAAAGCTTGCTTTCATGGAAAATGAAGATGCACTTCTTTAGATTGAGGGATATGTCTTACTCTCTACACTTATGAAACACTTTCCTTAGATGTCCCATATGATTAGCAACATCCTTTGAAAAAATGGTTATATCATCAAGGTAAACAAATAAAAATTTATTGATCAAACCTTTAAAATCCATGTCTATTGCCCTTTCAAACATAGTTCCTACATTGGATAAACCAAATGGCATCTTTTTGTAGGAAAAGGTCCCCCACTTGGTGAAGGCTATCTTGAATTAATCCCCTTCATTTACCAATATTTGATTATAACCTAAATAACTATCAAGAAGTAAGAAATGTTGAGAACTTGAAAAAACTTGTAGAAGTTATTACATGGAAGGGAGTGGGTAATGATCCTTGAGAGACACTTTGTTCAGATCACGAAAATCCACACTAATTCTGATTTCTCCATTCTTCTTTCAAACTGGCATAAGGTTGGATACCCAAGTTGAGTGCTTGATAGGAAAGATAATCCTAGACTCAATCAATTTGGTCATCACTTTCTTCATGATTTCTTCTACCTTGGGGTTGATAGGCCTTTGATTTTGTCTTATCAGTTTATCTCCATACTCCAACTCAATGGTGTGATGAGTTAGACTTGGATCGAATCCTTTCAAGTCCTTTTATTCCCAAACAAAGATTTCATGAAACTCTTTGTATAATGCAATAAAATCTTACCTTTTTGGCTGAGAAAAAGCCTTGTCAATCTTCAAAAGTTTGTGTTTTAAAATTATAACTCTCTCATAGTTCTCTTCTTTTGTTGACATGCTCATTCTTTGGTTTTTATTTTGATCATCCTCATTGAAGATACTCTCCAAGGTAATCAGCCCCTTGGGTATTTTATTTTTCTTAAGATATATAATCTTCTCTTCATAATGATCATGTGACTTCTTTTGATTTCTTGAAGAGAAGCCTACCTCATTTTGCATGAAGTGTGTAATGTGTTCATCACTTTCAAACACTTACCAGACACTTCATTATCTAGAATGGAAGGTCGCACAATGATCTTATTATGGGATTGATCTTTCTCTTATTCAATGACAATAACTAAATCAAAATGTGATCCTATTATAGTCAATCTATCATCATGCTTGTTCAAGTCTCTCGATATGGGCTGGATGTTGAAGGCATCAAAATCCTCAAGTAGATCCCATACCCTATTCTTGTAGGACTTGAGAAAGGGGTTCTTGGTTTTAGCTTGACTTCTCACTTGATGAATGACCAGCTCACTATCTCCATAGACTTTCAAAAGCTTTATTCCTCTCTTCTTTACCCATTGGAGACCATTAACTAAGCCTTCATATTCTACCACATTGCAAGTGTAGCTGAAGTAAAACCTATAAGAAGAGTAGTAATGATTATTTGATGGGGAGACCAACATGACACCATCATGTAAGGAGTAGCATCCTCTTATGTAGTCAAATCATAGTTGGTTCCTCCATCATCATGTGTAAATTGACCTTGATGCTACCCCCATTGGTCCACATGATCTTCTCCTTGCACTAGATTTGCATGAACTAGAACAAGAACTTTTATAGGAGTAGAATTTAAATTATATGTATTCGGCTGCCTATTATAACCTTGTTTATTTTGTCCTTTCCCTTGATAATTGTATTGGGATGGAGCTCTGTATCCTTGCTGAGGATAGTATTGTGCACTAGGAAGAGCACTTCCCTAATATTGAGCTTGTTTGAGTTGAGCTCTCAATGATCTGATTTCTTCATCCTTGTCCACAATGTTATCCACCTTCTTGGGAAAGGCTCTTGGCTTCACATTGGAATTGGGAACCTGAGACATGCTTGGATCTTCAACCAAATTGTGGGACAACAAAAGCATGGAAACTCTTGGAGGGAGTCTTCTAGCTTGAATCAAGTTATTCTCAACCTCAATTGCTAGCACATATGCACTTGGAAGAGTGAATCCTCCCATTGACTACAACATAATAATAACATCAGTATCAATCCCTTTGAGGTATGTTGGGAACACAAATATAGGAGGAGGTCTCCTGATTGGAGGAAGCCTCTACCATGTTCTTTGAAATCTCTCATCAAAATCTCCTATGAATTCATTTGGATCTCTTCTTATTACATTCATTCGATGTATGAGGGAAGCATGATAACTCTTATTTTTTAATCTTGTCACCAATAGGTCTCCAAAACCATCCCAACTTGTAATGTATTCCCCTTCAATGTTATATACCAGGCAAGTGCTTAGCCTTTTAAATACATGGCAAGTAGCCTAATGGGTATGTTGGCCCTAATAACATTATGGAAATTAAAAAAATTAGTGATATTTCTAATATGTTCAAATAGGGTCATAAGACCCTCTCCATTGAAACTAGGAAGATTCTTGGTAGTATTTGGAGGGATGGGGTCATATGCAAGAAGCTTTACTGGGTTTTGGGTATTAAAAGCAGGGAAGGGTTGATGTCTATCTATCTCTCCCCTTTCTCCCATTTCTCTTCTTCCTCTATGATCCTCTATTTCTTCTTCTTCTTCAACTTCTTCCTCTCCTTTAACTTCTTCAACCTCTTCTGCTTCTTCCCCAAAACCTCCTTGCCAAGGATTTAATATGGCTAGGAATGGTTTAGGGAGTTTTTATTCAGGAAAAGCTTTAGCTGAAGGGGCTTGGTCAAAAAAACCTTAAGTACTTTGTGAGGACCATGTAGGATAATGTATAAATCTTGGTCTAAAACCAAGGATTCACACCCTTTTGGAGTCGCTAAATGTTGGGTTAGGGGTATTTCTACTACTTAGGCCTATCAAGACCAGCATTGACCTTAACTTAGCAATAATTTAGGTCCCACGAGGCATGCTAGAACTATTCTCTCCAAATATTTCACCTTAGAAGATGGTTATTCAGGTCTTCTCTAAATTTGGGCAACATTGGGACATTTCTAGGCTTGTGGGTTTGCCTATAAGTGGAAATGAACCTCTAGGTTGAAAGGGCTATCTCCTTGTAGGGAATGATTATGCATTAAATAAATAATTATACCCTAAATAATCATTAATTCCTTAAAGAATACAATAATATAATCAACATAAAACAAACCCAAACCAATATTATGCTCAAGGGTTGGATGTTCAACAATGCAAAAAATTATTATGTGTGAATGGGTCTTCATCGTTGGGTCCTTGAAAAGGCACTTTTGGGACACTCGCTATATCCATATTTATTACTTTTTTATTTTTATTAATTTATCAAATTTTTAGATTTAATTTAACTATATCCAATTCCTTTTGGCATATACCCATATCCATATTTTTCATATAATTAAAAATAATTATATAATTTGATATATTATTATGCCCTAATTAATCATTAATTCTTCAATCAAGAAACAATATAGTAAACATAAGATAAACCCAATTTAATATTATGCTCAAGGGTTGGATATTCAATAATGCAAACAATGATTATGATTTGAATGAATGATTATTCCCTAAGTAATCATTAACTCATTTAAGTAGGCAATAATACAATTAATATAAAACAAACCCAAACTGATATTATGCTCAAGGGTTGGATATTCAATGATACAAAAAAAATGTTTATGCATTGAATGAGTGACTATGCCCTAATTAATCATTGATTCATTCAAGTAGTGAAAAATACATTTAACATAAAACCCTACCAAATAAGTATTATGTTCAAGGATTATGTATTTAGAAACTCAAAAAATGATTAAGTGTTGAATAAATGATAATGCCCTAGCTAATAATTAAATCCTCAAATCCCTCAATAATACAGTCAACATAAAACAACACCAAATGTATTACACATACTAAACTGATATTCCCTTCTCATCAATATCACACATCTCATAAGGGTATAACCTTAAAACCCTACAAACAAAAGGCATGAGAACTTATTTGGTGGGTTATATTTCTTCTTCCATTCATAATACCATATGATTATCCTTGGTTGAAATCACCATATTCTCGAGAGGATATGCAGACTCTCAATGGTGTGTAGATGAGCTCAATGGTGGGGTTCAAAAAAATAACATAAAGGTATACAAACCATTATCTAGTCGTGGAGACAAAGTAGACGATGGAAATCGAGCTCGTGAAATGGAAGGGTAAGTGGGTAACATGAGGTTTTAGAGGGAAAGCTTATAAATCAGCATGATTTTTGAACATAATGAAAGCCAAAATTAACTTTTACTTTATTATTAACATTCTTTGTGATCACATCAATGGACATTTAATAAAATAACAATGATTAAGGAAACAATAATAGTTAAGGCCAAATTTGTAGTAGGAGCATTAACAGAGTGGATGGGGACCACTCAGGGGTCAACATCCAATGTGACAATCCATGCTGAACACTCCTACTAGTTACATTAAACTCTCTAATAACATGTAAATTTGAAATTTCTCTCCTTTTATCTTGATTTAAATGAATTTTATAGACAACCACATGTGATTATGCTAACTTGAACAACTAAATAAAGGAGAACTTCTCCGAGAGGAGGGAAGTAGTCACATAATACTTGAAATGTTTGTATTGTTTTTTTAACTCTTCATCACATGTTGAATGCTCTTGCTTCTTGAGTAGCCGCATCTATTCCTAAAATAAGCACAAGCTTCGACAATCTTATTTATTTTTATATCTAGTAAATGAATTTTTGTAAAGACATTTCTATATATTAGAAAACCTATTTCTTCAATATTTATTATATATAATTAACATCCTTTTTAAAATGTCCATTTAAGTGATTTTTTTTCAACCTTTTACACTATCTTAGTGAGTGGGATATCCTAGCAGGTTGCATTAACCCTTGGAATTAATTTGAGGTATTTTTGTATTGTTTGAGAAACAATATTATATGTTATGTTGAATAGTTATCTAACAAAGGTAAGGTATTTAACACCATATTAAATTCCTTTGTTTACGTCATTAATTATCACGGTGATACTGTTTACTCAAGTCTTGTGACCAAAATTTAATATTTGGAGAATTGATTGTATGATTTTAAGTGTTTAATATTTGTTTCACTTGGGTTTCTTCTTTTACACATTTTGATATATTTCCCGATAAGTTTGGTTAGTTACAAAATTTCATTGTAACATGTAATATGGAATCAAATATTTACGACAGTCACACATACCAACTTTAAATCATTAAAACAATATCAAAAGATATGTAGATAATTCTCAGAAGGCTTCTTATGTGTAGAACATTTCCAACATAATTATCATAAAATTTCAAACTAGACCAAATCCATTCTATTTCTATATATATATATATATATATATATATATATAAAATTTTGAAAAACTCTCCTTATAAATAAATTTATATAATATAAATAAATGAAATTTGAAATAGATGTAATAAAATTAAAATGAGAGTATATAACCATCACGTGCCACAATTAAAATAGTAAATTATAAATCTATTATTTATTTTTTTAAGATTAAATTTGATGGTTGTGTGATTGTATTTTTATTTTTTAATTGTAAAAAACAATCATTTTTTTGGATACATTATATTATATGCAAAATGAAATAATGAACAAATTGTCTAAAACTTTAAAATATGATAATGAATATATAAATTATTCATAATATTTATTTCTTCTATTATAAATTATATTAACATTTGAAAGACAATGTTGAACAAATAAATATCATCAAAAAAAATTATGAAAAGATGTCTAAAAATAATAAATATATAAACAAATAATTTATACAAAATCACATCAAATTTTGGCATATTAGTAAAATAACTCTACCATAAAAATAAAATAATAATTTCCTTTATTATAACCTAAAAAATAAATTAAAAATATTTAAAATTAAATGACATTTTTAAATTTTTGTAAAATAAAAAAATAGAATTATATTAATAAAAATTAAAAAAATAAATTTATTTTTTAATTTTATTATAATATTAAAATCATTATATAACTGTATAACCATTTTTATTGAATTTTTTAATATTCTTTGTTTATTTTATATTTTAAACTTAACATTTAGCTTGTAAGTTTTGAAAACCCCAACATTTAATTTGCAAAACTAATATTTTAAGAAACCATTTAATCATATAAACGTATCCCTTACAAATTATCGTCAATAGTGTAGTTAGATCTCTAGTTAAACTACAATCGCCCTCCATAATCATTAACATAGATAATCTCTTTTTCAGCAATGAAATATTGTAAATTAAATCAATTGTTGATTTTAGTTTTGAGAAAGTTTTATTTTTTTTATTAAAGGTAAATATTTTTTTAGAATTGTGAATTATGATTTAGAAGGAGTAGTATTGATTGGAGCTACGAACTAATCTACACATAAATGGGAGGTTTATATCTCATTTATAAATTGTCAACAATCATTTATGGGTTGTTACAACCAATAACACTAATATTACCAACTACTCAAACCATTCAAACCATCTCCAACAACCACAACCAATCTAACATACCCTTTAAAAATTAAACTTAAATGAAACTGGACATAACCAAACCTCTTAACCAATCCACCCACATCTTATTAAAAAGAAAGTTTTATTATTTTTTGAACTTTATTCAAATTTATGTATATTTTTTAAAAATATACTTATACTCTTACTTTACAATCATAACTCTAATCACAAATTTTATAACAATATTAAAGAACAATGTTTTGTTTTTATCTTAATGCAAAAAATTAATTCAACCTAGATCATTAATTTCCTAACCTGTGATGAGAATTTTATTAACTGACATCATTATTTTTGAAGTTTAAAATTCCAATTTATTTTACTGAAATCAATACCCAACAATCTGTAATAATTCAAAATCTATCTAAAGGTTGAATTATTGAAGGATTTCATAGCAGTAATTTTATTTTATTAAAATTTAATTTTAAATCAAAATAATTTTACTTGTTTCAGTATTTAATTAAATATTATAATTAATTAAAAATAAATAATTATTCAATTTCAATTAATAATTTTTTCAAATATGTAACTTTAACAATTATAAATTTTAAAATTTATTTTTTTCTATTTATAGAAAACTCAAGCAAAATAAATTAGTAAAAAATAAAATTAACAAAAAAATAATTATTTTAATGGAGATATTAGACTTTTTATTATTAGTATCTAAAATTTATTGGGTTCACCTTTCGCCTATGAGCCATGTGTGACTCTCAAGAAATTAAAGTCAAATTATATTAAATATAATATATGTGTTACGATGAAATTTAAATATTACTTATTTTTATATATTGCCAATAGTATCTTATAGATAATAATTAATATTATAAAGTTGAAAATATAAAATACATTTATATGGCTATAAAATTTAGTTCATATTTCCATTAACTGACTTAATTATTTTTCAAAATTGAAATTCCAATTTATTTTAAGAATTTAAAATCTATCTAGTTGCTAATTATTGAAAGATTCCAGTGGGTTTCATAACAATGATTTCATTCTACTCAAATCTATCATAGGAGAATTTATTACAAAATCATTTGAACAAAACTTAATTTGTTTTAAGGTCAAGTATGATTGGAGTAAGTGATTTTTATTATCGATGAGTTGATTCTTGGTTTAAATAAGTATGATTGGAGTAATGCATATATATTATATTTCATTTTCATTTAAATGGGTGTGACATGAGTTTCACAAGGTGATTTGGTGATCTAAATACAACTAACCATCTTTATTTGTTGAATTTTTTTTTATATTCATTTTCATTTCTTGCTTACAATTAATAGGAGCTTTTTTCCATAGAAATAGGTCCACTAATGATTTATGAAAATTAAAAAAAATATGATAAATTATTCTTAATTATATGTATCTTTCCCTTAAATCAATGTCAATTTTATACATAAATTACATTTTATTAACTTGAATTATCTATCTAATTAAACTAATCAATTAATATTCACTCCCTATAAGCCCAACTACAACCAATTAGCATACATTATGTCTTGATGAACCGTAAGATACTTACTTTCTTAAGGGAATGTGTATATATTAAGGGATGTGACCAATTAATACTCATTCATCTTTGATTACCCCTAATTGAGATGTATTGGTTGAGTCATGTATATGAATTATGATAATTGAGTCTTGTTAACCTAATTAAAACTAATTATATAGAATTGGGGAAACTATCCTAATTTATGTGTTTCATTGAATTAATATAGAAATTGGTTCTATTGGAATCATAATTGTGAGTAAAAATTTTAGCATGGACAAACATGCTTACTATTAACCTCTGCAGCCTTGTTAGTTTCTTTGTCTATTGTCACTTCATATACTATTAACATTTCTTTAACACCCTCCCTCAATGTTAAAATGGGAGAAGTTTTAATGGATATCTCTACGAAAAAAGTTTGGTTAAAATGATGACAAGTGAACACAAATATTGGTGTAAACTACACATTGGTGTCACTAAGGAACAACATCAAAACTAAGAATGCGTATGCCACTTTAAGAGCTGTATGAGTGGTCATCACCTTGCTAAAACTACAATCCATCAGAATAACTCTGCTATAAATTATTAGAGACTATCAATAGGTAAAAGAGATGGTAAAGATACAACTGAGGAGAAAATACTTGATAATAGTGAAGAAGTGCCTAAATATGAGAGCACACATGCATAAACACATGTTATGGCACTATATTAGTGTAACCAAAAGATATCCTAGTGAGAATGAGACATAAATATTTCTTAGATTGGTTCTTAAAAAAAAAGTGCCTAATAGGATACCCATGTACAATGGAGGAATATAAAAAACTCTCAAAAGGGGTGCAAAGCAATAATGTATAAGTGTGTACCAAAATTCACAACTATTGAACAAGGAACTCAAACAATAAATGAGAATAAAAAATTAGGAGGAGAAATGTGTGGTCAATGAAGCTAAATTATCAAATAACCATGGAAAATGAAGATGAATGGTGGATGAATATGACTACATAAGAGTCAATGCAAAGAACATAAGAGAAGAATGTGAGTTAACATTTGTATGTGTTTAAGATTGATCATGTCTAACAACTATAATCTTAGGTTTCTCAAGCTTGAGTGAAGGTGAAGGCATCTCCATAAAAGAAGGCATGGAGGTAAGTAAGGGGATTGAAAGGACACAAGTAACAAACAAAAAATATGCAAAAGTAGATAATACGTAAACCATAAGTGCACAAAAAATAAAAATAAGGCACAATCTATAAAAGTGTTGTAAATAAATGTGGAGGTAAAAATAGAGCATTGCATTTTCTAACTGAAGAGTGTGGCAGGTGGTACAAAAAACCATGATGAATGATGTGAAATACACTCAAAAAAATCATCACCCAATAAACGACAAGCTACAGGATGTCAAACTATGTCGAAAATACATCCATAGAATATAATGTGGGCCTATCCTACTACACAAAAATGTTGACATTAGGTTACACTAGACTAGATACTCTTAAGAAAGAGAACAAGGTATACCAAAATATTAAGAAGACTATCAACAAACAAATACAAATACAAAGTTTATCAAGAGGATGGCCCTGGTAGGAATGGATAGTCAAGTAACTAAATAAATTTATCAGCATAGAGCACACACACATGAATAAAAAAAACCTTCATGAATCTCAGTGTAGCTATAGATTATTGATTATTGAAAGATTCCACTAGATTTCATAATAATGTTTTTATTTTCTTCGAATTTACCCTCAAATGAAACTTATTGCAAAAAAAAAAAAAAATAGTTCTCGAAAGGATGAGAATCAATTATAAGTCTGCAAATAGGTTGATGATGATAATTTAAAAGACAGTATTTGATGATGATATTTTAAAAGACAATCTTTGAAGTTATATAACTCACAATTGTACCCTTTGGGAGAAGGGTTGTGTCCCTTTTAGGCTTTACATATTAATCAATTTATCAAAGAGTTATTAAAATTAAAAAAATTAATTTTTTATTTTTTTGTAATTTATTGAAAAAGATTATTTTTTTGATTGGTATTATGATAGTAAAGTTTATTTTTTTATCTATTAAGGTATAAATCTTAAAAATTATTAAAATAAATGAATTTAAGCTTGAGGTTTTTTAACATCATAAAAAATTTAACTTTCATTATTAATGGGCTTCTCTAGTACGATAAGTGCTATGATTGACTTTTTTTTTTTTTTTTAAAAAAAAATTAGTTGTGAGGTTCATTTTTCAGAAGTGAAAATGTATAATTATTATAGTTTTTAATACCTAATTTTATTGATTCATGTAATGACAAATAAATGGATATATGTTTAATTAAAAATATTGTTGACATGTAATAAACATTACAATTCTATTTATTAAAGAGATGTAGGTAAATTGGTAAAGTAGGTTAAATGAGCCTAGCCCCATTAAAATTTAAATTTCATTGAGCATTTTCATAAAAGAGAAATAAATATAATTCATGTTCTTATTATTTTAACAAAATATTACAAACTGCCAATTTAGCATTTTCATAAAACAGAAATAAATATAATTCATGCTCTTATTATTTTAGAAAAATATTACAAACTGCCAATTTTAACATTTATTTTATCAATAAAAAAAGAATAACTAAATATAATTCATGTTATTATTATTTTAGAAAAATATTACAAACTATTTTAAAAAATTGGTAGGTAATATAAGATATGATTCAATGTTTATCATATTAAATATTACTATGAAAAGCACAATTTTTTTTACCATATTGTGATATGTTTAACCTGAGTGTTACATCAATTAATGTTTATCTTTAAAAACTATTTAATCATCAACATATACAAACTTTCTAGACAATGCATACCACTCTACAACTGCAACTAATGTCTTTTGAATTTAGAAAGCAGCACTCATATACCCTCTCTATCCGTGAATAGTTTTCATTTTTCCCCTACCACTTATATCCATATTTCAAACATTGGAAACTTAAATCTAACTTAAAACCTCAAAAAAAATAATGTTATACAAAACCGCTCCACTATTAACATAATATTCTCAATGAATATTTATTCACAATGAATATTTTTGTCCCTTGAGAATGAAATCATGAAAAACCAACACAGTTACGGTTAGTGCGACTAAGAGATCCATGTGGAGAGAAAGAAGAAAATATTGCTTCAATTACAATGGGAAATTTTAACATCGAAAACGTTATTAACAGTAGGAAAATAAAAATAAATACATGGTAGAACTGGGAAAATAATAATAAGTGGATCTCCCCTTTGCATGCAATGTAATTTGTTTAAGTTTTAAAATTTATATAAGCTCATACTCATCATGATATTTTACAGTTCACGCCATTCTCGTGTTTTTAATCATACCTTTACCATAGTGTAACCGTCATTTCCAATCCCATGCAAAGCAAGGTTGCTACCTAATCCAAACTAATTCAGCCATTCTCGTGTTTTTCAGGATTGAAATTCCAATTGAATTTGTAAGAATCCGAACTCTATCTAGAGGTTGATTATGGAAAGATTCCATTCAAATGAAACTTATTGTAAAATCGTTCGATTTTTTTTTATTTTTTATTTTTTTAATATATTTCTTTTTATTTATTTATTTAAGGTTATCGAGGCATTTTGTTACACTAGACAATTTTCATTATAGATTAGAAGTAATTTATGCTAATCTTAGACTTAAATAAGTGTGATTGGAGTAATGAAAGAAAATTATGTCTCATTTACATTTAATCGGGGGTGCCTTGAGTTCCACATGTTTATTTGGTGACCTAACTACAATCGTCTTTTTTTGTTGAGATTTTTTTGATATAGACTTTCATTTCTTTGCTCATAACTATCAGGGCTTTTTTTAGTCGAAATAGGTCCACTAATAACTTACGTAACAAAATATTGACAAATGATGTTGAATTATATGCACCTTTTTTTCAAATTCACCTCCATTATGTGCATAAATTATATTTGATTAACCTCAATTTTCCACCTAATTAAACCAATCGAGTAACTTGGTCAATAACGTGTGTAATTTGGGATATTAGCTCCCTACAATCCCAATTGTAATCAATTAGTATATTTGGGACTTATGAACCATAAGATGGTAACTTTCTTAAGGGGATGTGACTGTTTTAAGGGGATGTTGCACACGTTCCTTGACAATGCCCCTAATTAGGTTATATTGGCTCAATCAAGCATTTGAGTTGTGATATACGAGTATTGGTAACCTACTTATAGCCAATTACTTTGAATTAGGGATCACTTGTCCCAAATTATGTGTTTCATTGAATTAAAATATAATTTTGCTCAATTGGAAGCGTAATTGGGTGTAATCAATCCACACAAACACAATTTCAACCATTTAGCTTATGAATTGGAAATCCATTACACCTAATTTCACCCTTGATAAAACCAATGAAGTGAGTGAAATAATTAGGTATGCAATCAAATATAATCAATCCCCTCAAATAACAATTTTTAATGTAAGATGCTTTCAATCACTATGTGTGTGAGTTCATGTGTTAATATCCTCACAACTCTCACTATATCTCAGCAATGTTAGGTTGGTAAAATTAATTTTGACAAGTTGTTGTGATGGAAGCAATTTTTTTGTCTAAATTATTAGAGGATAAATATGAAGCTCAAGTCTATTTTTGTAATCCAATAGTAGCAAGAAACTCTCAATAGTTTTAAATCATGGCAAATCAGGGCACTTGAACACCTCTAATCAAGCACCTAGTGCATGAGGAGATGGTTTCATACAAAGAAAAAGGAATATGCTAAAAATTTTATGACAAAAATGACTTATGCAATAAATGTGTAAAATAAAAAATATCTTATGGATGTTAAGGGACCTTCCATGCATAACATACTACATGACTCTAAAGAAGGCTCAATTGATGAAAAATAAAAAATAAAACTAGTCCATTTGAGGACCCTTCGTCAAAAAATTTAGTGCATGTTTTAACAGGGATTATAACTCCTCAAACTATGAATAAATTTGAGTAATTCAAGGGGAATGACCTAGAAAACCTCATTGAATTTATAATCACTCATAACTTTATTCATCTTTATGTGGCTAAGAAGGTAGCTTGTTATGTGTATCCATGCAATAATTTTGAGGTGATGGTAGCTAAAGGAGGAAAATTGATTTACAAATAAAATTTTATAAATGTCCAAGTGTTCATGGGTGACTATAATATCAAATCTAACATGTTTCCCCTATCATTAGGAAGTTGTGACACTATCTTGAGAGATTAGTCGATTCATTATTTAGGACCATCTTACATTAATTCTATGAATTATGGATGTAATTCACAGTCACAAGGAAAAAATCCATTCTAAAAATAATGACACCAGGACCCACTCAGCTTATTAGTTCTCACCAAATTGCCAAGATAGTAAAAGGTGGTTATTTTAGGGTGGTGGATAAACATTGTTCAACTTACATGATAGAGACAAGGATGCCAACAAAATTTGTAGATTTATAGTTGATTCTTCATTATGAATATTATAGGTTAGAAAAACCTAAATGAGCTTTCCCATAATGCTCACATAATCATGCAATATAACTCATACTAGGTGTTAAGTTGTTAAACATTTGGCCATATCGATATACCTACTTGTAGAAAATTTTTATCGAGAATATGGTCCAAGAATTACTTCATGCAATGGTCACTTGACCTTGTGTACGCTATTATTCCTCCTTAGTGGTATTTATGTAGAAAAAAAAATTTCTTGGAGGTTGTGTGTGGATTTCCCTAAGTTTTAAAAACTCATCATCAAGGTCAATTTTCCCACTTTGGTGATTTAAAAACTACTAGATGAATTTCATGGGGTTTTCTTATTCTCCAAGTTAAATATGCATTTCAACTACCATCATTTTTTCATATGGGAAAGATATATCCCTAAGACAACTTTCAAACTCAAGATGACTACTATGAGTTCTTGGTTATGCCATCTTTCCTTATGAACACTCTCTCAACATTTGAAATTCTAATAAGCTAGATTTTATGGCTTTGACTTTGAAAATTCATCTTGGTTTTCTTATATGGCATTCTGGTATTCAAATTTTTTTGAAAAGACCATCCAATGCACTTGGAACAAAACCTATAACTCCTACCCAATAATCAATAATATGGAAAATTATCCAAGTGTACCTTTGGTATTAAATAGGTTGAATGTACCTTGATCATATTTTATTAGTGGATGGAGTTGAAGTGGATTCCAAGTAAATTGAGGACATTAAAAATTGACCTAAACCTAAAACCCTTAGAAGTCTTTGAAGATTTTGACATCTCACTACCCAATATTGTAAATTTGTCAAATATTAAGGCAATTTATGCTATTATCTCTACCATGTTATGGAAGAATGCTTTCACCTAATTTGAACTAGTAAAGAGTGCCTTTCCATTTCTCAAACAAGTCATGTGTACTGCACTTATGCCATCAATGCCATATTTCACCAAATCATTTGTAATGCAAAGTGATGCTTCAGGGATAGTAATTGGCATAATATTGATTCAAAATGGTGACCCTTAACCATTACTAAAAAAATTATTATGTAGGAATCTACCCTAATGCATATATGAAAAGGAAATGTTAGCCATTATCCATCTCATAACTCACTGGTAGCCATAACAATGATTCCTAAAAGTTCTCAACATATGTTGTCAACCTCTAAATTTCTCTATTTAACAGCACTTGAAATTTTCCTACTAAAATCATGATCACTTTATAATTCATGGTAAGTATTCTATCTATTTATGTTTCACATTTTTAAACATTGCATGGGGTTCCTTGTAAATAATAAATAAAATATATAGTTCTCCATACATGATCACATCCTGTATGGAGAACTGTAAATTTTATTTATTGTAAATCCATGGAATTTTATGTTATAATAATATTATAAGATACACTAAATCTTAATTTATTCCAATGTTACTTCAACTCGAGACTATTTAACTAAATAATTTCTTCAACAATCAAGATCAAGTTTAGTTTATTATTTAATTTATATTTAATATTTAAATTTTAATAAGTTTCCAATGTTATAATCCATTATAATTATAAAAATAATATCTTATAAATTATTATTAATAACATATATATTAATATAAATTAACTTCATTTAAATTATGGAAACTCAAATTATTTCACACAATTTACTCCTTGGTGGAAACACCATTTTATAATTTATTTTTTATGATGACCTTCAAATTAACTATGATTAGGTATTGTCCACTCTTTTTAATGGGGGATATAAAATCTCTATAACAAATGACAAATAAAAGATTTAGAAGCATTGGAGATGGATATCAATTTCATAGTTATAGGAGCTAAGCTTACACCATAGGATTTAGTATGATGTTTTGATTGGTAAGTTTGGGAAAAATGTTCCCCATCCATGCTTGAAATACATGCATCAAATACCTTTCCATTTCACATTTCATGGATAATCCCTCAAAATAATATATGAAAATTTGCCCTGAGGGTGTAAGGAATGCCAAAAGGAATGTAGAATTTATTTATTCTCATTTGTAGATTATATTGCATGTTTAAGTGTTTCCATTTTGAGTGTATGATGTGGATACCCCATAAATTGATTGAAAATCACTCACTTATTATTTAAATTAGTAACTCCTCTACCATGACATTCACATTCTATCAACAACTATGCCCTCTTATGAACCCATGTGGCATACATTTTGCATAAAATTTGGACCTCACTTTAACTGCACCCTTTTCTAACTATCCTAGTCACTTTTAACTTAGTACCTGGCTCAATTTTGGATTTTAAATCATTTGGTTTAATTTCTAGGGATCCCTAATGCACATTCAACCTTTTCATTACATGTTTTAGCTGTCAAGGCTTTCCCAAACTAAAGTAGAGTGTGACATGGCTCAAGAATTCATAATTTATTCACCCAAGTTCAACTCATTATGCACCTAAGCTTAAAAGCAATTACTTTTTAGCTAATAAAAACATACCCTAACCCCAAGTAAAAATATAAAAGACCTAAGTCTTTATCATGCTTGGACTCACTCAGCCTCTACCAAGGTATTTGAGTACATAGGGCTTGGGCCTAATGAGAGGAAGGCATGAAACCAAACAAAGTCTATCACATGGCCATTACTAGTCCCAACTCCTCCTAAGCCAATAGGGAAAACATATCCCATGATGAATGATTGAGCCAGAAACTAAGTGGATATAGGCTAGTAGGCCAATGAAGGCACATGACAAATAAAAGTATGACACTTGTGAAGTGAAGTGAATATCTAAAAAACAAGAAAGGGGTCTGAGAGGAAGTAAGATGTATATGTGGAGCCCATAACAAATAATATTTATCAATGTATTAAATGCAAATTAGGGCTATGAGATCTAACACCTAGGTCTACAACATGATGTGTGGTGATCCCACATTGGTCATGGGGTTGAAAACCACACAAGGCTCAGGATCAATGATAGAAAGGTATGTGTAAGGATGCAATCCCAAAATTCTAGTTTTGATAGGGTCTGGGAATGCCTAGAACTAACCAAAAGGTGAGCATGTGGCCCTTTCCATCCCCAAAACCTTCTTATGATGGTAGAGAATTAAAACCTTAAGGTGAATGAATGTGTAATCATCTAAAAGTGGTAAGTGGATACTAAGAGTGTCACTTTAGTTGCCCTATTCCTAGCTTATCCCTAAACCTATCCTAGATACTTAGACACACTTTTTTAGTCATTGAGTAGACCATGATCATCCACAATCAGCCAAAACATAGTCCCAAGACTATCTTATTAGATCCCAACCCAACTTATTCAGTAGTCTACCAAGTGGACATTAGCACAACATTTGGGACACTATAGCCATATGGTGATAGTGTCCCCAATTGGGCACTATTGTCCTTCACCCTATCTCTTCCCAATATATACATTTTAAAATGTGTGTCCCTCCTAAGGTCAGCCTAAGTGTATTTTCTTATCCTCACAAGATATAGAACTTTATAAATACAAGTGTAATTGACCTCTATTTACTAGATGGAAAATAAATACAAAATCACAATCAAACCAAAGATAAGTTGAGAAAAAAATAAGATATTTGATCCCTATTATGTTTTAATTCTACATACTACCATATACAATAGCCCTAAGCCTAATTTTAAAATATTTAAAATCTCAAGCAGATTTAAGGCATCCGATTCCACTCTCATTATAGTATTCACTTACACTTGCATTAAGCATTAGGTGGGAGAACTACATTGGACTTGATCCCTCTTTAAAGTATTTGTATATAGGAAATTCTTTCATATTTGGGTGTTGAGGATGTTAAGACTATCCTACTAACAAACACATAATTACTGTTCATGCCATACTTGTAAGGAGGATTATGATTTTCACACTAAATAGGGTTTTCCAATCATAACATAGAGTTATAAGTTTCATGCACATAGGAAGAGGACCTAAAAAAATAGGTATAGGTGATCCTCCAAAACAAGAATAATCGTAAAGGGAACACTACCACCACTTTAAGGACACTACAATAACATGACACTACTATCTATATGGGCTGCTATTGTCTAGCAAACAAATAGATTTTAGAATCCTATTGATGGCATTCAGAACTATCTAGATCCTAGTTTTTATAACCCAAATCATCCATGATATTAACTTTATAGATAAATCTATATTTATGGCTATTTATTACTATTTTATAAAGTCAAAGAAGGTCAAATTCTATAACAAATTAATGCTTAATTATTTTAATTTATTTGAATGATTTAGACATCTAAACCCTTTAATCCAAACATATGATTTACATAGTTAAACCCTAAAAGGTTAAATCATTCGATAAACTCAACTTACTTCAAACATTACTTAAAACCCTAGTTTTGCCTAGGGTTTACCTTTTATGCATTTTTATACATAAAATTAGGGTTAAAAATTCTTGTTTTCCTAATTTTTTGTGCATAACCTATCCCACATAATCATTGCTACATTAGGGTGTCATTTATTTAAATATTTTCTTAATGCACCCTAATTCAAAACCATAGTAATACTAAACCCTAAGGTCAACATTTCCAGAATTTAAATTTTAGATTCACATTTCTTCTATAATCATGATCATAATGATAAAAGAAATTAATCATTTTTTGTTGAAAATTATAATAATTTCATTTGCATGATTTTTCCCTTTAAGTCGAAAGGAACTCATAAAATACATCAACACACATATAGATAATGCTTATTATCAAATGAAATATCTACCATATTGCATAGGATGTTATCTTTCTTCTATGTGCAATACACTTAAGACAATATTATATAATCACATAGGCATATTTATACATGATGGTTCATAATGAATAAAATGTTTTTCATGTTTTTTTATTTCTTTCACATGTTATCTTTCTTCTATTTACAACACACTTAATATAATATTTTTCCAAAATAGATAACTTATTAAATCAAATAATAGGTATACTACCTAAAATCAATCTATCTATCTTAGATGCATTTTACTCTTTGGTTCATTCTCATTCCTTTCCCATCATTCCTAGACATATCAAAACATCATTAATCTCATCTATCCCTCCTTATTATCAATCACAAACATCCAATCAGCATCTCACATATACTTTTAGCTTTACACTATTAATAGACCCTACAATCTAGGTTATGATATCTTCATATGGTCGTAAAGATCGATAGGTTTACAACACCTATGACTATAGATATATGGATCATATCAATACTCTTTTGAGTAAAATTTCCATTTTAGATGTTTTATAACACTCCAACACATAAAAATATATTTTGTATGCAACACTTTGTGATACTCAGGAACCTTGAACATTCAATCCTAGTTATGTACCTTCTATTATCAAAACTATGAAATTGATAGATTAACATAATTATTTTGGGAGAGAGGACCTTACACCTCAACACATGATAAATGTACACCTACCTCGTTATATTGTTATATTTTATATTTTGATGAAGTAATAATAACCCTTCATACAGTCTTATTTATAAAAATAAATCTCTGAAATTATCTAATTGATTTGTGAAACTTTTATAATTACTTACTCTTCTTCCCAACACTAATTGGCTTAAATACACCACACAAGACCTTGAAAAAAGGAATTAGTTATGATGTTTATGCTTTAGTTAGACAACTATTCTTTCAAAATTTGGCAATCAACAATCATATAGTGCAAAAATAAATCCAATGCAATATGAAGATCTTGATCCTTACTCTTATATATAAGTTTCAAACAATTGGTAAGGACTATATGTTCTTTCACTAATTATTCAATTCTTCTTTTGGTCTATGTGTTATACTCTAACATTTCAATAAATGGTTCCTCAACGATATAAAATTAGAGTGTATTCTCCTTAGGAATGCTAGTGACTTTAGATCCTAAATGCATTAAAATATTTATGTGCCTATAAACTTTGAAAATTAAAAATAAAACTTTATTAGCATGATAGTCGACCATCAAAATCTAGGAAAGAAAAAAAAAATTGAACATAAAACAAACAAAAAAAACAAAATGGGAAAAGGGCCCAACAAAACAAAACTATGATTATTGTGTAGGTTCACTCTTAGTAAAGGAGACCACAAAATCCTGAAATATTGTTTTTAACATTCTAAGATTATTGAGGATCGTACCAACAAAAAATAGTCAATTTGTAAGTTTTCAAGCATTCTAAATCAAATGGCTCATATATTATTATATATTTGAAGTGAACATAATGTAAAGTTTTAAGGAAATAAAAGGAAATATGAGGTTTGACTCAAGTGAAAAATTATCAGTCTAAACTAGTGATCCATATGCACATAAAGAGACTAATACCATAAAAAATAAACAACCATGCACAAAAAATAGGTGTCTAAATTTTATACTAAAGACACTATAATTGATTTTTTCCCTGGAGTAGGCCAATATTTTTAAGGGGGAATAACACCACCACATAAATTAGATAGTGTTTATAATTACTATGTATAAATTGTATTCAAAACAAATTTTGTATAAGTAATAATATTCATATAGATTAATAAATTTTTAAAATATTTATTATTAGTTTATTATTTTAGTGTTTATCAGTGAAAACAAGATAAAATGAATGCATAAGGAAGATATACCATTCACCAATACAAAATAGTAATTCATATTTGTCTTAGTGGAATAATCAGATATGTTATATTTTTCAAATTTATAAATGTTTATCCTTAATATGCAGACCTGTAGTTGATTATGTGTAAAATTTGAGTGTCTAATTGTGTATAGGGTAGATCAATTCCTATAATATCTATATATTGGGGAATATTAGAGCTAATATGATTTGACCACTATTCATGTCATTATGTGTCATTTGTGATTTGTGATACATTTTAAAATATGTAACTTTATGTATCATTGAACCTCTAGATGCTATATTTGAACTTTTACCATATTGGTCGATAGAATTGATTGATATTCTCTTTTCAATGTATTTTACCTAGCTTACCACAAGATTTTAGATAAAAAGAGAATGGAATAAGTGGTTATGTCAAATAATGATAAAATTTGTTGCAAATATATATCCCACATGCTAGAATTATATCCCTCATAGTTCATGTGCGGTGTGAATGGATGGTTAAGAGAAGAAGCTTTGTCTTCTCTCTATAAATGTGAATTTTAATTGCATATATATTTTCCTAGAACAAATTTAGTACAAGATGATGATGTAAGTCCTTGAGAAGAGATAAATCAATGTAGAGTGTGTCTAGACTTAAAAATGACTCGCAATAGATTAAAATTGTATGGTAGATTTTATATTGGAATCTCAATAATAGATTAAAATATATATTGGAATTTGAACAATGAACAAATAAAATGGCCAAAACTAATAAACTATTCAAAATATTGATAGGACAACGATGGGTAGAAGGGCCCATAAAAACAAATAAAATTAAATCAATAGCCTGTCTTTGGTATTCTGCATAAAGAAAATCATACAAATAAATAGAAAGATAAATCATATTCATGAGTACAAAATTAATATGGTATAACAATAAATAGAAGAACAAAGGACAAGGATATCACATAAATAAAAATAAAAAATTAGGTGCCAACAAGTCCCTAATTCAATGTGAGGACCCATATACACAAACTAACATTAAATTTTGTAATAACAAGGTTTAAACATAAATTAGATGTTTACATAATTCCCCTCCATTGATGTGTTTATGTGAATGATGAATTTGTACATCAAAATAAAATGATACATGATTGAATCATGTACCTTTCCCTACAATAGGGAGAGGAGGAGGAAAATTTAATGTAATTTTTCCATCCACACATTTGTTGATTTTCTATCTTTAGTATGCATGTCAACAATGGCCATTTGTGAACAAGTAATCAATGTATTATTTAGTCAATGCAATTATTTGAAAATTTTAAGTTTAAATATAAAAAAACCATATGAATGAATACACTTGATTTTAATTTCAACTATATGTTTCTATAATGTAGAAATAGTGCACCCTATTTCACTTATTTTGCTTCGTCAGATTAATTTTTTTCTTACAAACGCTAAATATAGACACTGCTTCTCTATTATATTTTGAATTGATATCCCTCGTCTTCATCAAGGAATTGGATAATATATTACTCCAATTATATCCCCATCGATATAATGCTCCATGAATGTTTCCCAATTTCTATTTAGTAACTTTCACTCAATAACTGTGTAAAAATTACTATAAAAAACTACTCTATCTAACTTTTATTAGTATCCTTTCACTCAACAATAATCTAAAAATATATCTGAAATGCTCTACTATATGCCCCCTTTAGAGTTGAGGGACTAAATAACATGTGCATGCAATCACTCATCAAAATCATAGAGTTAAAAATACCATGTGTAATAATATGTATATAACTAATACCATTTTGAAAATTAGATAAAACACATATAACTATTGCAACATATCCCATGTTTAGATAATAATATGTATGTGTGTGTGTGTGTGTGTGTGTGTGTGTGTGTGTGTGTGTGTGTGTGTGTGTGTGTGTGTGTGTGTGTGTGTGTGTGTGTGTGTGTGTGTGTGTGTGTGTGTGTGTGTGTGTGTGTGTGTGTGTATGCAGTGTTCAAGATCAACAAAAAAAAAATTCACCACAATATTGATTCATTTAATCTATTATCACATTTCTATGGGTATAGAACCAAAAACAAAATGAATCTGATTTTTTTTCATATCTCTCTTAGTTTTATTGTCTAAGAAATCAACTACATTGGTGGATAATAACAAAACTAGTCCTATTACTTATATTAGATTCTTACATGCCAAGATTTTTTTTTAACTATGTTTTCCCTTAGCTATGGATTTAGAAAGTTATTTTTGTTGTTATAGAACATGTAGGGAAAGTAGCATTGCCACAAGACTATGCACTTTTATTTATAGGCAAATTTATGATATATAGATATAAATTTAAATAGTACAAAATTAACATTTAAAAATGTTTTCACTATGTCTACCATGTCGAAGATACTTTAATGTTAGAAAATATGATTCCTACAAAGCTAAGCAATTATGAAAATATGCATGCAGTGCTAATATATAAAACATTATAAAGTTATAAACAAAATAGTGAAGGTTTAATTATGTTACAACATGCAAAATCTTGAGACAACTGAATAGAATATCATGTTGGTGTTTATCCCACACTACATATGGAAGATTCCCTTCTATGGCATGTTCTAATGGTGGATGGATTATTGACAGTGAACAATTCATTAAGATATTTATAGTACCTTAGGAATAGACATATAGCTTAATAAATTTTTTACCTTTTTTGATACTTTTTTTTCATGTCAAGTATTAAACATAGCAAACATTTTTTTCCTCACTTTCATCAGTTCCATTGTGCATCCAAGATTAAATGAGGGAAAACCATTTTCATGATGCAACATACAATGCTTTTTTATTTCTCTTTTGACAAAATTTGATATATTCTTAAAGGGGAGGCTATTTAATACCAAATTCTTATTACTAGTGTTAAATTCAAACAATTACATTATTTCTTCTTTTAAATTATTTATTAATATGATTGGACCTTGTTATTATTTTACATAAAAAATTTAAAATATTTATTGGATGATTTTTTTTTAACAACCAACTATCATTATAATTTTAAATGTTTATTTATTATACTATTATAATGCCATCATATATTCTATAATAAAGTAAATAAACATATCTTTTAATGTTGAACTTGAGGAATGTGTATGAGTGTAGATAGAGGAGAAACAAATATTATTATTATTATTATTATTATTATTATTATTATTATTATTATTATTATTATTATGTAAGTCTCCTTTTTTAAAAATCTCCATTTCTTATTGTATTATGTTATATTTTTCTCGTTAAATGCATAAGTAATACATTTAATTCTTTATATATTTATATCTATTCATTTTATAATTTTTTTATGATTCACTAAAAACTCATTGGAGAAAGGGGCCATATATTTTTATTGGAAATATAATTTTCTCTAATATTTTCTAAGTTTGTTACTTTGTAATATTTTAACACACTTTTAAAATTTTTGCATGATTCAGATCACCATTTTGGATAAATCACAAAAATAGGTAGATGCATATAGTTGGGAAACAAAAAAAAGTGATAAAATGAAAAACACAAAATGTTTTTTGTAAAGGGCATATTCCCTTTTTTTTCAAACTATGGAAAATATTATCCAAGTTGGTCCCAATCCTAAAGGTCATACACCCTTTACGAAGGATGCTCACCCTTTGAACTATAAAGGGAGTATGGCCTTTACAGTTCAAAGGGCATACACTATTTCAATTTCAATAGGTTCTTATTTTCTTTGGTGAGTTTGAGGCCTATGTATATGTAAATATTTAATAAATATAGAAGTTTACATTTTATATTATTAAAAAATTAAATTTATTATTCTAAATATAACAAATTAGTCTTAATCTACATCTTCTAAAGTCAAATACAGAGGTGTACGTGATTTTCCATATTTAGAAGTTAGTTTTTGAAAATCCATTCTAGTCAATACTTAATTTTTAAAATTTCAAGACTGAAAGATAGAATGATAAATGAGGTTTCGAATCATGTTGGTCCCAAGCCTAAAGGTCTTACACCCTTTATAAAGTATTTTCACCTTTTTAACTGCAAAGGGAGTATGGCCTATGCAGTTCAAAGGGCATACACCCTTTCAATTTCAATAGGTTCTTATTTTCATTGGTGAGTTTGAGGCCTATATATAGGTAAATATTTAGTAAAATATATAAGTTTACATTTTATATTATTAAACATTAAATTTATTTTTCTAAATATAACAAATTAGGCTTACTCTACATCTTCTAAAGTCAATTACAGAGTTGTACATGATTTACCAAATTTAAAAGTCAGTCTTTCAAAATCCATTCTAGTAATACTTAATTTTTGAAATTTCAAGATTGAAAGATAAAATTATAAACAAGGTTTCAAATCATGATATTTATGTAATAGATTTATACCATTGATTATTTCATGCCTAATTTATGTACTTGAGTATTACCTAACTAATTTAGGTACTTGAGTATGCCCTACCTAATTCAATATTTGAGCCATATCTTTATCTCAATTAGTATGCCCTACCTAAACACCTAATCCATAATATTTATCTTTATTATTCCTTACCTACCTTATTATACTTAAGTATGCCCTACCTAATTTAACTACTTGAGTATGGCTTTCATACTTTAACTACTTGAGTACATGCCATACCTAATTGAGTACCAGAGCCATATCTTGATTTTGAGTATTCCCTACCCAAATACTTGAGTTATATCTTGATATTAACTATTCCTTAGTTACTTTCTTATACTTGATTATGCCTTACCTACTTTAGCTACTTGAGGATCCCCTACCTACCTATCTTTATTTCCCTACCTACTTTAGTATGCCTTACCAAATTTAGTATTCCTTACTTAATTGAATACATGTCCCATATGTTGATCTTGAATACCTATATATAATCCTTACCATATTTATCATCCCTAAGCCATGTGTTGAATTATTGATACCCTATTGAATACCAAATCCATATATTTAAATGAGTGTGGACATTGTCATGCTTAAAAATCATTAAAAGGGGAACTATTAGATCATGAGATAAAGGGAAGACGTCATTATCAAAGGATGATTGAAAAATATGAGAAGTGGAATTATCACCTATATAGATAAAGGAGAGGGGGCATTAGCTGAGACATATCTTGAAAGGAAAGAGTGCATTCTCACCTATATAGATAAAAGAGTGACTAGGGACATTCATGTAAAAGGTTTGAAGGTAAATTCTGGATGAATTCTTTAATAATTTATGGGTTTCTTAATCAATGGGTCTATCATTATTCATAAATGACTATCCTATAGCATGAAACATATAACATATATATAGTAATGATACAATTGTTCAACATTACATCTTTCACATACCTAGTACTACATGTAAGTATGCAGTCACTTATACATGATATCTTTATGTAGTCATGATATTATCACTCATACTAGATACAATTATATTTAATCGCCCTAGTATACTCCATTTCCACCTAAACCATTAACCATAAACACCTAACCCCAAAACCTAAATAATAACCCCTAAACCCTAAACATTGAACCCTAAACCCTAATCCATTTACCCTAAACCTTGAACATTAAATCATATACCAAAACCCTAAACCCTATGCCCTAAACATTGAACACTAAACCTTAATACATTAGCCCTAAACCCTAAAACCTAAAACCTAAATTATAAGCCCTTAACCATAAAACCAAATTATAAACATAAAATCCTAAATCTTAAACACTAAACCATAAACCCTTAAACATATACCCTTAATCTTAAACACTAAACTCTAAAAACAAAATACAAAATCAAGAACCTTTAACCCCAAACATTGAACCCCAAAACCTATACGCCAAACCTAAAACCTTAGCCCTTAAACCTTGATCCTAAAACACTAAAAACTAAACCCTAAACCTTTAAAGTTGAAGCCTAAACCATAAAACCTCAAACCCAAAACCATAAACCCTAAATCCTAAAACTATGAACCCTAAATCTTAAATCTTAAATGCTAGAACCTAAACAATCAATCCCAAATACTAAACTATAAACTTTTAACCCTAAACCCTAAACCTTTCACCCCAAACCCTAAGACAATATACCTAAATAATGACCACCAAAACCTAATCCCTAAATCCTAAACCTTGAAACCTAAATCCCAAACCCTAAACTTTAACTCTCAATAAATAAAATTCTATACTCTAAACCCTAAACACTAAAACTTAACACCAAAACCAAAACCCTAAATTGAAAGATGTAAACCCCAAACTTAAATAATAAACCCTAAATTATAAATCCTATTCCCTAAAACCCAAACCCTAATCTCCAAAACCTAAACCCTTAACTCAAAACCCAATACCCTAAAAATAATCCCTAAAGCCTTATCCCCTAACCATAATTGCTAAAACACAAACCCTAAACTCTAAATCATAAATTATAAACTCCAAATCTAAACCCTAACACTTAATCCCTAAAATATTAACCCTAATCTTAAAACCATAAAACATAAGGCATAAAACATTTAAATTAACTCTAAACTCCAAATTTTAAACTCAAACCCAAAACCCAAAACCTAAAATCTTAAACACTAAAACTAAAGCCCTAAAGCTGAAACCACAAACCCCAAACCCTATATTCTAAATCATAAACACTAAAAATCAAATCCTAATCCCTAATCCCTATTCTTGAAACACTAAATCCCAAACCCTAAATATTAAACATTAATTTTCAAACCCCAAACCATCAACAATATTCCTAAGACCAAAATATTAAACCCTAAACCTTAAACCATAAGTGTGAAACTAGAAACCCTAAACCCTAATCCCAAACATCAAACCAAAAACCCTAAAGTTTAAACATTAAATATGACCCCAAAACTTTAAAACTAAAATTCTAAACCATAAGCACCAAACTCATAACCTTTAATATAAAACTTAGAACCCTAAACCCTAAACCCCAAACCCCAAACCCTAAGCCATAAACTTTGAGCCAAAAACCATAAATACCAAACCTTAAAGTATAAAATCTAAATTATAATCCCTAAGACATAATACTAAAACTTTAATTCTTAATCCTAAACCCTAAATTATGAACCTTGAACCATCAACCATAAACCCTAAACCTTAAATTTCTAAAGCCTAAACATCTAACCCTAAACCATAAATTGTAAAACCCAAATGCTAAACCCCTAACATGAAACTCCTGACCTATAAACCCTAAAAAATAAACCCTAAACCTTGTAACCCTAATCCATAAAACCTAAATGATAAACCTAAAAACCTAACATATAAACACCAAACCTCAAATGCAAAACCAAGACTAAGAACTCTAAATGTTAAAAATGAATCCCTATATAAAAATCCTAATCCTTAGGCAAGAAATTATAATAAAAAAACCCTAATCCTTAAACATTAAAACCTTATCTCTAAAACCAAATTCTAAACCCTAAATACTAACCCTAACATAGTTAAAACCTAAACCCTAAACCAAAATTTGTTAACCTAAAACACCAAACCATACACTTTAAACCTTAAACCCTAATCACACCCTTATCAAACTTAATCATTTATAATCATCCATAAACACTTTTATTTGTCCCTCATTATCCCTCACCATCCTTAATAACTCCCTCATTATTCCTCATCATCTCTCATTAATGCTTATTATCCTTTATCATCCCTAATCAATCCTTCATTATTCCTCATCATACCTAGTCATTCCATTATCATGTATCATCATCCCTAATTCTTAAATCCTAAATGTAAACCCTTAACTCCCTCGTCATCCCTAATAATCCCTAATCACTCCCTCAATCGGCCTTATTATATCTAATTACGATCTCATCGAACCTCATCATTCCTAATCATTCTTAATAACTCCCTTATTATCCCTTATTATCTTTCATCATCCCTCATCATCCCTAATTACTTCTTCATTAACCCTCATCATCCCTCATCATTCCTAATCAATCCCTCATTGGTGCTAATCATCCCCCATAATCCCTCATTAGGTTTAGTTATTTAGGGTTTAGTGTTTTAGGGTTTTAGGGTTTATAGTTTTATGGTTTATGGTTTAGGATTAACATTTATGGTTTATGGATTTTAGGGTTTGTGTTTTACATTTTAAAGTGGTCTGGGGTATACAGTCTAAGGTCTAGGGTCTAATATTTTAGGGTTAAAAGGTTTGGAGTTTTTGGGATTATGGTTTTGTGGTTTTAGGGTTTAATGTTTTAGTGTTTAGTTTTTTATGGTTTTATCATTTAAGGATTTTCAAGGTTTTAGGTTAAAGGATTTATGTTTGTGGGGTTTGTGGTTTAAGGTTTAGGGTAAGGAGTTAGGGTATGGGGTTAGGGTATTAGGTTTATATTTTATGGGGTTTAGGATTTATTATTTAGGTTTGAGGATTTTAAGGTTTTAGGATTTTATATTTAATATTTTTTGTATTTAAATAACTTAGGGTATAAGTTTTTTAAGGCCTGGTGTAAGATTTAGGTTTAAGGATTAAGGTTTTAAGTGTTTAAGGGTTTTATGTTATAAGGTATTACATCTTAAGTCATGGGTTTTGTTTCTTTTGTCTTGGTCTAGGGTATAGGGTCTAGTGTCTAGTGTTTAGGGTTTACGGGTTTACGATTTAGATTTTTTGGGTTTGATATTTTTGGATTTAGGGTTTTGGGTTTATGGTTTTGGGTTTGGTGTTTTGAGTTTAGGTTATTGGGATTTATGGGATTATTGGTTTAGGGTTTAGGTTTGAGTGTTTAGGTTTAAGGTTTAGGGTTTAGATTTAGGGTTCCTAAAAGTTTTAGAATGCATTAGGGCTCATATGCACATGGTAATCCCTAAACACCACCTATTACTTGGATAATGGCTAGTATTTTTAAGTATTGTAACTTATTAGGGTTCACAAGTAATAAAATATATTAAGAACCATTTCACATATGACTCCTTTATCATAGTGAAAGTATAATATCCCCTTTCATTAAATTATTTCCAAGTATCATTATTTACATTTCCTAAAAACCATTACTACATATGGTGGGTACCATGCTTACATGTTGGACTC
The DNA here is from genome assembly GCA_037957365.1 of Torreya grandis. Taxonomy (NCBI): domain Eukaryota; kingdom Viridiplantae; phylum Streptophyta; class Pinopsida; order Cupressales; family Taxaceae; genus Torreya; species Torreya grandis. The sequence continues at coordinate 6,433,233 of JARHVA010000093.1, read as the reverse complement.
TATTATCTAGATTAGACCTAGTTTTAGATGTTGAAGAGCATATCTATCTATCTCATGATCCACTCTAATATGGATCTATAATATTAATGAATTGTAATCCATATCCTTTAAGGACACATAAATATGTATAATCAAGCATCCCACTAATACTTTCCATCATTGGCTACACCTGAGATTGGATCAAATATCAAATTGGGAGATCAAATACATTTTAAGGTTATCCCCTCAACTAGAAATTTCATTTCCAAAACCCACCCCTTTCAATTTTCCACTATGAAAAATTCAAGAACCTCAAGACAAATAGCATTCATGGTGGATACCACACCATAGAGGATTGATGTAAGCATTGAAAATTATACTCATCCCCACCTCCAATTTTATATCCAAATAAATGCATCCATGCTACCCCGAAGTTTTAATCCACCTTATAGCTATGAAAATACCATTCAATAAGTCTAAGGAGGGGATATTATAGTTCCCTAATGCGTAAAAGAGTATCAATCTAAGTATAAGGGTAAATAAGGCCTTGTTAACAAAAAATTACCAATGGTGAACACCCATTTTTGACAAATAAAGTAGCAACATTTAAAAGGTGAGTAAGAGGAAGGTAATAAACCAAAATTTGGATGAAATGATATTAAAATACAAACCTTAAAACCCTAAACCACAAAAATCCAAAATCGATTTGAACCTTAACAACACAACCTTAACCATATCATTTACCCTTAACCCTAAACAACAACTAAATTATAAACCATAAACCATACACCCTAAAACCCTAAATCTTAAAACCCTTAAACACAAAACCCTAAAATCCTAAATATCATAAAATCTACAATCCTAATCTTAAACCATTAACCGTAACCCTGAACCATAACCATAAACCATACACCTTGAAACCCTAAATCTTAAAAACCTTAAACATAAAACACTAAAACCCTAAATACCATAAAATATAAAATCCTAATCCTAAACCCTATATCTTAAACCTTTAAACCCTAAATAATAAACTTTAAACACTAACCCATACATAAAAACCTAAACCCTAAATCCTAAAAACCAAAACCAACAACCATAAACCTTAACCTTTAACCCATAACCCCTAGTCTCTACCCCTAGCCCCTACCCATTATTTGAGAGTGAAGAGAAGATGGACGTAATAAATGAGAGATACGTGATGGAGGCCAAAGAGAGTGAAGAAGAGGCCTTAGTTACTACAATACTTCCACATGCAGTAGAAGTAAACATGGAGATAAAAAGTAAGTATGAGAAAGGGTGTGATATTTAGAGGAAAATAAGGAGGTTTTTTTCATTAATTTATGTGTTTCATGTGTAAGTTTTTTATAAGATAACACTAAGAAGTTGAAGATGATGAGTTGTAATATCAAAGCACAAGAAGACGATTTAAAATGAGAAAATAAGAGAGAACTGAAGTAAAGAGGATCCAAAATAAGCTAGCATCTCAAAGTCTTAGGTGTCTCAAATAGGCTATGGGATCTAGGTAGACTTACTCATCGAAGAGGGATGATGCAAGGAACTTAAAATTCAAATATTTTATAACTTTGTAGGAAAGTTTCATTTCTCTTCTCAGTGGTATGATTTAGGAGCATCACTACACTTTTGTAAATATGGTTCAAATTCACATGTTATAGTATTTTATAAGTCAAGTTGGTTTATAGGAGATAGTATTAATTGATATATCCTTGGTGGATCTGAATTAGGCTCATGTATGCCCTTTCCTACCAAAATCTCTTGTTTGAATTTTCAAACTTACAAGTTGAGTTTAGAGACTACATCCTTATTTTAAGAAGTCTAAATGTTTTTTTGTGGGTTAGGGGTCAAAGGTGTCTAAATACTCACATGACTCATATAATAAGTCATTTTGGTTAGTAGGATAGTAGTTAGGAAATGTACTAGGAGGAGTTACATAGGTAGTTAACAAGTTAGTTATAGGATTTAGAGTCTTTTAAATAGGTGTTTTATTTTGTGTAATAAGTGATTTAAGGTCATTCATAATTTGTAGAGGGGTTGGATTCAAATATTTAATATTTAAACCCCTAAAAAAATTAATATATAATTTTATGTATGAAAGGATGTTATTTTGTAGACCTTGCACTATTTGAATATACCTAGAGTTGATAATACAAAATAGAGCATTCTGTTAAAATCATTGATAGAGAGATGTTTTTCATCATGATAATTTTTGTAAGTGATATTTTTTTGTTCAAAAAATTATTTTCATTTTATTAAGTTACATTTCACATGTATGAATGAGTAATTGGATGCAGACATGTAACCCTATTTTGTGAACAAGTTATATTTGAATACCAAGCATGCATTTTGGAGAAAAAAGTTTTGTATAATGATGATTAGTGTTTATATAATTTGTTAATTCATTTTTGTAACATTTTAAAGGTTTCCAAATAATTTTCAATTAATCTGGTTACATATTTGAAGATGAATAATGACCAGAGCTATAGGTCACTAAACCTGCATGTATAAATAAAGTCATCATTAGAGTTAAGAAGGTAAATAGGGTACAAAGAGAGGGTAATAATGGTTGATAAATGTTCAAAAATTTAATACAAATGTTTATAAATTTATACATAATATTTAGTATTGTTGTGGAATCTTGAAACAATAAAATTTCATTCAACAAGCTCACACAGTCAAACTGTATTCATATAACTTGAGAGAAAAGTTGCACAAACAAGACATGGAGGCTAGATATTAGATTGAAAAGGTGTGTTAAAATGTTAAAGAACTTTTCCAACCTTTTGAAAGCTATGAAACTCATTTTGGAACCTGTAAACTAAAAATGTTTCATTTCATGTTTACAAACCTTGATAAAACATTGCCCTAGGGTTTTGGGATGAAATTTGGTTTTACAAGAAATATAACTAGTCAAAATGTATGAAAATTGGTGAATATAAGGTTTTTATGACATTTAAATATATTTTTTGGTTTTTATTTTTTTTACATACTCTTGTGTATGGATTAAACTGACTAAGAATGCAAACGGGGTTAACAAGCATAATAGGGCTAAACAAGGAGCTAAAGGAGGATAGTAAAGTGATATAAATAAATAATTATGGTTTTAAATTTCATGAGAATATATAAATAGATATAGGGTATTAAAAAATTTCAATGGTTTTTTAATATGCCATCATACATTTCTATACAAAAAGAATTCCTTCAAAAAAGGCTACTAGCCGTTTATGCCAAGGTTTTTGTAGTTATGCAAAGGTGAGTAGGTGATTTGGAGGGTAATAACATTGAATAAAGGAGAGTTAAAGGATAGTTATAATAATTTATAATATTTCAAAAACCATAAACTAATCCATTTAAACCACAACTAATCTAGAGCCAAACAAATGAGTAAACCATGTCAAGAAGTTGACTAACATGATAAGATTGATCAAGATTGAATGCATCAATGAAAGTGAAAGTATTATATATTATTTACATAGTGTATTTTAATGGTTTTTTGCATCATTTTTATAATTTATAATAATAAAAGGCTTAGACAATGGACCTCCAAGAGAGGATAATGGACAAGATGGATGAAAGCCAATGAGAGGCAGTAAAGAGTGAGATATATAGAAGAGAGGGTAATGTATAGAGATCCTAAAGATAGTGAGGAAGTATCCAAATAATTGTATCCATATTTAATAATATTTATGTCAATTCAAATAGACAAGTTATCAAATAAAGGAAATTTAAGGAATTTTGATACGTGTATAATTTGTTGCAGGTATCAAAGTTGGACTTAGGCATATTATTCAAAGAGGACTCTACATCAAGAATTATTAAATATGATTAGGTACAATGAGGAAGTGCCTATTGATAATTAAGGATGATGATGGAGTGACTAGGGATGATTAAGGATAATAAGGGTTGGTGAGAGAATGATTAATGATAATGAAAGATGATGAAGACCAATAAGGGAGTGACTATGGACAATAACGTATGATGAGGGATGATGAGGGAGTGATTAATGATTATGAGAGATGATGATGGTTAAGGAGGGAGTGATTAATGATGATGAGGGGTACTGAGGAATGATGAGGGAGTGATTAGGGATGATTATGCATGATAAGATTGATGAGGATGTTATTTGGGATAATGAGGGCCATTGAAGGAGTGATTAGGGATGATTAAGAATTATAGATTTCTTAGGGATAATAAGAATGATGAGGTTTTATTAGGGAGTGATTAGGGATGAGGAGGGATGATGAGGAAGATATCAGGGATGATGAGTGCTATTTTAGGCATGACTATAGATGATGAGGAATGATGAGGAAATAATGAGATAATGAATCTCAATGAGAAAATAATGAGATATAATTCTGAATGATGGGGGATGATTATGATTATGAATGATTATTTATACACTTGACCCCTTTTTCCATATGGTTTGGGGAGAGGGAGATAGAGATATGAGTGATTTGAATATGATCCTAAGTAAATAGGGTTTTAAAGCATTCCCCTCCACCCCAGATAGTAATGGTAGTTAATTTTTTAGTGGTAGTTTATTATGTGAGTTTTTAATGTTATAAGATGATTATACTCTATTTGAGAATAGAATAAATTGTTTAGGTTATGCATGCATGAGATTAAAATCAAAACATGCATGGATTGACCCATATATTTAACATTTGTTTCAAAATAGATGGTATATTTTTAAGATTACTCTTGAATGGTGTTAAATTCCTTCTATTTTTAATGGAGTATACTAGGGTGAATAGCTACATTCATATCTAATATGAAAGACTATATCACAACTATAGGTAGATGCCATGTATGAGTGACTACATACCTACATGTAGTAATACATATGTGGTAAATGTCATGTATGAGTGATTTTATAATTACTAAAAATATGCTATATATCGCATGTCATATGCCAGTAATTACTCAAATCAATAGACTCATTCATAAAAAATATCACAAATTATATAGGAATTTATCCTGACTCTGCCTTCAAGACTTTTAACCAATCATCCTTAGTCATTCATTTATATATATCTAGGTGAGAATGCCCCATATATTTTTAATATATGTATCAGTCAATTTCCCCTCTATTTTCTCTATATAGGTGATGATTCCCACTATGTTTCTTTTCAATAATCCCTTAATAATGACCCTTCTCCTTTATCCCTTGATCGTATAATGCTGCTCTATTGATTTTCAAGCATGCTAATTCCCCCACTCCTTTCAATATATGTCTTAGGTATTCAATTGGGTATGAGGTATTTAGGATATGTATTAGGCAAGACAAATTCAATAAGGATTAGGTGTGGATATTCAAGATCAAGATACAACTCTAGTATTCAATAACATAGGGCATACTCAATTAGGTAGCACATACCCAAGTAGGTATGGGAATAAGGATATGTATGTAGGCATACTCAAGTAGTTATAAGACGTAGTGCATAATCAATTAGAATAACATAGGTAGATCATATTCAACAATAAGATATGGCTCAGGTATTTAGGTAGTGCATACTTAAGATCCAAATATGGATTCTATATTCGATTGGGTATGGCATGTAATCAAGTATGTAAATTAGGTAAGGAATACTTAAGTAGATAAATTAAGGCATACTAAAGATCAATAAATGGCTCCATTATACATTCAAGTAGGGTATACTCAAGTAGATAAAGTAGGTAGGGTATAGTCAATTAGGTAAACTAGGCATGTAATCATCAATGGTATAGATCTATTACATATGTAACATGATTCAAAACTTTTTTTCTCATTCTATATTCCAATCCTAAAATTTTGAAAACTAAGTAACGACCAAAATGGATTTTGAAAGAACAAATTTTAAATGGTAACTTTTACATCTCTAGAATTAATTTCATCAGATGTAGAGTGTCCCTAAATTATTATATTTATTAAAATAGATTTAAAGTATAAGAATATAAATGTAATAAGAAATTAAATTAAAAGGTTATTCGTATACAGTGGACTTAATTACATTTATTTTACTAAAATTTTAATTATACACACAAACAAAAACCAACAAAAAAATGCAGATCAAAGGGCATATGCCCTTTCCTAAATGGCATACAACTTATGTAATACAAAGGGAGTACTCATTTTGAAGGGTGTATACCCTTTGAATGGCATATGCCTTTTGTAATACATACAACGTACACCCTCTACCTAATTAATTTTTAAAACTTCCTTTTCCCTCTAAAGGATGACATTTCATAAGACGTATGTGCTTTGTAAAGAGCATACACCCTTTTTATATTTCTAAGATTTCATTTGTTCATTTTTCCCTTCAAATTCAGCTTTGTTTTAGGCCTAGGGGATCCAAAATAAGCCTAAGCCCTTTCATGGACTATCCCATATGAAGTTTTAGAAATTTATGTCTTTTTGGTCTATGACAACACATCTAATCATTTATATTTTATTATTTTTTAAAAAATATTAGATGAATCTGTAGAGGGGGAAATTTCTTTTTTAAATATATGTATTTTTCAATGTTAAACTAAAATTTGTAAATATTAATTAATTTCTACACTGCATACTTCATTATGGATTATATACATATCATTACAAATACTTTTATAACTTTTTTATCATTTATCAAAAAAATTATAAAATCTATATCTCAATAATATGCTTATTGTTAACTATGTTTTAAAAAAAATGATTTTGAAGAGGTTAAGATAATAAATTTGTGTTTATAAACTTGGAATTTTAAATTTGTAGTTGTCTTTACTAGTAAAATTATTTAAAATATATATTAAAAAAATAATAAAAAATATTCTCAATGATTTTTGACATTTCATACATCCATATCTAAAATTTCAGACAAAAAATTATTCATTTACTCAAAAAAATGTGTTCATGCACATGCAATATCATTATCTTTTCACAAAAAGGGATAAATGTATTATCATAAATGCATATATTTCTGATAATTTTATCATCTAGGTATTGAAAAAAATTATATATTTAAAAACTACATTCAAAATGATATAATTTATATTCTTACATCATTGTCAAATTCATTTTCGAAGTGTCTCTAAAATTCTCTCAAGAAAGTGCATCAATCATTCTAATGAAGTGAAAGCTCTTTGGAGAAGTTTAAAAATCACCCTAAATAACAATTAGATTAATTTATATATTAAAATAGATTCATGAGTGATCTTGGAAATTTTAGGAAGGGAACAATTGATAACTAGCATCCCTTCAATTTAATTTAAAATTACAATACCTATCCTAAAAATGTTAATATCTATGCTTTCCTTCACATCTGACATGAGGGAAATCATGTTGCAAACCATATTGTCAATGTTGGGGTGTAAATCAAATCTCAACAACATTACCTGAAAATTGTGATCCCTCCTCTCTTAGGGTTAAGATTAAAACCTTAATTGATAAGGATATTCACCCCTTAAATGCCAATCCTATTGTTAATTATGATTTGTCATAATAAATTGGGATTTTACATTATAATATCTATACCAAGATATGCCCAAATATTGAGGGAGTATTGGCATTGATTAAGAAAAGTAGTGTGGCACATGTGGGAAGATTTAAGACTCACCACCCATATCCTCTCTTTCCCTTCTTGGCAAGTGGTAGATGATGTGGTGATCTCAAGCCTCTCCATAGGTATGCCCTCTCCTTTATTTTTGGGTTTTTAATTTCTTTGTTTGGTGTGTTCGATTCCTTGGTGTTATTGATATTATTAATGGAATGATTTCTAATTTAGTGATGAATTTTGAGAGAAAGGATGAAAGGTTTTAGGCTCTCCCCCATCTAATTTTGATAACTTAGTTGGTTAGATTTCATAGATTATATTGTAGCCAAATCTTGATATATTTCTCCTTACTTTGGGGTCTATTATGTTAGGTCATTTTCATTGGTTTAATCCCTTTGATTTTATATGCTTTACTTTTAGTATTCTAGGTCAATTTGTTTAGGGTGGGACTCTTCCTTAGTTTTTTTGGTATCCCTAGCCATTATTTTCATGTTTTTTGTGAGAGTTTGAAACTTGTTGAGGTTTTCAGTAAATATTATTTGGTTTTAATTCTTTTTCTAAAAACAAATTTTATGAACATATTCATTCTCTTTAATTTAGCCCTAGAATAAAATGGTTATTTTATGAATATCAAATAGAGCATGAGAAAATAAATAATGGTTAATATTGTCAAGGAGATGAATGCCAAAGTGATTATTAGATATTCTCTTGAGGATGTATAATTTTTTTATCTTGTGATGATTATTATTCTAAAACTATAACAACTTCTTAATGTAGGTGGTATTGATTGATAAAAACACCTTAATTATTGCTAAGTAATCTTTGTTTTTTATGGAAATGTGCCTTGATAGAGGAAATCAAGGATATAAATATTTTTAAGTGGATATCCACAAACCTATTTTTGGATATTTTAAATGCTAGGATGGGAGAAGGTACTTCTATAAATTGCATATTTTAGGCCATGAAATACCTTGGATAGTCAACTTTGAGGCTCAACACTTTAATTTTTTCTCAACTTATTTTGATGCAAATTGTCTTGTATAGTTCCAGCAATAAACATGCGATGCATGAAGATATTGTTCAATTAGGGGTCTACTTGGGGAGAAAACTTAACCATATATGAGTGCTTTGTATGGATATTACTAAAGTTAAATTTTAAAAAGGGAATAAATTGGATACATTTTTCACCAAACTTGGTAATACCACTTCCTAGTTCAGGGAGTCACAACTAGCAGCATCCCTCACTGCCTTAGTCATGAAAGATGAAGAGAATGAAAATAGTCCAACTATGTTGATTTCCATATACAAAGAGGAGAAGGATGACTAATTCTCAACTAATGTTTAAGATTACACCTTTGATCTTAGTTATGTACTTAGTTTTTATAGTAAATCTAAAATTTATGATGTTTACGATTATTAACCTCTTATTCCTTTTGTACTTGAACTCTTCAATATTTTAATTATTATTATAATATATGAGTATTAACACTTATTTTAAAGCATAAACAAAATATAAACAAACTTATATTTTATAATAAAAATTCCATTTCAAAAATCTATATAATAATAATTATCTTTATAAAAATAATAAAATTCATTATTATAAACATAAGAGTTGTTACAACTATATATTCAAACATTTCATAAAATTTAGTAATTAAATAATATTTAGGATGAACTTATACATTATTGAAGATGTCTCACATTATTTATTGACATTGAAGTATTATACTTGGTTATTGTAAATTAGAGTTGATTGATTTTTTAATATATGGGAAATAATTTTGTTAAATTATTGTGACATTTACATTTTCCATTCCAAATAAAAGGAGTAGTACATTTAATTAGAGGTTTGTGTTCCTACAATACTAAGATTGGTGATAAAAAAAAATAATATATAATTGAAAAAAATCACTTAATAAAGGCATTTAGTGGAGAATTAAAGGCAATTAATATTATTATTATAATTTGATCCACCATTTTAACCTTAATAAATTTGAACCACTTTCATTAATATAATTTAAATTGAAAATATGATTGCCAAATTAGCTGTTGATAAATATTAGATGCCAAGAAAAGTGAAGTATATTTTTTTATAGGTGATTAAATGGGTTTGAAAGGTTATGTATATTTATACAATGGAGTGAAAGATAAAAAAATAATGCACTAATGGGGAGCCTCTACCATCGGCTATAAAGAGGGCAGTTAATACCATTGTCAATGGATAAAACAAGAAACAAACAACTTTCTAGGAAACTTTTGAAAAGCTTTTGTCAAATAGCTCAGGGGGATTAACCCCATACAGTATTTAACCAAACTAATTTTAAAATTTTATCTTTCTATGTATATTAAATAAATAAAAATTATAAATACTTGTTAAATCATTTTTTAATGATATTGTAAAAATGGTAGTAAATTTTTATTTTAGAAAGTGAATACAGTAAATCATGAAAACATAATTTATTAATATTAATAGAATTACATAAGAAATAATTATTAAATAATAAAATTAAAATTAATAAATACAATTAAATGTATATAGTTAATATATGTCAACCAGACTGATGAGATGTAGATGAGTTGGTAAAGTGATTTGGTTTCTTCAAGCACCACCTAGGTTCAAAACTTAGTTTGGTATCGAAGGTCAATTTTGGTTGATCATTGGTATTCATAGACCAGTTGTGGTTGTGGATAGTATTATCATACCTATTATATCCATTCATTGGTATTCTCAATCTGGTTGTGGTCATTGTTGGTAATTCTATTAGTTATGATAAATGGTCACTAGGGGATCTGGACCCTCAATTGTATCCTAGACTAGTTAGAACTCTGGTCAAAAAGTGAATAAGATAAAGATCTCATCAAAACTAGTGTATATATATATATAAGATACTAGTTTTGGTGGGATCCTTACAATATTCACTTTTAGACCAGATCTCCTACAAGTTTAAGACATAATCAAGGGCCCATATCCCTTAGTGATCATCTATCACAACTACCAAAATTACCAACAATGACCACAACCAATCTGAGAACACCAATGAATGGCCATAATGAGTTTGAGATTGTATGTTAGTATTAATTTTAATACAAATTTATAGAATCATCATCACCATCATCATCATCATCATCATCATCATCATCATCATCATCATCATCATCATCATCATTTTTCATGATAAAAGCTTAGAGATATAATTATTCTACAATTTTTTATCAATATCATTAAATTTTTGAACATTCAATTTTTTTTTTAAATAAATAAATAATAATTTTTTTTTAAAATAAATAAATAATATAACCAATTTAAGATTGTATGTTACTATTAATTTTAATATAAATTTATAGAATCATCATCATCATCACCATCATCATCATCATCATCAATTTTCATGATAAAAGCTTAGAGATATAATTTTTCTACAATTTTTTATAAATATAATTAAATTTTTGAACGTTCAAAATTTTTAAAAATAAAAAAATAAATAATAAAATCATTATAAACAATTTACACTTCTACAATTCCTTTAAATTATAGAAATTTTATGTAATAAATATAGTTATTTTTAATTAATTTTTTATTTTTTTGGTTGTTGTTTTGTTCAATTTTGTTTGTTCTAAAAATAAATATGGCCTATGTTTAACACAAATTATTTTGAAATTGATTATTGAAATACTTAATGTTTATTGGAAGGCCCTTCAGTTTTAGGAAGTCATTGTAGGTATTTTATGGATTAATTTGGAATAAGGTTTAAAAATAATAATCTTAGTATGGTAATAATTTTTGTGAACTTTTATGATTGTGAAGTATGAGGTGGAGCAGATCTTTTGAAATTTGTAAAAAGGGGAAGAAAATAATAATAATAATAATAATAATAATAATAATAATAATAATAATAATAATAATAATAATAATATATTAAGATTAAAAGATATATAAACTGATTTTTTTAATTATGTCATTAATTAAAATGTAATTGTTAAAACGATACAAGTTTACAAAACTAATCAACATTGAATTTTTATTATTTCTCATAAATTTATTTTATAATTCTTTTAAATTATAGAATTTTTTTGGAAAAAATATAGTTAAAAGAATTATTTTTTGTTATAATATATTATTTAAAATGTGTATGTAATTTAATAATTCTTTTAAATTATGAAAATTTTGGAAAATAAATATATCTAAAAGAGTTTTTTTTGGTAGTGTATTATATTTTGAATACATATATGTATTTTTATATGTATGTATGGGGAATTCTCTCAATACAAATAATATTTTCAAATTTATTATTGAAAAATATAATCATTTTTAAAATACTCTTCGAAGTGAAGAACAAAATCTTAATATGTATTCAATTTCCAAAAATATATACACTAATTTACCATATCATGTTTATGGATGATGATATGTTACTAATTGAAAAAGTATTTTTAAAATAATATATTATAAAATACAAGTTCGCTAAGCTAAATCAAAATCAAATTGCCATCCTTTTTAGAAATGATGCCTAACCCATATATGTTTAAAATGATTTTAGAAAAAAAAATTAATAAATAAAAATATGAAATAAATAATTCACAACAATATAAATTATTATATATTCTTAAAAAACTTGTTTAATTCATATATGTCTAAAATTAATTTAAAAAAATATTTTGATAAATTAAAAAAAAATCACAATAATATACATTTTTTACACAGAAAAATTAAGGTTTAGATTTCAAAATAAAGTATGAAAAAATTTTATAGATGGAAAATTATAAATAATACACCATCAAAATCAAACTTGAATAATTATCCTATCTTACATGGTGTTTGAAATTAAATAAAAAATAATGAATCTAAAACTAAAAACTAAGTATCCTCATTGAATGCAAACCTCAAGATATGTTTTGGTAAAAATAATGTGATCAAGTTTTTATGAATTAAATAAAATAATTTAAGAGGAATTAGACTATATAATTAGAGATATAAATATATTTTGATAATAAAAAAGTCTTTAATATGTATAAATTAAAGAAAATAAAAGAAAATTTGCATTATAAGAGGAGAGATCTTTGTATAAATAGTAAAAAAACCTTTTAATTGAATTAAATCCATAAAAAAATAGGAGGTTTTATTTGTATAAATATATTAAAATAATCAAAACTATGTTAGAATTCAAACACTCTTAAAGGCGTTGTGAATAATTTTAATATATGGTTCAAAGAGATAATTTCTCTCAATGAAATTAAATTGAAGGTATATGTAGATTGATATATTCTTACACATCAAATCCCTTACATGATAAATACATAATCTTAAATATATGTTACAAATGATTTTTTAACTAAACTTAAAGTTATGTGTGTAAACATTGTTATGGTTTTATAATCACCAACCTATCTAAAGTGATGGTTTTATCCACATAAATGAATAATCAAAGCAACATTAAAAAGACACTGAAATTTTCATTCTTTGGCATTTCTAAAACCTTTTAGTCTTTCAAGAAACATCTAAAAATAACATGGTAAATTGTTTCATATAATAAATTGGTATCAATCCAATGATCATCGATAAGTTATGAGCAATGTGGGAGTGAATTGGTGAATGTATGATTTGGATAGCAAGTAATATTCAATTATTCATTGTTGATACCATTTAATACACTTTGTAATTATTTGAATAGTATCATTAGAGGATATGAGATATTTTTTAAAATTAATTGAGTTGTACTTTTTAATAGAAAATTTTCTATGTTATCTGTGTAAGTATTGAATAGCTTTAATATTATTTGGGCTTGGGGATGTTTAATATTTTTTTGGAAGGAGCTAATAAGTGAATTTATTAAAAAAATATAAAGAGATTAAATTTTTGAAGATAGAGAAAGTTGAAGAAATCTATGCTACATCAAGCCATGCGAAAACATAACTCTTTTTATATAGGTATATTACAATATTTCATTCTTGTGTCTCATTGTGAGATATTTGGAAAATATATGAAACAACCATGTATTCTAATGTCAATTAAGAAAATAAAAATAATAATATTAAATTAAAAACAAAGTTTATATCAATGTAAAATTATATATGTTAAGTCATCCCTTGACATAACTTCAAAATGTGTGTCAAATACTTTTGAAACATTTTTTTTTTTCCAATTCACCTTAAAAATTATTGAATAAAATGCAAAAGAATAATTATTTAATTGATGAAAAATAATTTAAAAATGAAATTGTAATACCTTTTTAAGTAATAATAATACAAATCATAATTAATGAAAAAGTTATAATGACCTTCCTCACAACTTATATAAAATAAGTATGTGTGAATTGTAAGAACCCATCTTCCAAAGGCTATTATATGTAATAATTTTATTTAAAGGTTTTAATGATGTATAAAAGTGTAATATTTTTTATTATAATGATGATTCCATTTTCAAGATGATGTAAAATATTGGATAAGGATATAATTTATAAGAATACCATATCTTCTAATTAAATTATTATGTCAAAGGCATTTTCTTAATGGAAATAATAATTGCTCTTTTTACATCCATCTATGCGTTGGATTTATATTAATATTTCACTAATATGAATGATTGTGATTATATTTGTTCCATGACACCTATTATGTTATTCTATGTGTAGCATGGAAATAATTATTCATTCAATCAACAGTTGCTTTTTTTTATCCATCTATGCATTGGATTTCTATTAAAACTTCACTAATATCAACGATTGTTGGTATATTTATTCCATCACACCTATTATGTTGTTTTATATGTAGCATGTAAATAACTATTCATTTAATCATTGTATTTTATGGAAATTATGTAAATATGGTTTTAGAAAAATGAATATTATTTAGGCGTTTTATTGTAGTTATAATCAAAAAATTCTATAAAATTATATGAATTTAATTGTGTTCTTTATCATGATATGTATGTTAGGAAGCCATGTATTTTATACTAATAGAGGAATAACATAATGTAATCACAAATATATTTAAATAGATAAAATATCCAATATGTATGAGAAAAAAAATAGGATTAATCAGGTAAAACCTTAACAAAGTTAAGGAAACATCCATGGTGTAAGATATCAAGATTTACAAATTATAATATGAATAGATTACATAAGAATGTGTTGTGTAAATTACATGCAAACTCTATAAATATAAATATACATGATTGGCAAAGCATCATTATGATTTCTCCTACTAAAAAAAGAGTGTTAAAATGCCATTATAACTTTTTTTCTAAAATAATAATCTAGTGGAATTTGTCTTCCTAGAATTAAGGGTTTGGCTCCTCAATTTTTTTGCTTCACGGGTGCTTCCCCCAAACCCATACCAAGGTGGTTCACCCTATGATAATAGTGGGTGGGTTGTTTCCCCCCACACCCCACTGTCAAGGAGTGGGATATAAATTGCATCGTAAAAGGATCCAAAATTTAACTTTGTTATCACATATCTAATAATCTCTACCTTGACAACAATTTATGTCTGATATCTTATCGACCATATCATCACCCTTTTTGCAAGCTAAGATAAGCCAAACACCATTTTAGCTTCTTTATAAAAATTGGTTTTCTGAACATATCAACACTAGTTTTCTGTGTGAACCTTTTCAAGTGGTACTCTTCCTTCATCAATCACTTATCTAATAAGATGGTAATTCATCATAATATGTTTTTTGATACTATGATAAGTTGGATTCTTGGCTAAATAACTTTCACTCTGACTATCACAAAATACCTCCATTTCTTATTGCTCTCTTCCACACTCACCTAATAGGCCCTTTAACCAAATCGCCTCCTAACAAGCATGATAAAAATCCACATATTATGCCTCAGTAGTTGATGTAGTAATAGTCTTTTGAACCTTTGACATCCAACTAATAGTGATGTAGAAAACATAGGCCAATCTTCTAGAGGCCATAACTAGCTCCGTTTGAGCTCTTTCACATGCCAAAATAACCGTATCAAAAAATTTGATTCTATTCTAAGGTGATTTATCACCTTAGATTTGATTTTTATATTTTTGGAGGCCATACGTGATCATTTCAGGGTCTAAAATTAATGTTTGATGAAATTTTTAAGAATTTTCTATTATTAAAAATTATGTACTTTTAGGACCAAACATCAATTTTAGTTGAATCCATAGGATAATATTAGTGTTTAGGTTATTTTTGAAAAAATTTGGAGCAACGTGAACTTGCATATGAAACTTACTACAAATAGTGGTTGATATATATATATATATATATATATATATATATATATATATATATATATATATATATATATATATATATATATATATATATATATATATATATATATATATATATTTAGATTTTAGTTTTTTTTTTTTTTACATGAAAACTCTATTTTATGAGTTGAGGCTTATTTAAGCATGGTTTAGGTTGTAATTATTTCAATTTATTAAATATTAATTAATAAAATTTATTTTTCATAATATTGGCCTATTAGTAATTTTATTTGTCTTATTAGTTTTTAGTTTCATTATCTGGTATTAGAGCAATTTCAAATCTTGGATGAGTAAAAAATTGAGAGGACAAGAAGGTGTTACAAAAATGAACTAGACTATACAATAGCTGTAGTGGCAAGTTCAACAATTAATAGAGGTTATTACTAATCAATAGAGAAGACAAGGTGGTGATGAGGAAGACACAGATCGTAATGAAGAAGTTCAACAAGAAGAACAATAAGAGCATCCACCATTGATGGAAGAGAGGATGGTTTAGGATTTAAAAATAAAGAATGAAGGAATCAAGGTTGATATTATATATTATGGAGGAATTTTAAAACTATAGGATTTGATAGATTAAATGAATAGCATGGAGAAGTTCTTTGAGTAGAAGACTGTGAGAAAAGATGAGAAGGTAAAGCTTGCATCCACGAAATTGAAAGGTCATGAAATGATTTGGTGGGATCACCTATAAAAAAAGATACAAAGAAAATGTAAAGAGAATATTAATTTATGGAAAAATATGGAGAAGAAGGTGAGGGAGAAATTATTTCCTATGAATTATGCACAAATCCTATACAAAAGATTTCAGAATTTAAGGTAAAAAGATCATAGTATAGAAGAGTATACAGATGAATTTTACAATATTTCCATATGAGTGGAGCATGATGAAAGATAATATAAGATGGCTGCAAGGTATGTAAATGCTTTGAAATTTTATATTCAAGATGAATTAAACATGCATAAAATACTTAACATAAAGGAGGCTTATCAATTAGCTTTGAAGACAGAAGAAAAATAAAATAGATAGAATTTCATAAGGACATCTCCTGATCCAAGAAGATGTGGATCCCATATAATAAGGGGATAAGGTTGGTTTAATACCAATAGAGTCAAATTTAATGCCAATAAATATGAATTATCACATGGTGTATAAAAGCAAGATGATAATAGGCAAGGGTTTCAATACCAACAAATATGAAGAGGATTTTAGAGAGTATGAGGTTACGATGTTGAAATAGGATGGTTTCAAAATTGAAATAGATCTTATGTATATTATAGATGTGGAGAAAAATAACATAGAGGATTTGAGTGTCCACACTATCAAGATCAAGAAAGGAGGCAAGATCACCCAAGAGTGAATCTAGTTGAGACTAAGATAGAAGAGCAGACTACTGAAGTTGCACCAGTAAATGTTGGAGAAAATATTATGATGAGAAAAACCATTATCTCTCCAAGGAAGGAACAAGTTCATAATAAAAAATGTGGTGATGCATTGATATGATCAAATATTTTTAAAATAAGATGTACTTTGGGTGGAAAAGTATGCAAATTAATTATAAATGGTGGTGGTTTTAAAAATATGGTTTCTAAAGAAATGATAGAAAAACTAAATCTAAAATGTGAAAAATATCCTAAATCCTTATTATATTTCATGGTTTAAGAAAGAGAATGAAGTTACAGTAGATAAAAGGAGCTTAATCAAGTTTTCTATAGGAAAAACTTTTAATGATGAGATATTGTGTGGTGTTATTTCAATAGATGAATGTCATTTGTTATTAGAGAGGTTGTGGCTATTTGATAGGAGAGTAATTCAAGATGGAGCAAAGAATGCATAATATTTTTGGAAAGGTGGTGCAAAGTTAGTTTTATGACCTCTTTAAAATGAAGAGAAGACAAAAAGCATGCTCTCTACTAAATAATTTATCTAATATATGAAAGTAGCACATTGTTGTTATGTATTAATAGTAAAAATTAAAAAAATAAAAATGGTACTTGTACCAATATAAATAGCAAGAGTGTTGAAATAATATGTAAATGTTATGTCTGATGAGTTACCAAATAGCTTACCACCAAAGAGAGATATTCAACATCACATTGATTTGATTCTAGGATCAACTCTACCCAATCAAGTAGCTTATAGGATGAGTCCAACAAACATGTACAATTAAATAAATAGGTTATTGAATTTCTAAGAAAGAAGGTGATAAAGGACAGTATGAGTCCATGCACAACACCAGCATTGATAAATCTAAAGAAAGATGGAAGATGGAGAATGTGTGGATAGTAGAACAATTAATAAAATTACAATCAATTAAAGGATTTTTATACCTTGTTTACATGATATGATGGATGTGCTTGCAGGAGAAAAATATTTTACCAAGATTTATCTAAGGAGTGGTTATTATCATATTTGAATTCATGAAGGAGATGAGTGGAAAATTGCATTCAAGACTAGGGATGGCTTATATGAGTGGATGGTGATGCCATTCACATTATCTAATACGCCTAGTATTTTTTATGAGGGTGATGAATATAATGATACGAGAATATATTGGTAAGTTTGTGGTTGTTTATTTTTATGATATTTTGATATTCAGTAAGACTAAAGAACTCTTACAACATTTGATAATGGTAATGGATTTGTTAAGGAAGAATAGGTTGTATTCAAATTTGAAGAAGTGCAAGTTTATGTAGAGTAATTTGATATTTTTGGGATTTATAGTTTTCATAGATGGTGTGAAAATAGATGAAGAAAAGATAAATTTAATTTTTGAGTGACCTATTCCAAAAAGTATTACAAAGGTAGGAAGTTTCCATGGTTTAGAAACTTTTTACAAAAAATTTATTAAAAAAATTAGTAGTATTGTGGCACCAATAACAAATTGCATGAGAGGGAAAGAATTTACATGCACTAGAGAAAACATAGAAAGCTTTGATTTTTTTAAGAATAAGATTATAGAAAGACCAATTTTAGCATTACCGTATTTTAACAAAGTGTTTGAGCTTGATTGTGATACTTCATTTATGGGAATTGATGTTGTGTTGAATCAAGAATAAAAGCCAATAACATATTTCAATGAAAAAGTGAATGAGGTAAGAAAAAATTATTCTACTTATGATGTTGAACTTTATGCAATTAAACAATCATTAAAACATTAGAGGCATTACTTAGTGCCGAAAGAGTTTATACTATTTATAGATCATGAGGATTTGAAGTATGTGAATACACAAAAGAAGTTGAATAGTAGGCATGCAAAGTAGGTTTCTTTCTTGCAGGGGTATACTTTTGTGTTGAAGCATGAATCAAAAAAATATAACTAGATAGTTGATGCATTGAGCATGAGAGTAGCGTTATTAAATTCTATGGTGAGTGAAGTAGTTGGGTTTGAAAATATTAAAAGATTATATGAAATTGATCCATATTTTAACAAGGTAGTTGAGAAGTGTAGGAATCAATTAAAAAATGGGATAGATGCTATTCATAATGAGTATCTTATACAAGAAGGTTATCTCTTCAAAGGAAAATAATTGTGTATTTCAGTTGGGTCACTACGAGATAATATAATATGAGAATTACATAGTGGCGATTTGGATAGAAATTTTGGTAAGATGAAGACAATTAATAAAATTACAATCAATTATAGGATTTTTATACCTTGTTTACATGATATGATGGATGTGCTTGCAGGAGAAAAATATTTTACCAAGATTTATCTAAGGAGTGGTTATTATCATATTTGAATTCATGAAGGAGATGAGTGGAAAATTGCATTCAAGACTAGGGATGGCTTATATGAGTGGATGGTGATGCCATTCACATTATCTAATACGCCTAGTATTTTTTATGAGGGTGATGAATATAATGATACGAGAATATATTGGTAAGTTTGTGGTTGTTTATTTTTATGATATTTTGATATTCAATAAGAATAAAGAAGAACTCTTACAACATTTGATAATGGTAATGGATTTGTTAAGGAAGAATAGGTTGTATTCAAATTTGAAGAAGTGTAGGTTTATGTAGAATAATTTGATATTTTTGGGATTTATAGTTTTCATAGATGGTGTGAAAATATATGAAGAAAAGATAAATTTAATTTTTGAGTGACCTGTTCCAAAAATTATTACAAAGGTAGGAAGTTCCATGGTTTAAAAACTTTTTACAAAAAAATTATTAAAAAATTTAGTAGTATTGTGGCACCAATAACAAATTGCATGAGAGGGAAGGAATTTACATGCACTAGAGAAAACATAGAAAGCTTTGAATTTTTTAAGAATAAGTTTATAGAAAGACCAATTTTAGCGTTACCATATTTTAACAAAGTGTTTGAGCTTGATTGTGATAATTCATTTATGGGAATTGATGTTGTGTTGAATCAAGAATAAAAGCCAATAACATATTTCAATGAAAAAGTGAATGAGGTAAGAACAAATTATTCCACTTATGATGTTGAACTTTATGCAATTATACAAGCATTAAAACATTAGAGGCATTATTCAGTGCCTAAGGAGTTTATACTATTTATAGATCATGAGGATTTAAAGTATGTGAATACACAAAATAAGTTGAATAGTAGGCATGCAAAGTAGGTTTCTTTCTTACAGGGGTATACTTTTGTGTTGAAGCATGAATCAAAAAAATATAACTAGATAGTTGATGCATTGAGCATGAGAGTAGCGTTATTAACTTCTATGGTGAGTGATGTAGTTGGGTTTGAAATATTAAAAGATTATATGATATTGATCCATATTTTAACAAGGTAGTTGAGAAGTGTAGGAATCAATTAACAAATGGGATAGATGCTATTCATAATGAGTATCTTATACAAGAAGGTTATCTCTTCAAAGGAAAATAATTATGTATTTCAGTTGGGTCTCTATGATATAATATAGTTTGAGAATTACATAGTGGTGATTTGGATAGAAATTTTGGTAAGATGAAGACAATAGATTTGGTGGATGAAAAGTATTTTAGGCCAAATATGAATAGAGATGTGACAAGGTATATTTCAAGGTACAGAAGATGTCAGGTGGATAAAGGACATGTGTAAAATACTAGATTATATATGCCATTACCAAATCTAAGATGACCATGGAAAGATTTGAGTATGGACTTTGTGTTGGAATTGCCAAACACATAGAGATATAATGATTCAATTTTTGTTTTTGTACATAGATTTTCTAAAATAGTTCATTTCATTGTATTTAATAAAACCAATGATTCCATTAGAGTTGTAGAATTATTTTTTAAGGATATTGTGAGATTGCATGGTGTTCTTTAAAATATTACTTTAAATAGGGACACAAAATTTCTAAGTCATTTTTGGAGGACTTTGCGGAAGAATATGGGTACTAAGATACAATTCAGTAGTGCATATCACCCAAAAATAGATGGATAGTTAAAATTTGTGAATAGGAGCTTGAAATTTTTTTTGAGATGCATAGTGGGAGAGAAGCCCAAATATTGGGACTTGGCTTTACCATAAGTTGAGTTTGCATATAACAATTCAGTGAATATATCAATAGGAAATTAACAATTTTAATTTTTTTATGGGGGAAATCCTATTGGTATTTTATATTTGGTATAATTACCAATTACAGATAGAATTATTGGTGATGTAGAAGCATTTCCATATCATATGTAGTAGTTACAAGGAATAAAAAGAAACTTACAGAAAAATAATGAGAAACATAAAGCAATAACAAATTTTAGAAGATGATCAAAGGTATTTAAATAAGGATATTTTGTAAAGTTTTACTTGAGAAAAGAAATATTTTCAAAAGTAATGTATAATAAGTTGAAGTAAAATAAAATTTGACTGTGCAAAATTGTGAAGAAAATGAATGATAATGCTTGTGAGGTGAGTTTATCATAGAATTTTGATATATCTCTAGTATTTAATGTTTTATATTTATATGAATTCCATAGAGAAGATGGTGAAGCTGATGAAGATGAATACGTAAATTTGGATTAGTGGGTTCCAAATAAGAAAGAAAAAATAGTGTAGGTTTTGGATATGAAAACAGTGAGCACAAGGCAAGGGAATTATAACAAGTATTTAGTATAGTGGGAAGGATTGTAAGAAGAAGACAACACATGGATTATAGAATTTTAGATGAATAATACTTATAAATATAAATTGAAGAAGTATAATCAAGCCAACTCATAGGATCTGAGTTGTTTTCAACCAAAGGAGAATGATGCCGAAAAATAGGCCAATCTTTTGAAGGCCATAACTTTTGACCCATAGCTTTGTTTTAGCTCTTTCACATGCCAAAACTACTGTATTAAAAATTTAAATTATATTTTAAGTCTTTATACCTATTTAAATTTTATATAGATATTTTTTTGAGGCCATACATGATCATTTGAGGGTCTAAAATTAACGTTTAATGAATTTTTTGGGAATTTTCTTTTTTTAGAAATTGTGTATTTTTAGGACTAGACGTCAACTTCAATTGAATTTCATCCCATAGGCTAGTTTTAGTGTTTATATTATTTTTATAAATTATTAGATCTACATGCACTTGCATGCAAAACTTACTATAAATAGCAATTGCTAAAAAGAGATATTTTTTAAATTTTAGTTTTTTTTTAAATTTTGCATGTAAACTCTAGTTTTTGAGTTGAATATTATTTAAGCATGATTTGGGATTAAATTATTTAAATTTATTAAATATGAATCAATACAATTTATTATTCATAATCTTGGCCTATTGGTATTTTATTTGTCTTGTTAGTTTTGGTTTCATTAAATAGGTCCACCTAAAATTATAAAAACATATCTAGATGTTTATCTTCTTTTATACAAATCTCGTACAAAATCAAAATCAACATGATCATACATAGAATCACCATATTGATTATAATTGATTCAATCTAATCAATTATGCCTTGCAAGTAGTGAAACACCCACTTCACTACTACCATAACATAAATTAAACTCCTTACTGCGTTATCATATGGTACATGAGGCATATACTAATCTTATTCATCACTACTTGGACATAAAAATGAAGAAAGATTGAAGTGGGAAGAAAAATGGATACTAATTGATTTTACATACCTCATACTAAATTTGGTTAGTATATTTTTCAAATATATTTGTTGTGATAACCAAAGCTTACCATTTTTCTTGTCTCTATGTATAATATCCATGCCTAAGATTTTTTTGGTTTCTCCTAAATCCTTAATATCAAATGTCCTAGCTAAATGAATCTTTAAACTATTGATTTATTTCATGATTTTACTTGCTACAAAAATATCATCAACATATAATTCCAATATAATGAATAAGGGTATTACACAGACAATGAATATATATACAGACTAGATTTTAGAAAAAATATCAATAGTTGATCTGTGTATACCATTAAAAATAATGTAAAGGTTATGAGTTTTCTATTACTATGTAATTTTTTAATTCAATTTGAATATACCATTACCTTCCTCATGACTGTGTATACTCGAGTTGTGTATATCATTACTTGATCTATTTATATAGGTATTAGTGTACATATGTATAATTTTTTTTACATTTAATTTGAATGTTTGAAATTTTGACCCATGATCTACTCACTAAACATGTATGTACACTTGGAATATGAATCTTATTGGTTCTACTTCAATGCACATTTTATTAAAATGTTCCATTAATTCTATATGTGAATAAATGATTACAATATTCTATTATAATACTTACTAATGCCCTTTTGATTTTGTATGTGACTCTATGAGTATAATTCCTTATTATAGATATTTATGTAATATTTCTCCCATTCTAGGAGATAGATTATAAGAGTGTGATTTTTGTTTCAAGTAGTATTTGATATTGAACGAATTGTGCATTCAATGAATTATATGTATCATATCTTAATTAAAACAATCATTACATAATTTATACATTGAATGAATGATTATTCCCTATCTAATCATTAATTCATTAAACTAGTCAATAATACAATAAACATAAAACAAACTATGCCCCAACTAATCCTTAATTACTTCAACCATTCAATAATAAAATCAACATAATACTTCTTTCTTATTTTGTGATAATTGTGCTAATATGAAGGTTGGGCATGTATAATTTTTTATTTTGGAATTTTAAAATACTTATTGTGTTCATTTTTATTGATAACTCAATCAAATTTATAATATAAAGCTCATGAAAACCATTGATTGTATTTTTGGCAGCTTGAAACCCTTGTGGTATACCTATTTGAAAATGATTTTTAAGATATTTCTAATATTTAATTTCTTGTTACTAATGGATAAAATGAACATAGGTGGTGGATAGCATAGTTCTATGTTTCTATTAATGTTATGTTTTTCTTAATTTAGTGACCAATATAAATGTTTATTGTGGGATTGCAAACTACTTATTATGTTCATCTATGTTCATAATTATATCAAGTTAATAATACAAATATAATGGAAATCCATTGACTCTTACCCAGTCATGGAAATAAAGAGGGCAAGGGAAACTAGTTTGTGAAGGGGTACAATAATTGAAAATAATGAAAATTAAGGTTCAATTTTATTTGATTATTATCACTCCTCATGACTACATCGGTGGGGCCCAATAAAAACTTAACAATCACAGTTAAGGAAAATACCTTTGGTTAATGTAAAAAATGTGTAAGAAAAATGAACATGCCTAAAACTAATACACCAAGGGAAAAGTGATGGAGAAATAGATGTGATTATTCATGGGTCAATGTCTAATGTGGAAGTTTATGCCAAAATCACCCACTGATTGTAGCGTTGACTACTTAAACTAATTAATGCTTTGGGGGTGGAGTTGGAGTTTTGTGTGAATATTTTTTATTTAGAATACAAAGGTTCAAAATTTAAATTATTTTATGTATATCATATCCAAAAATTTTTATGCATTTAATTCATATGCATTCATTGAATTATATATATCTTATCCTAATTTCACAAACTAGTCAATAAACTATACATTGAATGAATGATGATGCCCTAACTAATCATTGATTTCTTCAATGTAGACAATGATTATGCATTGAATGAATAATTATGCCCTAAATAATCATTAATTCCTTAAATAATGCAATAATATAGTCAACATAAAACAAACTTGAACCAATATTATGTTCAAGGGTTGGACACTCAACAATGTAGAAAATAATTATGTGTGAATGAGTCTTCATCTTTGGGTCCTTGAAAAGGCACTTTTGGGACTCTTGCTAGATCCATATTTCTTACTTTTTTCTTCTTATCAATTTAGCAATTTTTTAAGATTCAATTTAGCTATATCTAAACTCCTTTTAGCATATACCCATATCCAAAATTTTACATATAATTAAAAATAATTATATAGTTTAGTATATGATTATTCCCTAATTAATCATTAATTTTTTTAAGAAAGAAACAATAAAGTCAATATAAGACAAACCCAAATTGATATTATGCTCAAGGGTTAGATATTCAACAATGCAGATAATGTTTAGTGTTTAATGAATGATTATTACCTAAGTAATCATTAACTCCTTTAAGTAGGCAATAATACATTTAATATAAAACAAACCTAAACTGATATTACGCTCAAGGGTTTGATATTCAACAATAAAAAAAAATTATGAATTGAATGAGTGATTATGCCCTAATCAATCATTAATTCATTCAAGCAGTGAAAAATACATTCAACATAAAACCCTACCAAACTGGTATTATGCTCAAGGATTATGTATTCAACAAATCATAAAATGATTAAGTGTTGAATAAATGATTATGCCTTAACTAATCATTAATTTCTCAAATCCATAAATAATACAGTCAACATAAAACAAATCCAAATGTATTACACAAACTAAATTGGTATTCCTTTCTCATCAGTGTCACACATATCATAAGGGTACAACCGTAAAACCCTACAAACAAAAGGTGTGAGAACTTACTTGGTGGGTTCTATTTCATCTTCCATTCATAGTACCATATGTTTATCCTTGGTTGAAATCACCATATTCTTGAGAGGATATGCATAATCTCAATGGTTTGTAGATGAGCTTAATGGTGTGGTTCAAAAAAAGAATAGAAAGCTATACAAACCTTTATCCAGTCATGGAGACAAAGTAGATGAGGTAAATCGAGCTTGTGAAAGGGAAAGGGAAGTGGGTAACATGAGGTTTCGGAGGGAAAGCTTACGAATTACCATGATTTTTGAACATAATGAAAACCAAAATTAACTTTTACTTTATTATTAACATTCTTTGTAATTACATCAGAGGGTATTTAATAAAATAATAATGATTAAGGAAATAATAACAGTTAAGGCCAAATTTGCAGTGGAAGCATGAATAGAGTGGATGGGGACCAGTTAGGGGTCAACATTCAATGTGACAGTTCATGTTGAATGCTCCTACTAGTTACGCTCAAGTCTCCAATAACATGTAAATTTGAAATTTCTCTCCTTTCATCTTGATTTCAATGAATTTTATAGCCAACCACATGTGATTATGCTAGTTTGAACAACTAAATCAAGGAGAACTTCTCTGAGAGGAGGGAAGTAGTCACACAATGCTTGAAATATTTGTATTGTTTTTTAACTCTTCATCACATGCTGAATGGTCTTTCATCTTAAGCAGCCCCATCTGTTCTTGAAATAAACATGAGCTTCGATAGTCTTATTTATTTTTATATCTAGTAAATTAATTTTTGTAAAGACCTTTCTGCATATTAGAAAACATATTTCTTTAATATTTATTATATATAATTAACATCCTTTTTAAAATTTCCATTTAGTTGATTTTTTGTCAAATTTTTACACTATCTTAGTGAGTGGGATATTCTAACAGGTTGCATTAACCCTTGGAAATAATTTGAGGTATTGTTGTATTGTTTGACCAACAATATTATATGTTATGTTGAATAGTTCTCTAACAAAGGTAAGTTATTTCACACCATATTAAATTCCTTTGTTTACATCATTAATTATCACGGTGACATTGTTTCGTAAGTCTTGTGTCCAAAATTTAATATACATGAATTTGGAGAATTGATTGTATGATTTTAAGTGTTTCATATTTGTTTCACTTGGGTTTCCTATTTTTTAATTTAAAGGTTTGTAGTTACACGTTTTAATATATCTTATAAAATTTCAAAATAGACCAATTCCATTCTATATATATATATATATATATATAATTTTGAAAAACTCTCCCTATAAATAAATTTATATAATATAAATAATTGAAAAAAAAAATGAATTACATTTAGCAAAATTAAAATGAGAGTAAATAAACATCACGTGCCACAATTAAAAGATTAAATTATAAATCCATTACCTACTTTTAAAATATTAAATTTGATGGTTGTGTGACTATATTTTTATTTTTTAGTTGTAAAATATAATCATTTTTTAAGGTACATTATATTACATGAAAAGTGAAATATTGAATAGATCGTCAAAATCTTTAAAATATGATAATGAATATATAAATTCTTCATAATATTTATTTCTATATTATAAATTATATTAACATTTGAAAAGTAATGTTGAATAAATAAAAATCATCAAAAATAATTATGAGAAGATGTTTAAGAATATTGAATATATAAAAAAATAACTTATATAAAATAACGTCAAAGTTTTGACATACAAGTAAAATAACTCTACTATAAAAATAAAATAATAATTTTTTTATTATAACTTAAAAAATAAATAAAAAATATTTAGAATTAAATGACATTTTTCAATTGTTTTAAGATAAAAAATAAAATTATATTAGTAAAAATTAAAATAATAAATTTAATTTTTAATTTTATTATAATTTTAAAATCGTTATATAGCTGTACAACCATTTTTATTGAATTTTTTAATACTATTTGTTTATTTTATATTTTACACCTAACGTTTATCTTGTAAGTTTGGAAAACCCTAACATTTAAGTTGCAAAACTAATATTTTAAGAAACCATTTAGTCATAGAAGCATACCCCAAACAAATGAAATCAAATGTTGATTTTAATTTTCAGAAAGTTAGAACTCTAGTTAAATCACAATCGCCCTCCATAATCATTAACATAGATAATCTCTTTTTCACTAATGAAATACGGTAAATTATATCAAATGTTGATTTTAATTTTTAGAAAGTTTTATTTATTTTTATTAAAGGTAAATGTTTGTTTAGAATCTGGAGTTATGATTTAGAGAGATAGTATTGATTGGATCTAGGAACCAATCTAAATATAAATGAGAGGTCTAGATCCCTTTTATAAATTGTCAACCATCATTTACAGAATGTTATAGCCAGTAACACTAATATTACCAATTTTTGAAACCATCTCCAACAACCAAAACCAATATAACATACCCTTTAAAAATTAAACTTGAATAAAACTGAATATTAAAAAAAATTATTAATTTTTAAACTTTATTCAAATTTATTTATACTTTATAAAAATATACTTATACCCTTATTTTACAATAATAACTCAAACCAGAATATTACAGAATAATGTTTTGTTTTTATCTTAATGCAAAAAGTAATTCAACTTAGATCAATAATTTCCTAACCTGTGATGAGAGTTTTATTAATTGACATCATTATTTTTTGAAGTTTGAAATTCCAATTTATTTTACTAAAATCAATACCCAGCAATCTGTAATAATTCAAACTCTATCTAAAGGTTGAATTATTGAAGGATTTCATAGAAGTAATTTTATTTTATTCAAATTTACTTTTAAATAAAAATAATTTTACTTGTTTTAATATTTGATTAAATATTATAAAAAATTAGAAATAAATAATTATTCAATTTCAATTAATAATTTTTATAAATATGTAACTTTGGCAATGATAAAATGTAAAATTAATTTTTTTTAAATATTCTTCCCTTTTTTAAATATATATCTCTACTTATGGAAAACTCAAGCAAAATAAATTAACAAAAATTAATTATTTTAATGGAGATATTAGACTTTTTATTATTAGCATCTAAAATTTATTGGGTTCAACTTTGGCCTATGAGCCGTGTGTGACTCTTAAGAAATCAAAGTCAAATTATATTAAATACAATATGTTTGTTACGATGATATTTAAATATTACTTATTTTTATATATTACCAATAGTATCTTATACTTAATAATTAATATTATAAAGTTGAAAATATAAAATACATGTATATGGCTATAAAATTTAGTTCCTATTTCCATTAACTGACTTAATTGTTTTTTAGAATTGAAATTCCAATTTATTTTATTATTGTTAAATATCTTGGAATTTTTAAGAATTCAAACTCTATCTAGCTGTTTATCATTGAAATATTCTAGTGGGTTTTATAACAATGATTTTATTTTACTAAAATCTATCGGAGGACAAATTTATTAGAAAATCATTTGAACAAAACTTAATTTGTTTTAAGGTCAAGGTATTTGGTTAGAGGAAGTGATTTTTATTATGGATGAGTTTATTCTCAGTTTAAATAAATGTGATTGGATTAATGCATATAGATAATATTTCATTTTCATTTAAATGGGTGTAACATGAGTTTCACAAGGTGATTTGATTATCTAAATACAACCAACCATTTTTATTTGTTGAATTTTTTTTATATGTCATTTCATTTTTTTGCTCACAATTAATTGGAAATTTTTTATATAGTAGGTCCACTAATGATTTATGAAATTTAAAAAAAAAAAAAAAAATTATTCTCAATTATATGTACCTTTCCCTTAAATCAACTTCAATTTTATATATAAATTAAGTTTTATTAACTCGAATTACCTACCTAATTAAACTAATAGCATAATATTCACTCCCTATAAGCCCAACTACAACCAATTAGTATATATTGTGTCTTGATTAAATATAAAATAGTTACTTGCTTAAGGGGATGTGTCTTTATTAAAGGTATGTGACCAATTAATACTCATTCATCTTTGATTACCCCTAATTAGGATCTTTTGGTTGAGTCATGTATATGAATTATGATAATTGAGTCTTGTTAACCTAATTAAAACTAGTTACATAGAATTAGGTAAATTATCCTAATTTATGTTTTTCATTAAATTAATATAGAAATTCATTCTATTGGAATCATAATTGTGACTAAAATTTTTAGCATGGACAACCATGCTTACTATTAACCTCTGCATCCTTGTTAGTTACTTTGTCTATTGGCACTACATCTATCTGATTTATTTACAATATAAATATTAACAAATAAAGCCTTATATGATGTACTTTATTAAAACATAAGGCTAGAATTTTATTACAAGATAAGGCTTTCTCACTCAGTCTAACCAACCACTACGTTTGACGTCGATAGGAGTGCATACCCCATCACCCTATTGCAGTCAACAATAAAGAATAGGGAATTCAACTAATTGTACCTTATCCTAGATGTTGATAATTTCAATCTCATTTCATTAGTTCAATGCCCCATTCCCTATAGGATAATACATTAAATGATCTAATGAGATGAACACCTTAATTCACTAAAGCATTTGCATATCCAGCTACCATGTCTATGAGCCCCACCAAATTTTTCAATTTTCAACACTCACTAATGGTCTAACATTCATTAAGAACACATTAAGGTAAACAACAATAGTTAAGGAAAATAACAAAGTTTAAGGAAAATGACAAAAATTAAGGCAAATGATAGTAGTTAAGGAAAATACTAGGGGTTAAGCCTATTGCAATAAACAATAGGGAACATGGCATTGAACTAATTGTACATTATCCCAGGTGTGATCAATTTTGATCTCATTAAATTAGTTCAATGCCTCATTCCTCCTAGTATAATATATATTAAGTGATTTGATGAGATAACATATCCCTCTATATGTATTGAAAGGACTACCTTATCTAGTATGAGAGTTTACATATCCTACTAATGTGTCAGGGGGAACCAAATAAGCCAACATCTAGCACTCATGCTGGGGTAACATATGTCAACAACATGTCAATGTAAATAACAATGATTAAGGGAAATGATGGGCATGGTCTTGCAAAGCACTTATTGTGTTTATTTTTCTTATAACTCAATCAAGTTAATAATATATGGATCATGGAAAACTATTGTCTATAT
Source organism: Torreya grandis (assembly GCA_037957365.1). Lineage (NCBI taxonomy): Eukaryota > Viridiplantae > Streptophyta > Pinopsida > Cupressales > Taxaceae > Torreya > Torreya grandis. Next base: position 6,402,408 of record JARHVA010000093.1, on the reverse strand, counting down.
TGTTGACTACTTGAACCTAATGGTATTTTTTTTGGGAAATAATTTAAGGATTTTACTCTATTCTTACCTTAAACTTGTATCTATATTTTATGGCTCAACTCATGTTGAGGGTGGTTATAACTATTCCCTTTAAATGGTGATATGAATGGATGTTTCTAATATTTAATTTCATGTTTCTAACATAAAGAGTGACATAGGTGGTGGATAAGTTAGTACCAATTTTTTCTCACTGGTATGTTTTTCTTAACTAACTACTTAGTATAAGTATTTATTATGATTTTATAAAACACTAATTATTATTTTTTTATTGATATCTCAATCAAGTTAATAATTGAAGGATCATTAAAATCTATTTACTATATTGTTGACTACTTGAAATAATTAATAATAGGTGGGGCAGAGTTGGATTCTTATAAATAGTGATTACCTAAATGTATCCTTGTTTTTCAAAGAAGTATGGACAACATATATTTCTTGCATATCATTGTTTTATATGAATCATCGGTCTATATAATGGTATATTGTTTTCCATCTTATTACAATATTAATATTTCGATACATCTTTCTTGTATGTATAATACTCTTTTCATTATATATAATCATCTACTATTTTCCATCTTATTACAATCTATATAATTCTCTACATCTTGCTTGTATGTATAATAACCTTAACATTATGTACAATGGTATATTATTATCCATCTTGGTACATAAACAAAAAGAACCAATTAACCAGTTGTTGTTTTCCTTAACATGTTATTAAAAGATGTTATCCCAGTAGTGAAATACAAACACACTGGCTAGTTGACGCCCTTTTGTGAGTCACGATATTTACTTTACTTTATGTAGGAAAAGAACTATTATACATAATGATGGTTCCCATTTCATTAGTTCATTTACTATATGTATAAAGATGAATAATATTGAGAATAGATCAAGGGTAAAATCTAAACATTCAAATTAATTTATAGTATAAATCTAGAATACAAATGTATAGAGTTCAAATTCCTTTACATATAGTATATCTGAGAATGATATACAAAATTTAGATGGTATTATATAGACAAAATAATAGTGAATATTCAAGGAATTATACATACTATAATAAAGAGTGTTATACAAGCAATGAAAATATATACATATTACTTGTTGGAAAGAATGTTAGTACTTGATCCAAGTGTATACCATTACAAAGAATGTAAATGTTGTGAGGTTTCCCTTATTGTGTTTTTTTTTTATGAATGTGTATACTTGATCTGAGTATAAAATTACTTGATCCATTTATATAGGTGATATTATACATATGTATATTTTTTTTTTACATTTTAATTTTAATGTTTGACATTTTAACCCATGCTCTACTCACTAATTGTGTATGTACACTGGAATATGAAATCTATTTTTTCTACTTCAATGCAACTTTTATTGAAACACTCCATTGATTTTATAGTTGATTGAATGAATATAATGCCCTATGTACTAATTCCATAATATAATAATTATTAATGCCCTATTGATTTTATACTTGATTATACTAATATAATGCCCTATTATAATTCCCTATGTACTAGTGCCCAATTCTAGGAGTTAGAGTATAGGAGTGTGAATTATGTTTCAAGTAGTAATTTACATTAAATAAATTATGTGTTCAATGAATTATATGTAAAATATATAAATTACATAAACTATTCAATAAATGATGCATTGATTAAATGATTATGTCCTAACTAATTGTTAATTCCTTCAACCAGTCAACAATACAATAAAATTAAAATAAATTATGCCCTAACTTATCCTTAATTCGTTCAACCAGTTAAATAAATAATCGACATAATAATCCTCTATTATTCAATGATAATTGTGATAAAGTGAAGGATGGACATGTATAACTATTTATTCTAGACTTATAAAACACTTATTGTGTTCATTTTTATTCATGACTCAATCAAGTTAATTATAGAAATCTCATGGAAAACTATAAACAATATTGTTGATTGTTTAAACCCATTATGGTATGCTTATTTGAAAATGATTTTAGGATGTTTTTAATGTTTAATTTATTATTGCTAATGGATATAATGAATATAGTTTATGGATTACATAGTACTATGTTTCTATGAATTTTATGTTTCTCTTCACCTAGTACCTAGTGTAAGTGTTTATTGTTTTATGTTCATAAATCTATCAAGTTAATAATATAAGGATCATGGAAACCCATTAATTTTTATCTAGTAATGGTGATGAAGAGGGAGAAGGAAATTGAGCTTGCGAAGGGGTGTGATAATAGAAAATAAAGAAAATTGAAGTTAATTTTTCCTTGATTATTATCATTCCTCATGATTGTTTCACTGGGGCTGAACAACAACTTAATAATCATAGTTATTGGAAAAACCTATTGTTAATTCAAAAAAAATGGATAAGGAAAATTATAATGGCTAATTCAAACAAATATAGGGAAAAGTGATACATAAATGGATGTGACCAAGTGGTGGTCAACATCTAACATGGTGGTCCACATCAAAAACACCCATTTATTGCATTGTGTCATGTTTTTAGTAATTAATGTTTTGGGATAGAGTTCAAGTTTTTTGTGAATAGTTTATATCTATAATACAAAGCTATAGAGTTCAAATTCATTTATACATAACATATCCATCAATGATTATGCATGTAATTCATAGAATGATTAGGAATGAAAAAATTAAACTCTACTAATTTTACGTAAGATTTCTAATTAACTAAAAATGCCTTGATAATTACTTCCTTCCATAAAATTTAAAATTTCTAAATATAAATTATATATTTAAAAATTATTTTTATTTTTCAATTTATTTTGTATACATCAATTTTTATTTTTTAAATAATTTTATAACTTACTTTATTTTATATACTACATATCATATAAAAACATACTCTTTTTCACTAATATAATATTTTACTAACAAAATATGGTACATTAATTCAATTTCTTTTTTTTTTTAATTTATTTTGTATACATCAATTTCTATTTTTTAAATAATTTTATAAATTACTTTATTTTATATACTACATATCATATAAAAACATACTCTTTTTCACTATTATAACATTTTTTATTAACAATATATGGTACATTAATTAAAATTTTGATATTAATTTTAAAATTAATTCAAATATTAATATTAATTTTAATTTTTTTTTTCTAAAATACTTTTTTCAATTTTATTTCTATTTTTAGTGGTATGCTTTTACCCTATACATCAAAATCATAGCTCGAATCACAATGTTATAACACTATTAAAGAATAATATTTTGTTTCACTTTAGTAAAAAATTAATTCAAATTAGATAAATAAATGTCTAAGTTGTGGTGAGATTTTCATTCATCGAAACAATTATTTTTTAGGTTTGAAATTTCAATTTATTTTACTATCGAAATAAATATTTAGGAATTTGAAAGAATTCAAACTCTATCTTGGTTGATTATTGTAATATTTTATAGTAATGATTTCTTTCTTTTTAAATTTATTTTCAAATTAAATTTATTATATTTTTCATATTAGGAATTATAAAAATTAATTCAACTGATCTGAACAACAGAGTTTCATTAATCGAAACTCCATTTATATTCCAATCGAATTTGTAAGATTATTGATTATTAAAAGATTCCACTCGATTTCATAACAATGATTTTATTTTCTTCGAATTTACCCTCAAATGAAACTTATTGCAAAATCGTTCGAAATTTTTTTTTATTATTGTTTTTTTCTTATTTATTTATTTAATTAATTAAGGTTATCTAGGTGTTTGGCTATAAGTGATAATTTTTATTATAAAATATAAAAAAATTATGATAATTTTAGATTTAAATAGATGTGATTGGAGTAATGAATATCAATTACGTTTCATTTATGTTTAAATAGGTGTTTCCTTAGTTCTACAAGTTGATTTGGTGATTTAAATATAACCGTCTCTTTTTGTTGAGATTTTTTTTGGTAGAGTATAGGAGTGTGAGTTATGTTTCAAGTAGTAATTACTATTGAATGAATTATGTGTTCAATGATTTATATGTATAATATATAAATTACACAAACTATTCAATAAATGATACATTGAATAAATGATTATGTCCCAACTATTTGTTAATTGCTTTAAACAGTCAACAATACAATAAAATTAAAACAAATTATTCCCTCACTAATCCTTAATTCCTTCAAATATACAACAATATAATTGACATAATATTCCTATATTATTCAATGATAATTTTCCTAAAGTTAAGGATGAGCATGTATAACTATTTCTTCTAGACTTACAAAACACTTATTGTGTTCATTTTTATTGATGACTCAATCAAGTTAATAATAGAAATCTCATGGAAAACCATAGACAATATTGTTGACTATTTAAACCCCTTATGGTATGCTTATTTGGAAATGATTTTAGGATGTTTATAATGTTTAATTTTTTTTTGCTAATGGATATAATGAATATAGTTGGTGGATTACATAGTACAATGTTTCTATGAACGTTTTGTTTCCCTTAACCTGATACCTAGTATAAGTGTTTATTGTCGGCATGAAAAACACTTATTGTGTTTGTCTCTATTCATAACTCTATCAAGTTAATAATAGAAGGATCATGAAAATGCAGTAACTGTTATCTAGTCATGGCAACAAAGAGGGAGATGGAAACTGAGCTTGCGAAGGGGTGTGGTAATTGAAAAAAAATGAAAATTGAAGTTATATTTTTCTTGATTATTATCATTCCTCATGACTGCATTATTGGGGCCAAAAAACAACATAATAATCAAAATTATGGAAAAAAACCCATTGTTAATGCAAACAATGACTAATAAAATGAGCATGGTTAATTCAAAAAAATCAAGGACAAAGTGGTATAAAAATGGATATGACCAGGTGGTGGTCCACACCAAAAGCACCCATTGATTTTATTGTGTATTGTTTGAAGTAATTAATGTTTTGGGGTAGAGTTCAAGTTTTGTGTGAATAGTGTTTAACTATAATACAAAGGTATAGAGTTCAAATTCATTTATACATAGCATATCCATCAATGATTATGCATGTAATTCATACAATGATTGGGAATGAAAATAATAAACTCTACTAATTTTACATAAGATTTCTAATTAACTAACAATGGCTTGATACATACGTCCTTCCATGAAATTTAGAATTTTCAAATATAAATTATAAATTTTAAAAATTATTTTTATTTTTCAATTTATTTTGTATACATCAATTTTTATTTATTAAACTATTTTATAAATTAATTTATTTTATATACTATATATCATAGAATAACTTACTATTTTTCAATAATATAACATTATTTACTAACAAAATATGGTAAATTAATTCAAATGTTGGTATTAATTTTAAAATTTTAAAATTAATTTAAATATTAATTTTTATTTTAATTTTTTTAAGACTTTGTTCAATTTTATTTCTATTTTTAGGGGTATGCTTTTACCTTACACTTCAAAATCATAACTCGAATCAAAAATGCTATAAAACTATTAAAGAATAATGTTTTGTTTTCACTTTAGTACAAAAGCAATTCAAATTAGATCAATAAATGTCTAAGTTGTGGTGAGAGTTTCATTCATCAAAACAACTATTTTTCAGGTTTGAAATTCCATTTTATTTTACTATCAAAATCAATATTTAGGAATTTGTAATAATTCAAACTCTATCTAGGTTGATTATTGTAATATTTCATAATAATTATTTTGTACTTTTCTAAATTTTCAAATTAAATTTATTACACTTGTCATATTAGGAATTATAAAGATTATTTAAGTAAATAATTTTTCAACTTTTACCAATGAAAAACATTGATAAAACATATAAATTTAATAGTTATAAAGTTCAATATTATTATTTTTATAATATTATTTTATTATTTTTCTTAAATATTATATTTTTTTTTTAATATTAAATTTGTTTTTAAAATTTTAGAATGACAAAAATTGCATATAGTTTTAATAATCTCTACTCTTAAGTTCATTGCCATTTTCTCACATTAGGGCCATTGTCAAAGAATATTATTTCTCTTGTCAATCTTTGTTATAACAAATATCCTACCAACACTTCATTTAATTACTACCCAGCCATATTGAATATCATTAATTTGGTGGTAACCTGGAGTGATAGTTTACGCTTATAGTTTACACTGTAATATGTGACCACATCTACTTCATATTATAATCTAGGGTTGAATGTTCACTTTTGTATTAAATTGGTAATCATTTCATAGTCTTCAAATATTCTTTTATTTTATTTTTGTAATGGTTTATTTTGTTTAAATATTTAACTTGATTCTAAAGTTTAAAAAAAAAATTACATATAGTTTTAATAATATCAACTGTTAGAGTTTTTAATGCACTCACTCAAGGTCTCTCCAATATTGCATTAATACAAAAGAAAACATGAATGCATTACACACAAAGAATAAACTATGTATTCAAATGCTTAATACAATGAGAAGTCCTCACAACTCCATCTCCCTCATTTCTCACTTTAATTCATGCCAAAAGTTCATCTTATATAGGAAGATTAGTTATGAGTGGAGGAATAAAAAATTAGGTGAACCTCCAACTAGGAGAAGTGGTGAGACCATTATATCCCACTAAAGAGTCAGTGGTGAGGCTATTGTCCCCCATTGAGGAGTGACCAGGGCCCATGAGCACTAAACATGTGTGAAATAGATTAAGTCCCAAAAAAATTTAACTATCTTTAAGTAAACTACTCTAACACTTGAGTCCCTTAAGTGAAGGTTAGGGAGATTAAACACAAATAAAAATAGGTCCTGGTCACTAGGCCTGATAAGGTACCCATGCAAAAAAAAAATGCAATGTGAAGCTAAGTATCCATATGCATGCCAATCCATCTTGCTGGAGTACATAGATGTTAAGTCACTATAACTATTAAGTTAAAGTAGGAATTGGTGATAACTACAATGATCACTCAAAAATGAGCATTGATCTCCAAAATATTAGGTATAAGAATGAACTCAAGGAAACATTTCTTGAATATACTCCCTCAATGTTAAAATGGGAGATGGCAATGGATATCTCTACAAAAAAAGGTTGGTTGAAATGATGACAAGTGAACAAAAATAAGTGTGTAAACTCCACATGGATGTCACTAGAGAAAAAGCATCAAAACTAAGAATAAGTGTTCTACTCCAAGAATTATATGAGTGGTCATCACCCTGCTAATTCTAGAATCCTTTAGAATAACTCTACTATAAATTGTCAGAGACTATCAATAGGCAAAAGAGATGGTAAAGACACAATTGTGGAGAAAATAATTGATAATAGTGAATAAGTGCCTAAAGATGAGAGCACACATGCATAGACACATGTTGTGGCACTATATTAGTGCAACTAAAAAACATCCCAGTGAGGATGAGACATGAATAGTTCTCAGATGGGTTCTAGCAAACAAAATGCCTAATAAGATACCCATGTACAATGGAGGAATCTAAAAAACTCTCAAAAGGGGTGCAAAAAAATAATGTTTAAGTGCATACCAAAATTCAAAACTATTAAACAAGGAACTCAAACAACAAAGGAGCATAAAAAATTAGAAGGAGAAATGTGTGTTCAATGAAGATGAATAGTAGAGGAACAATGTTTGTAGTGCCTTTGCCAAGAACGTAATTGATGTTGTTAAAAATTATTAAAGAACTAGAACAAATGAAGATGAATGATAGATAAATATGACTACATAAGAGTCAGTGAAAAGTACATAAGAGAAGAATGTGAGGTAACATTTGTATGTGTGTCAGGGTGATCATGTCTAACAACTATAATCTTAGGTTTCTTAAGCCTGAGTGAAGGTGAAGGTATCTCCATAAAATAAGGTAGGCGATAAGCAAAGATATTTAAAGGAGACAAGTAACAAACTAAAATTTTACAAAAGTAGACAATATGCCAAACATAATTGTACAAAAAAGAAGTAAAAGGTATAATCTATAAAAGTGTCATAAATAAGTGTGGAGCTAAAAATAGAGCATTGCATTTTCTAACTGAAGAGTGTGGCAAGTGGTGAAAAAAACCATGATGAATGCTATGAAATACACTCAAAAGAATCATCACCCAAAAAACAACAAGCTACAGGATGTCGAACTCTATCGAAAATGCATACACAAATGTAATGTGGGCCCATCCTACTACACAGAAATGTTGACATTAGGCTACACTAGACTAGATACTCTTTAGAAAGAGAAAAAGCTCTACCAAAATATGAAGGAGACTATCAATAACCAAATACAAATACAAAATCTATCAAGAGAATGGCCCTGGTAGGATGGGATAGTAAGGTAACTAAAGAATAAAGTTATCAGCATAATGCGCACACACTTGAATAAAAAAACCTTCGTGAATCTCAGTGTGACTACAAAATAGGTCCCATCAAACAACCAATAATATCAAGTGATGCAAGAAAATTCACATTGCAATCAAGTTGTGGAAGATGTCATTTGTGAAATGAGAGATGCATTCTGCAAAAAACACATTTGTCTAATAAAGAGCTCAAATAATGAGTATCAAAAAGCGGAGGGAATAGTAAACTCAAAATTTTGGATATTAGTTACCACAAAAAATACGTTCGTAAATGAGAGCAATGAGAATAAGAATAATGAAAGAGAAAAGAAATTTTGTTTTCTTGTAAAAGGATTTACACACATTTGAAACTGGACATCACCCTCAATCTTTGACTACCGAAATAAAATAAAATATAAATAATAACTTTACAATATTTCCTTATATTTCTTTAATATCGATCAAAAATTCTTTTAAATATAAAGAGAGGAAAAAAACTCCTCATTTGAAAAAAAAAAAATGAGCACCTTCAATTTTCATAATTAAATTCTGGAAAAATGTCTCTGCAATAGGATCATGGAGTACAGGTGCAAATGCTTAAATAAGTTGACAGCTTGGCATGATTAGTGTGGAGTATTTGCATAACTCGTTGGAGGATGATGAACCAACTTCCATTCAAACCCAAAAATATAAGCCAGAATCAAACATTGAACTGAACGATCTTTTCCAAATAAACTTGGATTTGATGAAGCCAAAGGACTCTCTATACCCCAACTACTGTACTAAACGCACTCACCACACTCACCTCTAGAATAAAGGTGTTGTGACACATAATCGGAAGACTCTCTCTATAATGAATCCAAAACCACCAAACAAACATCCACACAAGTTTTACAAAACCTAATCAACACAAATTTTGGGGGCTAATCACTCAAACTCAATTTAAAAAAAACCCAATGCATGGGATTCAAATCCAATTATATCTAACCACTTCTACCATGTGGATTAATGAGGAGAGTCCTTAGAAGACAATCAATTATACGTCTGCAAGGTTGCAATCTCATGTTTTTTCAGTTCATACCATTCTCGTGTTTTTAATCATATCTTTACCATAGTATAACTGCTAGACAAGTGTAACCATCATTTCCAATCCCATTTAAAGCAAGGTTGCAATTAATTTAACCGATCTAAACAATAGAGTTTCATTAACCGATACTCCATTGATATTCCAATCGAATTTGTAAGATTATTGATTATTGAAAGATTTCACTCAATTTCATAACAATGATTTTATTTTCTTTGAATTTACCCTCAAATGATACTTATTGCCAAAAAAAATTAGTTCTCCAAAGGATGAGAATCAATTATAAGTCTGCAAATAGGTTGATGATGATAATTTAAAAGACAGTGTTCGATGATGATAATTTAAAAGACAGTGTTTGATGATGATAATTTACAATACAGTGTTTGATGATGATAATTTAAAATACAGTGTTTGAGGTTATATAACATTTATTTTATCCATAAAAAAGAACTAAACATTTATTTTATCCATATAAAAGAAGAACTAAATATAATTCGTGCTATTATTATTTTAGAAAAATATTACAAACTATTTTAAAAAATTGGTAGGTAGTATAAGATATGATTCAATGTTTATCATATTAAACATATAAAACATTACTATGAAAGCACAATTTTTTTTTTACCATATGTGTTTAAACTGAGTGTTGCATCAATTTTTGTTACCATATGTGTTTAACCTGAGTGTTGTATCAATTAATGTTTATCTTACAAACTTTCTAGAAAAGCTTTGGAATAAATGACAAATAAAATCTTTAAAAGCATTAGAGATGGATATCCATTTCAGAGTTATAGGAGCTAAGCTTAAACCATAGGATTTAGTATGATGTTTTGATTGGTGAGCTTGGGAAAAATGTTCCCTGCACACACTTGACATACATGCATTAGATACCTTTCCCTTTCACATTTCATGGATAATCCCTCAAAATAATATACTAAAATTTGCCCTGAGGGTGTAAGGAATGCCAAAAGGAATGTAAAATTTATTTATTCTCATTTCTAGATTATATTGCATGTTTAAGTGTTTCCATTTTGAGCGTATCATGTGGATACACCATAAATTGATTATCAATAATTCACTTATTATTTCAATTAATGACTCCTCTACCATGAAATTCACATTCTATCAACAACTATGCCCTCTTATGCACCCATGTTGCATGCACTTTGCATAAAATTTGGAACTCACTTCAACTGCACCCTTTTCTCACTATCTTGGTCACTTTTAACTCAGTCCCTATCTCATTTTTGGATTTTAAATCATTTGGTTTAATTTCTTAGGAACTCTAATTCATATTCAACCTTTCTTAGCATGTTTTAGCTGTCAAGGATTTCCCAAACTAAAGTGGAGTATGACATGGCTCGAGTATTTGTAATTTATTGAACCAAGTTCAACTCATTGTGCACCTGAGCTCAAAATCAATTTTTGTTTAGCCAATAAACACTTGCCCTAACCCCAAGTAAAAATATAAAATAACTAAATATTTGTCATGCTTGGACTCCCTTGACCTCTACCAAGGTGTTCAAGTGCATAGGGCCTACGATTAATGAGAGGAAGGCATGAAACCAAAGAAAAGTTATCACATGGCCCTTACTAATCCCAACCCCTCCTGAGCTGATAGGGTAGACATATCCTAGGATGAATGATTGAGCTAGGAACTAACTAGATATAGGCTATTATGCCAATGAAGGCCCATGACAAATAAAAGTATGACACTTGTGAAGTGAAGTGAACATCTAAGAAACATAAAAGGGATCTGAGATGAAGTAAAGAAGTATATGTGTAGCCCATAGAAAGTAAGATTTAGCCATGTGTCAAATCCAAATCAGGGCCAAGAAACCTAACACATGGGTCTACAACGTGATGTGTCGTGACCCCTTATTGGTCATGGGGTGGAAAATTGCATAGGGATCGGGCTTAATGATAGAAAGGTATGTGTAGGGATGCAATCCCAACTTGATAGTTTTGATAGGGGCTAGGAATGCCTAAAACTAATGAAAGGTGAGCACATGTCCCTTTCCATCCCCAGCCCCTTCCTAAGATGGTAGGGAATTTAAGCCTCAGGGTAAATAAAGGTGTAATCATCTAAAATTGGTAATTGGATGTTAAAGAGTGTCACTTGAGTTACCCTAGACCTATCCTAGATACTTAGACATACTTTTTCAATCATTGAGTAGACCCTTGTCACCCACAGTCATCCAAAACACAGTCCCAAGACTATCTTCTTAGATCCCAACCTATCTATTTTAGTAGTCTACCAAGTGGACATTAGCACCACATTTAGGAAACTATAGCCACATAGAGATAGTGCCCCTAATTGGCTGCTACTATCCTTAGCCCTAGCTCTTCCCAACAGATAAATTTTTTAATGTGTACCCCTCCTAAGGTCGGCTGAAGTGTATTTTCTTATCTGTACAAGCTACATAGATCTATAAATATAAGATTAATTGACATCTATTCACTAGATGGAAAATAAATGCAAAAGCACATTCAAACCAAAGACAAGTTGAGCAAAAATAAGGTATTTGATCCCTATTTTGTTTTACTTCTACATACTACCGTATACAATAGCCTTGAGCCCAATTTTCAAATATTTCAAAGCTCAAGAAAATTCAAGGCATCCAATTCCACTCTCATTATAGAATTCACTTGCACTTGCATCAAGCATTAGGTGGGATAACTACATTGGGGTTGATACCTCTTTGGAGTATTGGTATATAGGCGATTCTCTTCATAGCTAGGTGTTGAGGATGTCCAACCTATCCTATTAATGAGCACATAATTATTTATCATGCAATACTTGTAAGGAGGTCTAGGTTTTTCACTCTAAATCATGTTTTCCAATCATAACATAGAATTATAGGTTTCATGCACATAGGAATAGGACCTAAAAAAATAGGCATAGGTGCCCCTAGAAAATAAGAAAAACCACACAAAAGGAACAGTAAAACCACTTTGAGGACACTAAAGCAACATGACGCTACTATCTATATGGGGAGTTATTATCTATCAAGAAAATAGATTTTAGAATCTTGTTGATGGCATTCAGAACTGTCTATATCCTAGTTTTTAGAACCCAAATCATCTGTGCTAGTAACCTTCTAGATAAGTCTATATTTATGTCTATGTATTACTATTTTTATAAATTCAAAGAAGGTCAATACTATAATTAATTAGTGCTTAGTTATTCTAATTTATTTGAATGATTTAGACTTCTCAGTGATTTAATCCAAACATATGATTTACATAGTTAAACCCTAAAAGGTTAAATCATTTGGTAAACTCAACTTACTTCAAACATTGCTTAAAACCCTAGTTTTTCCTAGGGTTTACTTTTTCTATAATTTTATACATAAAATTAGGGTTACAAATTCTTACTTTCTTAATTTTTTGTGAATAACCTATCTTGCTTAATCATTACTACATTAGGGTGTCATTTATTTAAATATTTATTTAATGCACCCTAATTCAAAACCCTAGTAATACCAAACCCTAGGGTTGACATTTCTAGAATTTAAATTTTAGATTCACATTTCTTCTATAATCATGATCATAATGATAGAAGAAATTAATCACTTTTTGTTGCAAATTTTAATACTTTCGTTTACATGATTTTTCCCTTTAATTTGGAATAAACTCATAAAATACATCAACACATGAATACATAATGCTTATTATCAAATACAATATCTATCATATTTCATAAGATGTTATCTTTCTTCTATGTGCAATATAATTAAGACATCATTAGTTAATCACATAGGCATATTTATACATTTTGCTTCATATTGACTAAAATATTTTTCATGTTGCATTATTTCTTTCACATGTTATCTTTCTTCTATATGCAATACACTAAAGATAATATTCTTCCAACACAAATAACTTGTTAAATCAAACAATAGTTATACTACCTAAAACCAATCAATCTACCTTAGATGCATTTTAATCTTTGGTTAATTATTATTCCTTTCCCATAATTCCTAGACATATCAAAATATCATTAATCTTGTTTATCCCTCCTTCTCAATCACAAACATCCAATCAACATCTCACATCTACTTTGAGCTTTACGCTCTTAGTAGACCCTACAGTCTAGGTTATGATATCTTCATTTGGTCCTAAAGCTCGATAGGTTTGCAACACCTATGATTATAGATTTATGGATCAGATCAATAATATTTTGAGTAAAATTTCCATTTTAGAGCTGTTATAGCACTCTGACACATACAAAGATATTTTTTATGCAACACTTTGTGATACTTAGGAACCTCAAACATTCGATCCTAGCTATGTGGATTCTATTATCAACACCACTAAAATGATATAATAACATATTTATTTTGAGAGAGAGGACTTTCCACCTCAGCACATGATAAATCTACACCTACCTCTTTATATTGTTATATTTTAGATTATGATGAAGTACTAATAACCCTTCATATAGTCTTATTTATAAAAATAAATCTCTCAAATTATCTAATTGATCTATGAATATTTTAGAATTACTTACCCTTCTTCTCAACACTAATTGGCTTAAATACACCACATCATACCATGGAAAAAAGAATTAGTTATGATGTTTATGCCTTAGTTAGACAACTATTCTTTCAAATTTTGGCAATCAACAATCATACGGTGAAAAAATAAATCCAATGCAATATGAAGATATTGATCCTTACTCTTCTATATAAGTTTCAAACAATTTTTAAGGACTATATGTTATTTCACTAATTATTCAATTCTTCTTTTAGTCTATGTGTTCTACTCTAACACTTCAATAAATGGTTTCTCAATGATATAAAATTAGAGTGTGTTCTCCTTAGGAATTATTGTTATCTTAGATCCTAAATGATTTAAAATATTTTTTTACTTATAAACTTTGAAAATTAAAAGTAAAACCTAATTAGCATGATAGTCAACAATCAAAATCTGTGAAAGAAAAAAAACATAGAACATAAAACAAATAAATAAACAAAATGGGAAAAGAGCCCAATAAAACAAAATTATGATGATTATGTAGGTTCACTCTTAGTAAAGGAGACCACAAAATCCTAAAATATGTTTTTAGACATTCTAAGACTATTGAGGATCGTTCCAATGAAAAAATAGTCAATTTATACATTTTCAAGCATTCTAAATCAAATGGCTCATATATTATTATATATTTGAAGTGAACATAATGTAAAGATTTAAGGAAATAGAAGGAAATATGAGGTTTGACTCAAGTGAAAAAGTGTCAATCTAAACCAGTGATCCATATGCACATATACACACTAATACCATAAAAAATTAATAATCATGCACAAAAAATAGGTGTCTAAATTTTATAATAAAGACACTATAATTGATTTTTCCATAGAGTAGGCCAATATTTCTAAGGGGGAATAACACCACCACCTAAATTAGATAGGGTTTCTAATTACAATGTATAAAGTATATTCAAAACAAATTTTATATAAGTGATAATATTCATATAGATTAATAAATGTTTTAAATTTTTATTTTTATTTTATTATTTCAGTGTTTATCAATGAAAACATGATAAAATGATTGCATAAGGAAGATATACCATTCAGAAATAAAAAATAGTAATTCATATTTGTCTTAGTGAAAAAATCACACATGTTATGTTTTTCAAATTTATGAATGTAGATCCTTAATATGCAGACCTGTAGTTGATTATGTGCAAAATTTGAGTGTTTGATTGTGTATAGACTAGATCAATCCTACACTATCTATTTATTGGGTGAGATTAGAGTTAATACGATTTGACCACTATTCATGTCATTATGTGTCATTTGTGACTTGTGCTACTTTTTGGAATATGTAACTTTATGTATCATTGCACCTCTAGATGCCATATCTGCACTTTTGTCGAATTGGTGGATAAATTGATTGATTTTCTATTTTCAATATATTTTACCTAGTTTACCATAAGATGTTAGATAAAATTAGAATGGAATAAGTGGTTGTGTCAAACAATGATAAAATGTGTTGTAAATATATATCCCACATGCTATAATTATATCCCTAATAGTTCATGTGCAATGTGAATAGATGGTTGAGAGAAGAAGCTTTACTTTCTCTCTCTAAATGTGAATTGTAACTACATATGTATTTTCCTAGAAAGAAATTGAGTACAAGATGATAATGCAAGTCCTTGAGAATAGATATATCAATGTAGAGTGCGTCTAGAGTTAAAAATGACTAGCAATAGATTAAAATTGTATGGTGGATTTTAGATTGGAATCTCGATAATGCCTCTGTCAAATTTATGATTATTTAAATTCTCATAGATGATTTTTATATATAGAATTATCATGATTTGAATAAAATATATATTGTCATTTGAACAATAAAAAATAAAATGGCAGAAACTAATAAATTGATCAAAACATTGAAAGGACAACCACGGGTAGAAGGGCCCATAAAAATAAATAAAATTAAATAAATAGCATGTCTTTCATATTCTAGACAAAGAAGAGAATACAAATAGATAGACGAAAGATAAATCATATTCATGAGTACAAAATGAACATGGTAGAACAATAAATAGAAGAATAAAGGACAAGGATATCGCTTAAAGAAAATGAAAAAATCAGGGGCCAAGAAGTCCCTGATTCAATGTGAAGACCCATATACACAAAATAACATTAAAAATTGTAATAAAAAGGTTTATAAATAAATTAGATGTCTACATAATGCCCCTCCCTTGATGTGTGTATGTGAATGATGAATTTTTACATCAAAATAAAATGATACATGATTGAATCATGTACCTTGACCTACCATATGGAGAGGAAGAGGAAAATTTTAAGTAATTTGTACATCCACACATTTCTTGATTTTATATCATTAGTATGCATGTCAACAATGGCCATTTGTGAACAAGTAATCAATTTATTATTTAATTAAGGAAATTATTTGAAAATTTGAAGTTTAAGTATAAAAAACTATATGAATGAATACACTTTATTTTAATGTCAACCATATGTTGGTGTAATGCAGAAATGGTGCACCCTATTTCACTTATTTTGCTTAGTGAGGTTAAAAAAATTTCTTAAAAATGCTAAATATAGCCACCATTTCTCTAGGATATTTTTGAACCAGCTTCCCTCTTCTTCATCAGGGAATTGGATAATATATTAATCCAATTGTATCCCTATCTATATAATGCTCCATGAATGTTTCCCAATTTATATTTAGTAACCTTCACTCAATAACTATGTAAAAATTACTATAAAAAATTACTGTTTATAACTTTGATCAGTACCTATTGTCTCCAAATCTTGCACCCTAGAATATTATTGGTCAGGCCTCCTCTAGATTTGGGTAATGTTGGAACATTTCTAGGATTGTGGGTTTGCCTATAAGTGGAAATGAACCTCTAGGTGGAAAGCAATAGCTCCTTATATTAGATTCTTGTGCAATAAAACTGTTGAACTAGTTTGTACGAGTGAAAAGAGTCAGAAGTTTGCATAAATAAAAAGCCTAGTCTAAAATAGTGATGGACCAAGACTTAGTATCCACATGTATGCCCTATACTTATGCATAATATAACATAATATAATCTATAACTCAAGCTATAAAATATCCCAACATAAGTATTTCAATGTAGAGACAAAATGAATGAGATCACACAAGGTAAATAACTAGAAAAGACAATCTGTATAGTCCAAAAAAGGATTACACATGTGCAAAATATCACACAGCTAGAATGCACTCTACATGACCTGTTGGATCAACTCTTTACTCAAAATCATGAAGGATAGAGAAAAAAGGATAAAACATCACTTGTTATCACTTTGTGTCTCTTGCATGCCTAGGCAAATGTCTAGAACTTAGAAATAAAATAGATTTATGCTTTTTTGCTCAAAGGCAATAAAATGGCAAAACATTCTAGCAGGGCAATAAAATAAGAGACCAAGGGTCCTATTTATAGCAAAAGAGGGAGAGAAGAGAGAGCTCTTGGGCACCAAAATAGAATCCTCCAAAATGGTTTTTAGTCACCATCCTAGTGAAATTGATTCCAGTTTTTCTCTCATTTAGTTGAAGTTTTTCCTTCTCTTTGATTCACCCCCTTGAAATGACTAGGATCATTGTAAAATCAATGGTGAGATGACCCTCAATAATAAATAGCTCAGATCACTACTGTGAACCTTAAATTCCTCTTAAAAGCTCCCATGTTTTGCACTATAGACCCATTCGGGACTTATAAATGACTTTACTTATAAACCTATAAGTCAAGCATGTTTGGAAACTCAATTTTCACTATCTTTGCCCTTTTGGGTTCTTTGATTGCTTCTAATTATAAAAGTCATAATTAAATCTTGTTTGGAAACCTAATTTGCACTACAGAGTCATTCAAGTTTTCCAAGTGACTTTACTTCTTTCTGTATCCTTCAAGTTCTTCGATTACTTCTACTTATAAAAGTCATAATCAAAGCTTTTTGGAAAACCTAATTTGCACTATAAAATCATTCAAGTTTTCTAATTGAATTTACTTCTTACTTGCTCCTTAATAGCTAGTTGGCCACCCTAAATTTGACATCCTATGGCACATCTTGTCTTTGAATCCCAATGGCTAGTTGGCCACCCTGAATTCAATGTCCTATGGCACATCATCTTTGTACTCTAATGGCTAGTGGGATGTATTAAACTCGATATCTTGTGGCACGTCATGGGGATCCATTGGGTCGAGTTTACTTTTTTGGGAAATTTTCTTAAATTAATTCCTTCAGATAGTTTTTCTGAATGAATTCTTTCAAGGATTTTACCCAAAAGGCAATGGCTAGTTCCTTCGATAACTTTTCTCAAAGGACACTTGGGAAAGTGTCACTCGAAAAAGTTTTGAAGGACACTTGGGGAAGGCACAAGGTACCTTCGCAATTTTTTGAAGGGAATTTCCAAAGAAAGTGGCCCTTCATAACTTTTTATAAGGGCATTTCTTAAGGAAATGGCCCTTCAAAACTTTTCCAAAGGGCATTTCCAAAGATAACTGTACAACCATTTTTACTAAATTTTTTAATACTATTTATTTATTTTATATTTTACACCTAACGTTTATCTTGTAAGTTTGGAAAACCACAACATTTAATTTGAAAAACTAATATTTTAAGAAACCGTTTAATCATAGAAAAATATCCCAAACAAATGAAATCAAATGTCAATTTTAATTTTTAGAAAGTTAGATCTCTAGTTAAATCACAATCGCCCTCCATAATCATTAACATAAATAATCTCTTTTTCACTAGTGAAATACGGTAAATTATATCAAATGTTGATTTTAATTTTTAGAAAGTTCTATTTATTTTTATTAAAGGTAAATGTTTGTTTAGAATCTGGAGTTATGATTTAGAGAGATAGTATTGATTGGATCTAAGAACCAATCTAAATATAAATGAGAGGTCTAGATCCATTTTATAAATTGTCAACCATCATTTATGGAATGTTATAGCCAGTAACACTAATATTACCAACTGTTCAAACCATTCAAACCATCTCCAACAACCAAAACCAATATAACATACCCTTTAAAAATTAAACTTGAATAAAACTGAGTATTAAAAAAAAATTATTAATTTTTAAACTTTATTAAGATTTATTTATACTTTATAAAAATATACTTATACCCTTATTTTACAATAATAACTCGAATCAGAATATTACAAAATAATGTTTTGTTTTTATCTTAATGCAAAAATTAATTCAATGTAGATCAATAATTTCCTAACTTGTGATGAGAGTTTTATTAATTGACATCATTATTTTTGAAGTTTGAAATTCCAATTTATTTTACTAAAATCAATACCCAACAATCTGTAATAATTCAAACTCTATCTAAAGGTTGAATTATTGAAGGATTTCATAGAAGTAATTTTATTTTATTCAAATTTATTTTTAAATAAAAATAATTTTACCTGTTTTAGTATTTAATTAAATATTATAAAAAAATAAAAATAATAATTATTCAATTTCAATTAATAATTTTTTTAAATATGTAACTTTGACAATGATAAAATTTAAAATTAATTTGTTTTTTAAAATATTCTTCCCCTTTTTTGAAAATATATCTCTACTTATGAAAAACTCAAGCAAAATAAATTATTAAAAAATAAAATTAACAAAAATTAACTATTTTAATGGAGATATTAGACTTTTTATTATTAGCATCTAAAATTTATTGGGTTCACCTTTCGCCTATGAGCCGTGTGTGACTCTTAAGAAATCAAAGTCAAATTATATTAAATACAATATGTGTGTTACGATGATATTTAAATATTACTTATTTTTATATATTACCAATAGTATCTTATACTTAATAATTAATATTATAAAGTTGAAAATATAAAATACATGTATATGGCTATAAAATTTAGTTCCTATTTCCATTAACTGACTCAATTGTTTTTCATAATTGAAATTCCAATTTATTTTATTATCGTTAAATATCTTGGAATTTTTAAGAATTCAAACTCTTTCTAGTTGTTTATTATTGAAATATTCTAGTGGGTTTCATAACAATGATGTTATTTTACTAAAATCTATCGGAGGAGAAATTTATTGCAAAATCTTTTGAACAAAACTTAATTTGTTTTAAGGTCAATGTATTTGGTTAGAGGAAGTGATTTTTATTATGGACGAGTTGATTCTCGGTTTAAATAAGTGTGATTGGAGAAATGCATATAGATTATATTTCATTTTCATTTTAATGGGTGTAACATGAGTTTCACAAGGTGATTTGATCATCTAAATATAACCAACCATTTATATTTGTTGAAATTTTTTTTATATCCCATTTCATTTTTTTGCTCACAATTAGTTGGAAATTTTTTATATAAAAGTAGGTCCACTAATGATTTATGAAAAAAAAAAGACAAATTATTCTCAATTATATGTACCTTTCCCTTAAATCAACTTCAATTTTATACATAAATTAAGTTTTATTAACTTGAATTGCCTACCCAATTAAACTAATAGCATAATATTCACTCCCTACAAGCCCAACTACAACCAATTAGTATATATTGTGTCTTGATGAACTATAAGATAGTTACTTTCTTAAGGGGATGTGTTTATATTAAAGGGATGTGACCAATTAATACTCATTCATCTTTGATTACCCTTAATTAGGATCTTTTGGTTGAGTCATGTATATGAATTATGATAATTGAGTCTTGTTAACCTAATTAAAACTAATTACATAGAATTAGGGAAATTTTCCTAATTTATTTGTTTCATTAAATTAATATATAAATTCATTCTATTGGAATCACAATTGTGACTAAAAATTTTAGCATGGACAACCATGCTTACTATTAACCTCTGCATCCTTGTTAGTTACTTTGTCTATTAGCACTTCATCTACCCAATTTATTTACAATATAAATAATAAAAAATAAAGCCTTATATGACATACTTTATTAAAACATAAGGCTAGAATTTTCTTACAAGATAAGGCTTTCTCACTCAGTCTAACCAACCAATATGTTTGACGTCTATAGGAGTGCATACCCCATCACCCTATTATAGTTAACAATAAAGAATAGGGAATTCAACTAATTGTACCTTATCTTAGATGTTGATAATTTCAATCTCATTTCATTAGTTCAATTCCCCGTTCCCTATAGGATAATACATTAAATGATCTCTTGAGATAAACACCTTAATTCGCTGAACCATTTGCATTTCTAGCTACCATGTCTACGAGCCCCACCAAATTTTTCAATTTTCAACACTCACTGATGGTCTAACATTCTTTAACAACACATTAAGGTAAACAACAATAGTTAATGAAAATAACAAAGTTTAAGGAAAAGGACAAAAATTAAGGCAAATGATAGTAGTTAAGGAAAATACTAGGGGTTAAGCCTATTGCAATAAACAATAGGGAACATGGCTTTGAACTAATTGTACATTATCCTAGGTGTGATCAATTTTGATCTCATTAAATTAGTTCAATGCCTCATTCCTCCTAGTATAATATATATTAAGTGATTTTATGAGATAAGGTATCCCTCTATATGGTATTGAAAGTACTACCTTATCTAGTATGAGAGTTTACATCTCCTACTAATGTGTCGAGGGGAACCAAATTAGCCAACATCTAGCACTCATGTTGGGGTAACATATGTCAACAACATGTCAATGAAAATAACAATGATTAAGGGAAATGATGGGCATGGTCTTACAAAACACTTATTGTGTTTATTTTTCTGATAACTCAATCAAGTTAATAATATAAGTATCATGAAAACCTATTGTCTATATTTTGGACTACTTGAACCTGATGGTATTTTTTTTGGGGAATAATTTTAGGATCTTACTCTTTTCTTTCCTTCAACTTGTATCTATATTTTATGGCTCAACTCATGTTGAGGGTGGTTATAACTATTCCCTTAAATGGTGATATGAATGGATGTTTCTAATATTTAATTTCATGTTTCTAACAAAAAAAAGTGACATAGGTTGTGGATAAGTTAGTACCATATTTTTCTCATTGCTATGTTTTTATTAACTAACTACTTAGTATAAGTATTTATTGTGATCTTATAAAACACTTATTATGTTTGTTTTTATTGATAACTCAATCAAGTTAAAAATATAAAGATCATTAAAATCCATTTACTATATTGTTGACTACTTGAAATAATTAATAATAGGTGGAGCAGAGTTGGATTCTTATAAATAGTGATTACCTAAATGTATGCTTGTTTTTCAGAGAAGTATGGACAAAATATATTTCTTGCATATCATTGTTTTATATGAATCATCGGTCTATATAATGGTATATTGTTTTCCATCTTATTACAGTATTTATATTTCCATACATCTTTCTTGTATGTATAATACTATTTTCATTATATATAATCATCTACTATTTTCCATCTTATTACAGTCTATATAATTCTCTACATCTTGCTTGTATGTATAATAACCTTCACATTATGTACAATGGTATATCATTATCCATATTGGTACATAAAGAAAAAGAAGCAATTAACCAGTTGTTGTTTTTCTTAACATGTTATTAAAAGATGTTATCCCAGTAGTGAAATACAAACACACTGGCTAGTTGACGCCCTTTTGTGAGTCACGATATTTACTTTACTTTATGTAGGAAAAGAACTATTATACATAATGATGGCTCCCATTTCATTAGTTCATTTACTATATGTATAAAGATGAATAATAGTGAGAATAGATCAAGGGTAAAATCTAAACATTCAAATTCAGTTATAGTATAAATCTAGAATACAAATGTATAAAGTTCAAATTCGTTTACATATAGTATATCTGAGAATGATATACAAAATTTAGATGGTATTATACAGACAAAATAATGGTGAATATTCAAGGAATTATACATACTATAATAAAGAGTACTATAAAAGCAATGAAAATATATACATACTACTTTTTGGAAAGAATGTTAGTACTTGATCCAAGTGTATACCATTACAAAGAATGTAAATGCTGTGAGGTTTCCCTTATTGTGTTTTTTTTTTCATGAATGTGTATACTTGATCTGAGTATAAAATTACTTAATAAATTTATATAGGTGTTAGTATACATATGTATTTTTTTTTTTACATTTTAATTTTAATGTTTGACATTTTAACCCATGCTCTACTCACTAATTGTGTATGTACACTAGAATATGAAATCTATTTTTTCTACTTCAATGCAACTTTTATTGAAAAAATCCATTGATTTTATAGTTGACTAAATGAGTATAATTCCCTATGTACTAATTCCCTAATATAATAATTATTAATGCCCTATTGATTTTATACTTGACTATACTAATATAATGCCCTTTTATAATTCCCTATGTACTAGTGCCCAATTCTAGGAGTTAAAGTATAGGGGTGTGAGTTATGTTTCAAGTAGTAATTTACATTAAATGAATTATGTGTTCAATGAATTATATGTAAAATATATAAATTACATAAACTATTCAATAAATGATGCATTGATTAAATGATTATGTCCTAACTAATTGTTAATTTGTTCAACCAGTCAACAATACAATAAAATTAAAATAAATTATGCCCTAACTAATATTTAATTCCTTCAACCAGTTAAAAATATAATCAACATAATACTCCTCTATTATTCAATGATAATTGTGCTAAAGTGAAGGATGGACATGTCTAACTATTTATTCTAGACTTACAAAACACTTATTGTGTTCATTTTTATTGATGACTCAATCAAGTTAATAATAGAAATCTCATGGAAAACTATAGACAATATTGTTGATTGTTTAAACCCATTATGGTATGCTTATTTGAAAATGATTTTAGGATGTTTTTAATGTTTAATTTATTGTTACTAATGGATGTAATGAATATAGTTTATGGATTACATAGTATTATGTTTCTATGAATTTTATGTTTCTCTTCACCTAGTACCTAGTGTAAGTGTTTATTGTTTTATGTTCATAACTCTATCAAGTTAATAATAGAAGGATCATGGAAACCCATTAATTGTTATCTAGTCATGGTGGCGAAGATGGAAAGGGAAATTGAGCTTGTGAAGGGGTGTGATAATTGAAAATAATGAAAATTGAAGTTAACTTTTCCTTGATTATTATCATTCCTCATGATTGTGTTAGTGCGGCTGAACAACAACTTAATAATCATAGTTATTGGAAAAACCTATTGTTAATTCAAAAAAAAATGGATAAGGAAAATTAGCATGGCTAATTCAAATAAATCTAGGGAAAAGTGATAGATAAATGGATGTGACCAGGTGGTGGTCAACATCTAACGTGGTGGTCCACACCAAAAGCACCTATTTATTGTATTGTGTCATGTTTGAAGTAATTAATTTTTTGGGGTAGAGTTCAAGTTTTGTGTGAATAGTGTATTTCTATAATACAAAGCTACAGAGTTCAAATTCATTTATACATAACATATCCATCAATGATTATGCATGTAATTCATAGAATGATTAGGAATGAAAAAATTAAACTCTGCTAATTTTACGTAAGATTTCTAATTAACTAAAAATGGCTTGATAAATACTTCCTTCCATAAAATTTAAAATTTATAAATATAAACTATATATTTAAAAATTATTTTTATTTTTCAATTTATTTTGTATACATCAATTTCTATTTTTTAAACAATTTTATAAATAAATTTATTTTATATACTACATATCATATAAAAACATTCTCTTTTTCACTAATATAACATTATTTACTAACAAAATATGGTACATTAATTCAAATTTTGATATTAATTTTTAAATTAATTCAATTATTAATATTAATTTTAATTTTTTTAATTATTTTTTAAAAGACTTTGTTCAATTTTATTTCTATTTTTAGTGGTATGCTTTTACCGTATACTTCAAAATCATAGCTCGAATCACAATGTTATAACACTATTAAAGAATAATATTTTGTTTTCACTTTAGAACAAAAGTAATTCAAATTAGATAAATAAATGTCTAAGTTGTGGTGAGAGTTTCATTCATTGAAACAATTATTTTTTATGTTTGAAATTCCATTTCATTTTACTATCGAAATAAATATTTAGGAATTTGTAAGAATTCAAACTCTATCAAGGTTGATTATTGTAATATTTTATAGTAATGATTTTGTTCTTTTTAAATTTATTTTCAAATTAAATTTATTATACTTTTCATATCAGGAATTATAAAAATTAGTTAAGAAAATATTTTTTCAACTTTTACTAATGAAAATCTTTGATAAAACATATAAATTTAAAAGTTATAAAGTTTAATATTATTCTTTTCAGAATATTATTTTACTACTTTTATTAAATATTCTATTTTGTTTTTAATATTGAACTTGTTTCTAATATTTTACAATGAAAAAAATTGCATATAGTTTTTATAATCTCTAATCTTAAGCCCGTTGCCATTTTCTCACATTAGGCCCATTGTCAAAGAATATTACTGCCCTTGTCAATCTTTGTTATATTAAACATCTTACCACCACTTCATTTAGTTACTACCCAACCACATTAAATATCATTAATTTGGTGGTAACTTAGAGAGATAGTTTAAGTTTACAGTTTACACTGTAATATGTGACCACATATACTTCATATTATAATCTAGGGTTGAATGTTCACTTTTGTATCAAATCGGTAATCATTTCATAAAAAAAATAGACCATTCCACACATATATATATATATATATATATATATATTTGGAATGGTCTATTTTTTTTAAATATTTAACTTGATTCTAAAGTTTTATATTTTTTGTTGCATATAATTTTAATGCTATCAATTGTTAGATTTCTTAATGAACTCACCCAAGGTCTCTCCAATATTGCATTAAAATAAAAGAAAACATGAATGCATTGCATACAAAGAATAAACTATGTATTCAAATGCTTAATACAATGAAAAGTCATCTCAAATCCATCTCCTTCAATTCTTGTTTTTGTGCAATCCAAGAGTGTATATTATATAGGAATATTAGGTGTGAGTGGAAGAATAAATAATTAGGTGGACCTCCTACTAGGAGAAGTGGTGATGCCATTATCCCCCATTCAGGAGTGACCAGGGCCAATGAGCATTAAACACGTGTAAAATAGATTAAGTCCCAAACAAGTTTAACTAAATTTAGGTAAACTACTCTAACACGCGAGTCCCTTAAGTGAAGGTTAGGGAGATTAAACACCCATAAAAATAGGTCCCAGCTACTAGGCCTAATAAAGTACCCATGGACAAAAATAAATGCAATGTGAAGCTAAGTATCACTATGGATGTCAATCCATCTTGTCAGAGTACATGGATATTGAGTCACTACAACTGCTAAGTTAAACTAGGTATTGGTGTTAAATACGATCATCTCTCAAAAATGAGTACATCTTTCCAAAATACTAGGTATAAGAATGAACCTGAGGAAACATTTCTTGAATACCCTCCCTCAATGTTAAAATGGGATAAGATGGCTATGGATATCTCTATAAAAAAAAGTTGGCTGAAATGATGACAAGTGAACACAAATATTGGTGTAAACTACACATCAGTGTCACTAAGGAAAAACATCAAAACTAAGAATACGTATGCCAATTTAAGAGCTGTATGAGTGGTCATCACCCTGCTAACACTAGAATCCATCAAAATAAATCTACTATAAATTATCAAAGGCTATCAATAGGCAAAAGAGATGGTAAAGATACAACTAAGGAGAAATACTTGATAATAGTGAAGAAGTGCCTAGAGATAAGAGTTACATGTCATCTCATGATGTTATCCTCATTATTAGCTTTCCAACAGTTCAAACAGTGAGTCAATTGGATTTACGGTGCAAAATTTATGGCTCTTGAAAGTTCCATGGGTGGACCCATCACCTGAATTGTTGCCCGGATCACCATAAAATAAGGCATGGAGGTAAGTGGATTTAAAGGACACAAGTAAAAAACTAAAATAATAAAAAAGTAGACAATACGCAAACCATAAGTGCAAAAAAAAAAATACAAGGCACAATCTATAAAAGTGTTGTAAATAAGTGTGAAGCTAAAATAGAGTATTGCATTTTCTAACTTGAGAGTGTGGCAGGTGGTGCAAAAAACCATGATGAATGTTGTGAAATACACTCAAAAAAAATCATCACCCAATAAATGACAAGATACAGGATGTCAAACTCTGTCGAAAATACATCCATAGAATACAATGTGGGCCCATCCTACTACACGAAAATGTTGACATTAGGTTACACTAGACTAGATACTCTTAAGAAAGAGAACAAGGTCTACCAAAATATGAACAAGACTATCAACAAACAAATACAAATACAAAATCTATCAAGAGGATGGCCCTAGTAGGATGAGATAGTCAAGTAACTAAATAATAAAGTTCTCATCATAGAACACACACACATGAATAAAAAAAACCTTCATGAATCTCAGTGTGACTACAAAATAGGTCCCATCAAACAACCAATAATATCAAGTGATACAAGAAAAATCACATTGTAGTCGAGTTGTGGAGATGTCATTTGTGAAATGAGATATGCATTCCGCAAAAAACACATTTGTCTAATAAAGAGCTCAAATAATGAGTATCAAAAGGCAGAGGGAATAGTAAACTCAGACATTTGGATGTTAGTTACCACGAAAAATACGTTCGCAAATGAGAGCAATAAGAATAAAAGTAATGAAAGATAAAATAAAATTTGTTTTCTTGTAAAGGGATTTGCACACCTTTGAAACTGGTAATCACCCTCCATCTTCAACTACCGAAATAAAATAGAGTATCAACAATAACTTTACAATATTTCTTTAATATCTATAAAAAATTGTTTTTAATATAAAGATAGAAAAACAAACTCCTCATTTGAAAATAAAAATAAAAATGAACACCTCCAATTTTCATAATTGCCCTCCACACTATGTCCGCCACCAAGAAAAAAGACTTCCCACTTTCCTTAAATCATCAAGTCCCCCAGTTTATAAAGGTTTAATATTTAAACTCATAAACCTTTACTAAGCCATAGCCTTTTTGACCAACAGATGAATGGTTTTACAAAACCACAAGCTGTAACCGTCATTTCCAATCCCATTTAAAGCAAGGTTGCAATTAATTCAACCGATCTGAACAATAGAGTTTCATTAACCGATACTGCATCGATATTCCAATCGAATTTGTAAGATTATTGATTATTGAAAGATTCCACTCAATCTCATAACAATGATTTTATTTTCTTCGAATTTACCCTCAAATGAAACTTATTGCAAAAAGAAAAAAATAGTTCTCCAAAGGATGAGAATCAATTATAAGTCTGCAAATAGGTTGATGATGATAATTTAAAAGACAGTGTTTGATGATGATAATTTAAAATACTGGTTGATGATGATAATTTAAAAGATAGTGTTTGATGATGATAATTTAAAATACAGTGTTTGAGGTTATATAACTTGAAATTGTATCCTTTGGGAGAAGGGTTGTCATTTTTAGGCTTTATATATTAATCAACTTATTAAAGAGTTATTAAAATAAAAATTTTGAATTTTTAAATTTTTTATAATTTATTGAATAAGATTATTTTTTTAATTGGTATTACGATAGTAAAGTTTATTTTTATTATCTATTAAGGTATAAATCTTAAAAAGTATTAAAAGAAATGAATTTAAGTTTGAGGTTTTTCAACATCATAAAAAATTTAACTTTCATTATTAATGGGCTTCCCTAGTACGATAAGTGCTATGATTGATTTTGTTTTTTTTAAAATTAGTTGTGAGGTTCATTTTTTAGAAGTGAAAATGTATAATTATTTTTTTTTTTAACACTTAATTTTATTGATTCATGTAAAGACAAATAAATAAATATATGTTTAATTAAAAAATATTGTTGACATGTAATAAACATTCCAACTCTATTTATTAAAGAGATGTAGGTAAATTGGTAAAGTAGTAAAAACTGCCAGTTTAACATTTTCATAAAATAAAAATAAATATAATTCATGCTCTTATTATTTTAGAAAATATTATAAACTGCCAATTTTAACATTTATTTTATCTATAAAAAAACTAAATATAATTTATGTTATTATTATTTTAAAAAAATATTACAAACTATTTAAAAAAATTGGTAGGTAGTATAAAATATGATTCAATGTTTATCATAATGTTTAGTTCTCATATGAAATCACATACCTATCTTAATTTATTCCAATATCACCTCAACTCAAACCTATTTAACTAAAGAATTTCTCCAGCAATCAAGGTGAGGTTTAGTTTATTATTTAATTTACAAAATTGTTAACTTTTAGTGTCATACGTTATAAACCGTATTAATTATTAAAAAAAAGGTTCTTATAAACTATTACTTCTAAAATAAACTTCATTTAAATTCTGAAAATGAAAACTCAAAATTATGTCACACAATTTAATCCAAGGTGGACACACCAATTTATACAATTTAACGAGGGGCAGAAAATCCCCGGAATGAATTACAAATAAAATCTATGGAAGCATGGATATCCATTCCGTAGTTACACGGACTAAGCTTACAACATATATTATTTTTTATGATGACCTTCAAATTCCACTCTTTTTAACGAGGGGCAGAAAAGCCCTAGAATGAATTACAAATAAAATCTATGGAAGCATGGATATCCATTCCACTCTTTTTAACGAGGGGCAGAAAAGCCCTAAAATGAATTACAAATAAAATCTATGGAAGCATGGATATCCATTCCGTAGTTACACGGACTAAGCTTACAACATAGAATTGAAATTATTGATAGTATCATATTATTTTTGTAATTGAAATTCAACAATTAACTTGTCAAATTAAAAAAACCCAACATTTAACTTCCAAAAATGATATGTTAAGAAACTATTTAATCATTAACATATACAAACTTTCTACACAATGCATATATATAGTTCACTGCGACTAATGTCTTTTGAAATGAGAATCTTTCACCTGACAATCACCAACACATCTTTCCACTCTTTTAAATTCCGACCACTCTACAACTGCGACTAATGTCTTTTGAATTGAGAAAGCAGCAACAATTCCGCTCTACAACTACGTCTTACATATATTATCTCTATCTGTGAATGGTTTTCATTTTTACCCTACCACTTATATACATAAATCTAACTTAAAACCTCAAAAAACAAATTATTATACAAAACCGCTCCACTATTAACATAATATTCACAATGAATATTTTTGTCCCTTGAGAATGAAATCATGAAAAACCAACAGTTACGCTTAGTGCGACTAAGAGATACATGTGGAGAGAAAGAAGAAAATATTGCTTCAATTACAATGGGAAATTTTAACATCGAAAACGTTATTAACAGTAGGAAAATAAAAATAAATACATAGTAGAACTGGGAAAATAATAATAAGTGGATCTCCCCTTTGCATGCAATGTAATTTGTTTAAGTTTTAAAATTTATATAAGCTCATACTCATCATGATATTTTACAGTTCACGCCATTCTCGTGTTTTTAATCATACCTTTACCATAGTGTAACCGTCATTTCCAATCCCATGCAAAGCAAGGTTGCTACCTAATCCAAACTAATTCAGCCATTCTCGTGTTTTTCAGGATTGAAATTCCAATTGAATTTGTAACAATCCGAACTCTATCTAGAGGTTGATTATGGAAAGATTCCATTCAAATGAAACTTATTGTAAAATCGTTCGATTTTATTTTTATTTATTTATTTATTTTTATTTTTTAATTTTTTTTAAATTTCTTTTTTATTTATTTAATTAAGGTTATCGAGGCATTTTGTTACACTAGACAATTTTCATTATAGATTAGAAGTAATTTATGCTAACCTTAGACTTAAATAAGTGTGATTGGAGTAATGAATGTAAATTATGTCTCATTTATGTTTAATCGGGGGTGCCTCGAGTTCCACATGTTTTTTTGGTGACCTAACTACAATCGTCCTTTTTTTGTTGAGACTTTTTTGATATAGACTTTCATTTCTTTGTTCATAACTATCAAGGATTTTTTTAGTCGAAATAGGTCCACTAATAACTTATGAACACAAAATATTGACAAATGATGTTGAATTATATGCACCTTTTTTTCAAATTCACCTCAATTATGTGCATAAATTATATTTGATTAACCTCAATTTTCCATCTAATTAAACCAATCAAGTAACTTGGTCAATAAGGTGCGTAATTCTGGATATTAGCTCCCTACAATCCCAATTGCAACCAATTAATATATTTGGGACTTATGAACCATAAGATGCTAACTTTCTTAAGGGGATGTGACTGTTTTAAGGGAATGTTGCACACGTTCCTTGACAATGGTCCTAATTAGGTTATATTGGCTCAATCAAGCATTTGAGTTGTGATATACTAGTATTGGTAACCTACTTATAGCCAATTACTTTGAATTAAGGATCACTTATCCCAAATTATGTGTTTCATTGAATTAAGATATAATTTGGCTCAATTGGAAGTGTAATTGGGAGTAATCAATCCACACAAACACAATTTCAACCATTTAGCTTATGAACTGGAAATCCATTACACCTAATTTCACCCTTGATAAAACCAATGAAGTGAGTGAAATAATTAGGTATGCAATCAAATATAATCAATCCCCTCAAATAACAATTTTTAATGTAAGATGCTTTCAATCACTATGTGTGTGAGTTCATGTGTTAATATCCTCACAGCTCTCACTATATCTCAGCAATGTTAGATTGGTAAAATTAATTTTGACAAGTTGTTGTGATGGAAGCATTTTTTTTGTCTAAATTATTATAGGATAAATATGAAGCTTAAGTCTATTTTTATAATCCAATAGTAGCAAGAAACTCTGAATAGTTTTGAATAATGCCAAATCAAGGCACTTGAACACCTCTAATCAAGCACCTAGTGCATGAGGAGATAGTTTCTTACAAAGTAAAAGGAATATGCTATAATTATTATGACAAATATGACTTATGAAATAAATGTGTAAAATAAGAAATATCTTATGGATGTTGAGGGGTATACTTTTGTGTTGAAGCATGAATCAAAAAAATATAACTAGATAGCTGATGCAATGAGCATGAGAGTAGCATTATCAACTTCTATGATGAGTGAAGTAGTTGGGTTTGAAAATATTAAAAGATTATATGATATTGATCCATATTTTAACAAGGTAGTTGAGAATTGTAGGAATCAATCAACAAATGGGATAGATGATATTAATAATGAGTATCTTATACAAGAAGGTTATCTCTTCAAAGGAAAATAATTGTGTATTTCATTTGGGTCTCTATGAGATAATATAATATGATAATTACATAGTAGCAATTTGGATAGAAATTTTGGTAAGATGAAGATAATAGCTTTGGTGTAGGAAAAGTATTTTAGGCCAAAGATGAATATAGATGTGACAAGGTATGTTTCAAGGTACAGAATATGTCAAGTGGATAAAGGACATCTGTAAAATATTGGATTATATATTGCATTAACACAAAAGAAAACATGAATGTGTTACATATAAAGAATAAACTATGTATTCAAATGCTTAATACAATGAGAAGTCCTCTCAAATCCATCTCCCTCATTTCTCATTTTAATGCACTCCATGAGTGTATCTTATATAGGAAGATTAGGCATGAGTGGAGGAATAATAATTAGGTAGACCTCCTACTAGGAGAAGTGGTGAGACCATTGTCTCCCACTAAAGAGTCAGTGGTGATTGCATTATCCTCCATTTAGGAGTGACCAGGGCTTATGAGCATTAAACATGTGTAAAATAGATTAAGTCCCAAAAAAGTTTAACTAACTTTAAGTAAACTAATCTAACACCTGAGTCCCTTAAGTGAAGGTTAGGGAGATTAAACACCCATAAAAATAGGTCTCAGCTACTGGGCCTGATAAAGTACCCATGCAAAAAAATAATGCAATTTGAAACTAAGTATCCCTATGGATGCCAATCCATCTTGTCAGAGTACATGGTTATTGAGTCACTATAACTGCTAAGTTAAAGTAGGTATTGGTGCTAAATACAATGATCACTCAAAAATGAGTATAGCTTTCCAAAATACTAGGTATAAGAATGAACCCGAGGAAACATTTCTTGAATACCCTCCCTCAATGTTAAAATGGGAGAAGATGGCAATGGATATCTCTATGAAAAGAGGTTGGCTTAAATGATGAAAAGTGAACACAAATATTGTGTAAACTACACATCGGTGTCAATAAGGAAAAACATCAAAACTAAGAATATATATGCCACTTTAAGAGTTGTATGAGTGGTCATCACCCTGCTAACATTAGAATCCATAAAAATAACTCTGCTATAAATTATCAGAGACTATCAATAGGCAAAAGAGATGGTAAAGATACAACTGAGAAGAAAATACTTAATAATAGTGAAGAAGTGCCTAAATATAAGATCACTTCCTAAAGTTGAGAGCACACATGTATAGACACATGTTATGGAATGAGACATGAATAGTTCTTAGATGGGTTCTAAACAACAAAGTCCCTAATAGGATACACATGTATAATGGAGGAATCTAAAAAAATCTCAAAAGGGGTGCAAAGCAATAATGTATAAGTGTGTACCAAAATTCACAACTATTGAACAAGGAACTCAAACAATAAAGTAGCATAAAAAATTAGGAGAAATGTCCGGTCAATGAAGCTAAATTACCAAAGAACCATGGAAAATGAAGATGAATGGTAAATGAATATAACTACATAAGAGTCAGTGTAAATTACATAAGAGAAGAATGTGAGTTAATATTTGTATGTGTGTAAGATTGATCATGTCTAACAACTGTAATCTTACATTTCTCAAGCTTGAGTGAAGGTGAAGGCATCTCCATAAAAGAAGGCATGGTGGTAAGTAAGGGGATTTAAAGGACACAAGTAACAAACTAAAATTATACAAAAGTAGACAATACACAAACCATAAGTGCACAAAAAAGAAATACAAGGCACAATCTATAAAATTGTTGTAAATAAGTGTGGAGCTAAAATAGAGCATTGCATTTTCTAACTGAAGAGTGTGGCAGGTGGTGCAAAAAAACATGATGAATGTTGTGAAATACACTCAAAAAAATCATCACCCAATAAATGACAAGCTATATGATGTCAGACTCTGTCAAAAATACATCCATAGAATACAATGTGGGCCCATCCTACTACACAAAAATGTTGACATTAGGTTATTCTAGACTAGATACTCTTAAGAAAGAGAACAAGGTCTACCAAAATATGAAGAAGACTATCAACAAACAAATACAAAATCTATCAAGAGGATGGCCCTAGTAGGATGGGATAGTCAAGTAACTAAATAATAAAGTTCTCAGCATAGAGCACACACACATGAATTAAAAAAACCTTTATGAATCTCAGTGTGACTACAAAATAGGTCCCATCAAGTGATGCAAGAAAAATCACATTGTAGTCTAGTTGTGGAGATGTCATTTGTGAAATGAGAGATGCGTTTTGCAAAAACCACATTTGTCTAATAAGGAGCTCAAATAATAAAGAGTATCAAAAGGTAAAGGGAATAATAAACTCAGACATTTGGATGTTAGTTACGATGAAAAATACGTTCGCAAATGAGAGTAATGAGAATAAAAGTAATGAAAGAGAAAAGAAAATTTGTTTTCTTGTAAAGGGATTTGCACACCTCTGAAACTGGGCATCACCCTCCATCTTCGACTACCAAACTAAAATAGAGTATAAATAATAACTTTACAATATTTCCTTATATTTCTTTAATATCTATCAAAAATTGTTTTTAATATAAAGAGAGAAAAAAAAACTCCTCATTTGAAAAAAAAAATGAGCACCTCCAATTTTCATAATTTTCATAATTGTCTACCCCCAAGAAAAAAGAATCCCCACTTTCCTTAAATCATCATGTCCCCCACTTTATAAAGGTTGAATATTTAAACTCATAAACCTTTACTAAGCCATAGCCTTTTTGACCAACAAATGAATGGTTTTACAAAAGCACAAGCTGTAACTGTCATTTCCAATCCCATTTAAAGCAAGGTTGTAATTAATTCAACCGATCTGAACAATAGAGTTTTATTAACCGATACTCCATTGATATTCCAATCGAATTTGTAAGATTATTGATTATTGAAAGATTCCACTTGATTTCATAACAATGATTTTATTTTCTTCAAATTTACCCTCAAATTGAACTTATTGCAAAATCGTTTGAATAATTTTTTTATTATTGTTTTTTTCTTATTTATTTATTTAATTAATTAAGGTTATCTAGTGTTTGGCTATAGGTGATAATTTTTACTATAAAATATAAAAAAATTATGCTAATTTTAGATTTAAATAGATGTGATTAGAGTAATGAATATCAATTATGTTTCATTTATGTTTAAATAGGTGTGCCCTCAGTTCTACAAGTTGATTTGGTGATTTAAATATAACCATCTCTTTTTGTTGAGATTTTTTTTGGTAGAGTATAGGAGTGTGAGTTATGTTTCAAGTAGTAATTACCATTGAATGAATTATGTGTTCAACGATTTATATTTATAATATATAAATTACATAAACTATTCAATAAATGATACATTGAATAAATGATTATGTCCCAACTAATTGTTAATCCCTTTAAAAAGTCAACAATACAATAAAATTAAAACAAATTATTCCCTCACTAATCCTTAATTCCTTCAAATAGCCAACAATATAATCGACATAATATTCCTATATTATTCGATGATATTTTTTCTAAAGTTAAGGATGAGCATGTATAACTATTTCTTCTAGACTTATAAAACCTTATTGTGTTCATTTTTATTGATGACTCAATCAAGTTAATAATAGAAATATCAAGGAAAACCATAGACAATATTGTTGACTATTTGAACCCCTTATGATATACTTATTTGGAAATGATTTTAGGATGTTTATAATGTTTAATTTTTTATTGCTAATGGATATAATGAATATAGTTGGTGGATTAAATAGTACAATGTTTCTATGAACGCTATGTTTCCCTTAACCTGATACCTAGTATAAGTGTTTATTGTTGGCATGAAAAACACTTATTGTGTTTGTCTCTATTCATAACTCTATCAATTTAATAATAGAAGGATCATGAAAATGCATTAACTGTTATCTTGTCATGGCAACAAAGAGGGAGATGGAAACTGAGCTTACGAAGGGTTGTGGTAATTGAAAAAAAATGAAAATTGAAGTTATATTTTTCTTGATTATTATCATTCCTCATGACTGCATCAGTGGGGCCAAAAAACAAAATAATAATCACAATTATAGAAAAAACACATTGTTAATGCAGACAATGACGAATAAAATGAGCATGCTTAATTCAAAAAAATCAGGGACAAAGTGATATAAAAATGGATATGACTAGGTGGTGGTCAACATCTAATGTGGTCGTCCACACCAAAAGCACCCATTGATTTTATTGTGTATTGTTTGAAGTAATTAATGTTTTGGGGTAGAGTTCAAGTTTTGTGTGAATAGTGTTTAACTATAATACAAAGGTATAGAGTTCAAATTCATTTATACATAGCATATCCATCAATGATTATGCGTGTAATTCATACAATGATTAGGAATTAAAATATTAAACTCTACTAATTTTACATAAGATTTCTAATTAACTAACAATGGCTTGATACATACGTCCTTCCATGAAATTTAGAATTTTCAAATATAAATTATAAATTTAAAAATTATTTTTAGTTTTCAATTTATTTTGTATACATCAATTTTTATTTATTAAACTATTTTATAAATTCATTTATTTTATATACTATATATCATAGAATAACATACTATTTTTCAATAATATAACATTATTTACTAACAAAATATGGTAAATTAATTCAAATGTACATATTAATTTTAAAATTTTAAAATTAATTTAAATATTAATTTTTATTTTTATTTTGTTAAGACTTTGTTCAATTTTATTTCTATTTTTTAGGGGTATGCTTTTACCTTATACTTCAAAATCATAGCTCGAATCACAAATGCTATAAAACTATTAAAGAATAATGTTTTGTTTTCACTTTAGTATAAAATCAATTCAAATTAGATCAATAAATTTCTAATTTGTGGTGAGAGTTTCATTCATCGAAACAACTATTTTTCAGTTTTGAAATTCCATATTATTTTACTATCAAAATCAATATTTAGGAATTTGTAAGAATTCAAACTCTATCTAGGTTGATTATTGTAATATTTCATAATTATTATTTTGTTCTTTTCTAAATTTTCAAATTAAATTTATTACACTTGTCATATTAGGAATTATAAAGATTATTTAAGTAAATAATTTTTCAACTTTTACCAATGAAAAACTTTGATAAAACATATAAATTTAATAGTTATAAAGTTCAATATTATTCTTTTTAGAATATTGTTTTATTACTTTTCTTGAATATTATACTTTGCTTTTAATATTAAATTTGCTTTTAAAATTATAGAATGACAAAATTTGCATATAGTTTTAATAATCTCTACTCTTAAGTTCATTGCCATTTTCTCACATTAGCGCCATTGTCAAAGAATATTATTACCCTTGTAAATATTTGTTATAACAAATATCCTACCAACACTTCATTTAATGTCTACCCAGCCATATTGAATATCATTAATTTGGTGGTAACCTGGAGTGATAGTTTACCCTTATAGTTTACACTGTAATATGTGACCACATCTACTTCATATTATAATCTAGGGTTGAATTTTCACTTTTGTATTAAATTGGTAATCATTTCATAGTCTTGAAATATTCTTTTATTATTTTTTTGTAATGGTTTATTTTGTTTAAATATTTAACTTGATTCTAAAGTTTCAAAAGAAAAATTGCATATAGTTTTAATAATATCAACTGTTAGAGTTTCTAATGCACTCACTCAAGGTCTCTCCAATATTGCATTAATACAAAAGAAAACATGAATGAATTACTCACAAGGAATAAACTATGTATTTAAATTCTTAGTACAATAAGAAGCCTCACAACTCCATCTCCCTCATTTCTCACTTTAATTCACTCCAAAAGTTCATCTTATATAGGAAGATTAGTTATGAGTGGAGGAATAAAAAATTAGGTGAACCTCCCACTAGGAGAAGTGGTGAGACCATTATATCCCACTAAAGAGTCAGTGGTGAGGCTATTATCCCCCATTGAGGAGTGACCAGGGCCCATGAGCACTAAACATGTGTGAAATAGATTAAGTCCCAAACAAATCTAACTAACTTTAAGTAAACTACTCTAACACCTGAGTCCCTTAAGTGAAGTTTAGGGAGATTAAACACAAATAAAAATAGGTCCTGGTCACTAGGCCTGATAAGGTAGCCATGCAAAAATAAAAAGGCAATGCGAAGCTAAGTATCCATATGCATGCCAATCCATCTTGTTGGAGTACATAGATGTTAAGTCACTATAACTGTTAAGTTAAAGTAGGAATTGGTGATAACTACAATGATCACTCAAAAATAAGCATTGATCTCCAAAATATTAGGTATAAGAATGAACTCAAGGGAACATTTCTGAATACCCTCCCTCAATGTTAAAATGGGAGATGGAAGTTGATATCTCTACAAAAAAAGGTTGGTTGAAATGATGACAAGTGAACACAAATAAGTGTGTAAACTCCACATGGATGTCACTAGAGAAAAAGCATCAAAACTAAGAATAAGTGTATTACTCCAAGAATTGTATGAGTGTTCATCACCCCGCTAACTCTAGTATCCTTTAGAATAACTATGCTATAAATTATTAGAGACTATCAATAGGCAAAAGAGATGGTAAAGATACAATTGTGGAGAAAGTAATTGATAATAGTGAATAAGTGCCCAAAGATG
This sequence comes from Torreya grandis, assembly GCA_037957365.1. Taxonomy (NCBI): domain Eukaryota; kingdom Viridiplantae; phylum Streptophyta; class Pinopsida; order Cupressales; family Taxaceae; genus Torreya; species Torreya grandis. The sequence continues at coordinate 6,363,691 of JARHVA010000093.1, read as the reverse complement.
AGAGCACACATGCATAGACACATGTTGTGTCACTATATTAGTACAACTAAAAAATATCCCAGTGACGATGAGACATGAATAGTTCTCAGATGGGTTCAAGCAAGAAAAATGCCTAATAAGATACCCGTGTATAATGGAGGAATCTAAAAAACTGTCAAAAGGGGTGCAAAGAAATAATGTATAAGTGTGTACCAAAATTCACAACTATTAAACAAGGAACTCAAACAACAAAGGAGCATAAAAAATTAGGAGAAATGTGTGTTCAATGAATATGAATAGTAGAGGAACAATGTTTGTAGTGCATTTGCCAAGAACGTTATTGATGTTGTTAAAAATTATTAAATAACTAGAACAGATGAAGATGAGTGGTAGATGAATATGACAAATAAGAGTCAGTGCAAAGTACATAAGAGAAGAATGTGAGGTAACATTTGTATGTGTGTCAGGTTGATCATGTCTAACAACTATAATCTTAGGTTTCTCAAGCCTAAGTGAATGTGAAGGTATCTCCATAAAAGAAGGTAGGCGGTATGTAAGGATATTTAAAGGAGACAAGTAAAAAACTAAAATTTTACAAAAGTAGACAACATGCCAACCATAATTTTACAAAAAGAAGTAGAAGGTAGAATCTATAAAAGCATCATAAATAAGTGTGGATCTAAAAATAGAGCATTGAATTTTCTAACTAAAGAGTGTGGGAGGTGGTGCAAAAAACCATGATGAATGCTATGAAATACACTCAAAAAAATCATCACCCAAAAAACAACAAGCTATAGGATGTCGAACTCTATCGAAAATGCATACACAAAATACAATGTGGCCCCATCATACTGCACATAAATGTTGACATTCGGCTACACTAGACTAGATACTCTTTAGAAACAAAACAAGCTCTACCAAAATATGAAGGAGACTATCAATAACCAATTACAAATACAAAATTTATCAAGAGAATGGCCCTGGTAGGATGCGATAGTAAGGTAACTAAAGAATAAAGTGCTCAGCATAATTCGCACACTCGAATAAAAAAACCTTTGTGAATCTCAGTGTGACTACAAAATAGGTCCCATCAAACAACCATTAATATCAAGAGATGCAATAAAATTCACATTGCAATCAAGTTGTGGAAGATGTCATTTGTAAAATGAGAGATGCATTCTGCAAAAAACACATTTGTCTAATAAAGAGCTCAAATAATGAATATCAAAAAGTGGAGCGAATAGTATACTCAAACATTTGGATATTAGTTACCATGAAAAATATGTTCGTAAATGAGAGTAATGAGAATAAAAATAATGAAAGAAAAAAGAAAAATTCATTTCTTGTAAAAAGATTTACACACCTTTGAAAATGGACATCACCCTCCATCTTTGACTACCAAAATAAAATAGAGTATAAACAATAATTTTACAATATTTCCTTATATTTATTTAATATCTATCAAAAATTCTTATAAATATAAAGAGAGAAATAAAACTCCTCATTTGAAAAAAAAAATGAGCACCTTCAATTTTCATAATTAAATTCTAAAAAAATGTCTCTGCAACTGGATCATTAAGTACAGGTGCAAATGCTTACATAACCTGACAGCTTGGCATGACTAGTGTGGAGTATTTGCATAACTCGTTGGAGGACGAAGAACCAACTTCCATTCAAACCTAGAAATATAAGCCAGAATCAAACATTGAACTGAACGATTTTTTCCAAATAAACTTGGATTTGATGAAGCCGAAGGACTCTCTATACTCTAACTACTGTACTAAATGCACTCAACACACTCACCTCTAGAATAAAGGTGTTGTGACACATAATCATAAGACTCTCTCTATAATGAATCCAAAACCGCCGAACAAACATCCACACAAGTTTTACAAAACCTAATCAACACAAATTTTGGGGGCTAATCACTCAAACTCAATTAAAAAAACTCAACGCATGCGATTCAAATCCAAGTATATCTAACCACTTCTACTGTGTGGATTGATGAGGAGAGTCCTTGGAAGAGAATCAATTATAAATCTGCAAGGTTGCAATCTCATGTTTTATAGTTTATACCATTCTCATGTTTTTAATCATATCTTTACCATACTATAACCACTAGACAAGTGTAACCATCATTTCCAATCCCATTTAAAGCAAGGTTGCAATTAATTCAACCAATCTAAACAATAGAGTTTCATTAACCGATACTCCATTGATATTCCAATCGAATTTGTAAGATTATTGATTATTCAAAGATTCTACTCAATTTCATATCAATGTTTTTATTTTCTTCGAATTTACCCTCAAATGATACTTATTGCAAAAAAAAAAAAAAAAATAGTTCTCCAAAGGATGAGAATCAATTATAAGTCTGCAAATAGGTTGATGAAGATAATTTAAAACACAGTGTTTGATGATGATAATTTAAAAGACAGTGTTTGATGATGATAATTTTAAAGATAGTGTTTGATGATGATAATTTAAAATATAGTGTTTGATGATGATAATTTAAAATACAGTGTTTGAGGTTATATAACTCGCAATTGTATCCTTTGGGAGAAGGGTTGTGTCTTTTTTAAGCTTTACATATTAATCAACTTATCAAAGAGTTATTAAAATAAAAAAATTTAATTTTTAATTTTTTTGTAATTTATTGAAAAGGATTATTTTTTAATTGGTATTATGATAGTAAAGTTTATTTTTATTATCTATTAAGGTATAAATTTTAAAAAATATTAAAAGAAGTGAATTTAAGTTTGAGTTTTTCTAAAATCATAAAAAATTTAACTTTCATTATTAATGGGCTTCTCTAGTACCATAAGTGTTATGATTGTTTTTTTTTTTTAAATCAGTTGTGAGATTCATTTTTAAGAAGTGAAAATGTGTAATTATTATATTTTTTAACTCCTAATTTTATTGATTCATGTAAGGACAAATAAATATTGTTCACATGTAACAAACATTGAGATTCTATTTATTAAAGAGATGTAGGTAAATTGGTAAAGTAGGTTAAATGGGCCTAACCCCATCAAAATTTAAATCTCATTGAGCACTTTCATAAAAGAGAAATAAATATAATTCATGTTGTTATTATTTTACAAAAATATTACAAACTACGAATTTTAACATTTATTTTAGCCATAAAAAAGAACTAAACATTTATTTTATCCATATAAAAGAAGAACTAAATATAATTTCTGTTATTATTATTTTAGAAAAATATTACAAACTATTTTAAAAAATTGGTAGGTAGTATAAGATATGATTCAATGTTTATCATATTAAACATATAAAACATTACTATGAAAGCACAATTTTTTTACCATATGTGTTTAAACTGAGTGTTGCATCAATTTTTTTTACCATATGTGTTTAACTTGAGTGTTGTATCAATTAATTTTTATCTTAAAAACTTTATATAAAATCTCTAGAATAAATGACAAATAAAATCTTTAGAAGCATTAGAGATGGATATCCATTTCATAGTTATAGGAGCTAGGCTTACACCATAGGATTTAGTATGATGTTTTGATTGGTGAGCTTGGGAAAAATGTTCCCCACCCACACTTGACATAAATGCATTAAATACATTTCCCTTTCACATTTCATGGATAATCCCTCTAAATAATATACTAAAATTTTCCCTTAGGGTGCAAGGAATGCCAAAAGGAATGTAAAATTTATTTATTATCATTTCTAGATTATATTGCATGTTTAAGTGTTTCCATTTTGAGCATATGATGTGGACACCCCATAAATTGATTATCGATCATTCACTTATTATTTCAATTAATGACTCCTCTACCATGACATTCACATTATATCAACAACTATTCCCTCTTATGCACCCATGTGGCATGCACTTTACATAAAATTTGAAACTCACTTCAACTGCACCCTTTTCTCACTATCTTTGTCACTTTTAACTTAGCCCCTATCTCATTTTTGGATTTTAAATCATTTGGTTTAATTTCTTAGGAACCCTAATGCATATTCAACCTTTCCTAGCATGTTTTAGCTATCAAGGGTTTCCCAAACTAAAGTGGAGTAAGACGTGGCTCAAGTATTCATAATTTATTCAGTCAAGTTCAACTCATTATGCACCTGAGCTCAAAACCAATTTTTGTTTAGCCAATAAACACTTGCCCTAACCCCAAGTAAAAATATAAAAGAACTAAATATTTGTCATGCTTGGACTCCCTTGACCTCTACCAAGGTGTTCAAGTGCATAGGGCCTAGGATTAATGAGAGGAAGGCATGAAACCAAATAAAGGTTATCACATGGCCCTTACTAGTCCCAACCTCTCTTGAGTTGACAGGGTAGACATATCTTAGGATGAATAATTAAGCTAGGAACTAAGTGGATATAGGCTAGTAGGCCAATGAAGGTCCATGACAAATAAAAGTATGACACTTGTGAAGTGAAGTGAACATCTGAGAAACATAAAAGGGGTCTGAGATGAAGTAAAGAAGTATATGTGTAGCCCATAGAAAGTAAGATATAGCCATGTGTCAAATCCAAATCAGGGCTAGGAGATCTAACACCTACGTCTACAACGTGATGTGTGGTGACACCCTATTGGTCATGGGGTGGAAAATTGCATAGGGATTGGGCTTAATGATAGAAAGGTATGTGTATGGATGTAATCCCAACTTGATAGTTTTTGATAGGGCCTAAGAATGCATAGAACTAATGAAACATGAGCACATGTCCCTTTCCATCCCCAACCCCTTCTTAGGATGGTAGGGAATTCAAACCTCAGGGTGAATAAAGGTGTAATCATCTAAAATTGGTAATTGGATGTTAAGAGTGTCACTTGAGTTACCCTAGACATATCCTAGATACTTAGACATACTTTTTCAGTCATTGAGTAGACCGTGGTCACCCACAGTCATCCAAAACATAGTCCCAAGACTATCTTCTTAGATCCCAACCTAACTATTTTAGTAGTCTACCAAGTGGATATTACCACCACATTTAGGAAACTATAGCCACATAGAGATAGTGCCCCCAATTGGGCACTACTATCCTTATCCCTATCTTTTTAAAGGTGTGCCCCTCCTAAGGTCGGCTGAAGTGTATTTTCTTATCTGCACAAGCTACATAGCTCTATAAATATAAGTTTAATTGAGATCTATTCACTAGATGGAAAACAAATGAAAAATCACATTCAAACCAAAGATAAGTTGAGCAACAATAAGGTATTTGATCCCTATTTTGTTTTACTTCTACATACTACCGTATACAATAGCCTTAAGCCCAATTTTCAAATATTTCAAATCTCAAGCAAATTCAAGGCATCCAATTCCACTCTCATTATAGCATTCACTTGCACTTGCATCAAGAATTAGGTAGGATAACTACATTAGGCTTGATCCCTCTTTGGAGTATTGGTATATAGGCAATTCTCTTCACAGCTAGGTGTTGAGGATGTCCAGCCTATCCTATTAATGAGCACATAATTATTTATCATGCCATACTTGTAAGGGGGACTAGGTTTTTCACACTAAATCATGTTTTCCAATCATAACATAGAGTTATAGGTTTCATGCACTCAGGAATAGGACCTAAAAAAAATAGGCATAAGTGCTCCTAGAAAATAAGAATAACCACACAAAAGGAACACTAAAACCACTTTGAGGACACTACAACAACATGACACTACTATCTATATGGGGAGCTATTATCTATCAATAAAATAGATTTTAGAATCTTGTTGATGGCATTCAGAACTATCTAGATCCTAGTTTTTAAAACCCAAATCATTTGTGATAGTAACCTTCTAGATAAGTCTATATTTATGTCTATGTATTACTATTTTTAGAAATTCAAAGAAGGTCAAATGCTATAAAAAATTAGTGCTTAGTTATTCTAATTTATTTGAATGATTTAGACATCTTAGCACTTTAATCCAAACATATGATTTACATAGTTAAACCCTAAAAGGTTAAATCATTTGGTAAACTCAACTTACTTCAAACATTGCTTAAAACCCTAGTTTTGCCTAGGGTTTACCTTTTCTATAATTTAATACATAAAATTAGGGTTAAAAATTCTTACTTTCTTAATTTTTTTTGAATAACCTATCTTTCTTAATCATTACTACATTAGGGTGTCATTTATTTAAATATTTCCTTAATGCACCCTAATTCAAAACCCTAGTAATACCAAACCCTAGGGTTTACATTTCTAGAATTTAAATTTCAGATTCACATTTCTTCTATAATCATGATAATAATGATAGAAGAAATGTTATGTCTTATGAGTTTCCAAATAGATTACCACCAAAGAGAGATATTCAACATCACATTGATTTGATTCTAGGATCAACTCTACCCAATCAAGTACCTTATAGGATGAGTCCAACAAAACATGTATAATTAAATAAATAGGTTATTAAATTTCTAAGAAATAAGGTGATAAATGAGAGTATGAGTCCATGCACAACACCAGCATTGATAACTCCAAAGAAATATGGAAGATGGAGAATGTGTGGATAGTAGAGCAATTAATAAAATTACAATCAATTATAGGATTTTTATACCTTGTTTACAGGATATGATGGATGTGCTTGCAGGAGAAAAATATTTTACCAAGATTTATCTATGGAGTGGTTATTATCATACATGAATTCATGAAGGAGATGAGTGGAAAACTGCATTCAAGTCTAGGGATGGCTTATATGAGTGGATGGTGATGCCATTCACATTATCTAATATGCCTAGTATTTTTTATGAGGGTGATGAATATAATGATATGAGAATATATTGGTAAGTTTGTGGTTGTTTATTTTTATGATATTTTGATATTCAGTAAGACTAAAGAAGAACTCTTACAACATTTGATAATGGTAATGGATTTGTTAAGGAAGAATAGGTTGTATTCAAATTTGAAGAAGTGCAGGTTTATGTAGAGTAATTTGATATTTTTGGGATTTATAGTTTTCATAGATGGTGTGAAAATAGATGAAGAAAAGATAAATTTAATTTTTGAGTGACCTATTCCAAAAAGTATTACAAAGGTAGGAAGTTTCCATGGTTTAGAAACTTTTTACAAAAAAATTATTAAAAAAATTAGTAGTATTGTGGCACCAATAACAAATTGCATGAGAGGGAAAGAATTTACATGCACTAGAGAAAACATAGAAAGCTTTGAATTTTTTAAGAATAAGATTATAGAAAGACCAATTTTAGCATTACCGTATTTTAACAAAGTGTTTGAGCTTGATTGTGATACTTCATTTATGGGAATTGATGTTGTGTTGAATCAAGAATAAAAGCCAATAACATATTTCAATGAAAAAGTGAATGAGGTAAGAAAAAATTATTCTACTTATGATGTTGAACTTTATGCAATTAAACAATCATTAAAACATTAGAGGCATTACTTAGTGCCGAAGGAGTTTATACTATTTATAGATCATGAGGATTTGAAGTATGTGAATACACAAAAGAAGTTGAATAGTAGGCATGCAAAGTAGGTTTCTTTCTTGCAGCGGTATACTTTTGTGTTGAAGCATGAATCAAAAAAATATAACTAGATAGTTGATGCATTGAGCATGAGAGCAGCGTTATTAACTTCTATGGTGAGTGAAGTAGTTGGGTTTGAAAATATTAAAAGATTATATGAAATTGATCCATATTTTAACAAGGTAGTTGAGAAGTGTAGGAATCAATTAAAAAATGGGATAGATGCTATTCATAATGAGTATCTTATACAAGAAGGTTATCTCTTCAAAGGAAAATAATTGTGTATTTCATTTGGGTCTCTACGAGATAATATAATATGAGAATTACATAGTGGCGATTTGGATAGAAATTTTGGTAAGATGAAGACAATAGATTTCATGGATGAAAAGTATTTTAGGCCAAAGATGAATAGAGATGTGACAAGGTATGTTTCAAGGTACAGAAGATGTCAGGTGGATAAAGGACATGTTTAAAATATTGGATTATATATGCCATTACCGATTCTAAGAGGACCATGGAAAGATTTGAGTATGGACTTTGTGTTGGAATTTCCAAACCCATAGAGATATAATGATTCAATTTTTGTTTTTGTAGATAGATTTTCTAAAATAGTTTATTTCATTGTATTTAATGAAACCAATTATTCCACTAGAGTTGTAGAATTATTTTTTAAGGATATTGTGAGATTGCATGGTGTTCTTAAAAATATTACTTTAAATAGGGACACAAAATTTCTAAATCATTTTTGGAGGACGTTGTGGAAGAATATGGGTACTAAGATACAATTGAGTAGTGCATATCACCCATAAATAGATGGATAGTTAAAATTTGTGAATAGGAGATTAAAAAATTTGTTGAGATGCATAGTGAGAGAGAAGCCCAAGTATTGGGACTTGGCTTTACCACAAGCCAAATTTACATATAACAATTCAGTGAATAGATCAATATGAAATTAACAATTTTAAAATTTTTATGTGAGAAATCCTATTGGTATTTTATATTTGGTATAATTACCAATTACATATATAATTAGTGATGATGTAGAAGCATTTCCATAGCATATGTAGTAGTTACAAGGAATAAAAAGAAAATTATAGAAAAATAATGAGAAACATAAAGCAATAACACATTTTAGAAGATGATCAAAGGTATTTAAATAAGGATATTTTGTAAAGTTTTACATTAGGAAAGAAATATTTTCAAAAGTAATGTATAATAAGTTGAAGTACAATAAAATTAGGCTGTGCAAAATTGTGAAGAAAATGAATGACAATGCTTGTAATGTGAGTTCCAAATAAAATAGGTAGGTTCCAAATAAGAAAGAAAAAATAGTGTATGTTTTGGATATGAAAATAGTGAGCACAAGGTAAGGGAATTATAACAAGTATTTAGTATAGTGGGAAGGATTGTAGCAAGAAGAAAACACTTGGATTATATAATGTTAGATGAGTAATATTGATAAAGACAAATTGAAGAAGTATAATCAAGCCAACTTATAGGAGCTGAGTTGTTTTCAACCAAAGGAGAATGATGCTAAAAAATAAGCCAATCTTATGAAGGCCATAACTTTTGACCCATAGCTCTGTTTTAGCTCTTTCACATTGCAAAACAACCATATTAAAGATTTAAATTATATTTTAAGTCTTTATACCTATTTAAATTTGATTATATATTTTTTTGAGGCCATACATGATCATCTGAGGGTCTTAAATTAACGTTTAATAAGTTTTTTAAGAATTTTCTTTTTTTAGAAATTGTGTATTTTTAGGACTAGACGTCAACTTCAATTTAATTTCATCCCATAGGCTAATTTTAGTTTTTATATTACTTTTATAAATTAGTATATCCACATGCACTTGCATACAAAACATACTATCAATAGAAATTGCTAAAAAGAGATATTTTTTTAAATTTGAGTTTTTTTTTTAAATTTTGCATGTAAACTCTAGTTTTTGAGTTGAAGATTATTTAATCATGATTTGGGATGAGATTATTTAAATTTATTAAATATGAATAAATTCAATTTATTATTCATAATCTTGGCCTATTGGTATTTTATTTTTCTTGTTAGTTTTTGGTTTCATTAAATAGGTCCACCAACAAATATAAAAATGTATCCAAATGTTTATCTTCTTTTATCCAAATCTCCTAAAAAATCAAAATCAACATGATCATACAAAGAATCACAATATTTATTATAATTGATTCAATATAATCACTTATGCCTTGCAAGTAGTGAAACACCCACTTCACTACTACCATAACATACATTAAACTCCTTACTACGCTATCATATGGTACATGAGGCATATACTAATTTTATTCATCACTAATAGGAAATAAAAATGAATAAAGCTTGAAGTGGGAAGAAAAAGGGATACTAATTGATTTTACATACCTCATACTGAATTTGGTTAGTATATTTTTCAAATATATTTGTTGTGATAACCAAAGCTTTCCCTTTTTCTTGTCTCTATGTATGATATCCATGCCTAAGATTTTGTTGGTTGCTCCTAAATCCTTAATATCAAATGTCCTAGCTAAATGAATCTTTAAACTATTGATTTAGGGCATGATTTTACTTGCTACAAACATATCATCAACATATAATGCCAATATAATGAATAAGTGTATTATACAGACAATGAATATATATACAGAGTAGAATTTACAAAAAATATCAATAGTTGATCTGTGTATACCATTACAAATAATGTAAAGTCTATGAGTTTTCTATTACTATGTAATTTTTTAATTCAATTTGAATAGACCATTACCTTCCTCATGACTGTGTATACTTGAGTTGTGTATACCATTACTTGATCTATTTATATAGGTATTAGTGTACATATGTATAATTTTTTTTACATTTAATTTGAATGTTTGAAATTTTGACCCATGATCTACTCAATAAACATGTATGTACACTTGGAATATGAATCCTATTGGTTCTACTTCAATGCAAATTTTATTAAAATGTTCCATTAATTTTATATGCAAATGAATGATTACAATACTCTATTGTAATGCTTATTAATGACCTTTTGATTTTGTATGTGACTCTATGAGTATAATTCTTTATTATAGATATTTATGTACTATTTCTCTCATTCTAGGAGACAGATTATAGAGTGTGAGTTTTGTTTCAAGTAGTAATTGATATTGAATGAACTGTGCATTCAATGAATTATATGTATCATATCTTAATTACAAAAATCATTACATAATTTATACATTGAATGAATGATCATTCCCTATCTAATCATTAATTCATTAAACTAGTCAATAATACAATAAACATAAAACAAACTATGCCCTAACTAATCCTTAATTACTTCAACCATTCCATTATACAATCAAAATAATACTTCTTTGTTATTTTGTGATAATTGTGCTAATATGAAGGTTGGGCATGTATAATTTTTTATTTTGGACTTTTAAAGTACTTATTGTGTTCATTTTTATTGACAACTCAATCAAATTAATAATATAAATCTCATGAAAACCATTGATTTTATTTTTGGCATCTTGAACCCCTTATGGTATGCCTATTTGACAATGATTTTTAAGATATTGCTAATATTTAATTTCTTGTTACTAATGGATAAAATGAACATAGGTGGTGGATAGCATAGTTCTATGTTTCTATTATGTTAATTTTTTCTTAATTTAGTGACCAATATAAATATTATTGTGGGATTGCAAACCACTTATTATGTTCATCTATGTTCATGATTATATCAAGTTAATAATACAAATATAATGGAAACCTATTGACTCTTATCCAGTCATGGAAATAAAGAGGGCAAGGGAAACTAGTTTTTGAAGGGGTACAATAATTGAAAATAATGAAAATTAAGGTTCAATTTTATTTGATTATTATCACTCCTCATGACTACATCGATGGGGCCCAATAACAACTTAACAATCACAATTAAGGAAAAAACCTTTGGTTAATGTAACAAATGTGTAAGAAAAATGAGCATGGCTAAAACTAATACACTGAGGGAAAAGTGATGGAGAAATAGATGTGATTATTCGTGGGTCAATGTCCAATGTGGTGGTCTATGCCAAAATCACCCATTGATTGTAGCATTGACTACTTAAACTAATTAACGCTTTGGGGGTGGAGTTCGAGTTTTGTGTGAATATGTTTTATTTAGAATACAAAGGTACAAAATTTAAATTATTTTATGTATATCATATTCAACAATTGTTATGCATTTAAGTCATATGCATTCATTGAATTATATATATCTTATCCTAATTTCACAAACTAGTCAAAAAACTATACATTGAATGAATGATTATGCCCTAACTAATCATTGATTTCTTCAATGTAGACAATGATTATGCATTGAATGAATAATTATGCCCCAAATAATCATTAATTCCTTCAATAATGCAATAATATAGTCAACATAAAATAAACCTGAACCAATATTATGTTCAAGGGTTGGATACTCAACATTGTAGAAAATGATTATGTGTGAATGAGTCTTCATATTTGGGTCCTTGAAAAGGCACTTTTGGGACTCTTGCTATATCCATATTTATTACTTTTTTCTTCTTATCAATTTATCAATTTTTTAAGATTTAATTTAGCTATATCTAAATTCCTTTTAGCATATACCCATATCCAAAATTTTCCATATAATTAAAAATAATTATATAGATTAGTTTATGATTATTCCCTAATTAATCATTATTTTTTTTAAGAAAGAAACAATAATGTCAATATAAGACAAACCCAAATTGACATTATGCTCAACGGTTAGATATTCAACAATGCAAATAATGATTATCATTTGAATGAATGATTATTAAATAAGTAATCATTAACTCCTTTAAGTAGGAAATAATACATTGAATATAAATCAAACCTAAACTAATATTACGCTCAAGGGTTTGATATTCAACAATAAAAAAAATTGTTTATGAATTGAATGAGTGATTATGCCCTAATTAATCATTAATTCATTCAAGCAATGAAAAAGACATTCAACATAAAACCCTACCAAACTAGTATTATACTCAAGGATTATGTATTCAACAACTCATTAAATGATTAAGTGTTGAATAAATGATTATGCCTTAACTAATCATTAATTTCTCAAATCCATCAATAATATAGTCAACATAAAACAAACCCAAATGTATTACACAAACTAAATTGATATTCCCTTCTCATTAGTGTCACACATATCATAAGGGTACAACCTTAAAACCCTAAAAATAAACAGTGTGAGAACTTACTTGGTGGGTTCTATTTCTTCTTCCATTCATAGTACCATATGCTTATCCTTGGTTTAAATCACCATATTCTTGAGAGGATATGCAGAATCTCAATGGTTTGTAGATGAGTTGAATGGTGTGGTTCAAAAAGAGAATAGAAAGGTATACAAACCTTTATCCAGTCATGGAGACAAAGTAGATGAGGTAAATTGAGCTTGTGAAAGGGAAAGGGAAGTGGGTAACATGAGGTTTTGGAGGGAAAGCTTATGAATCAGCATGATTTTTGAACATAATGAAAACCAAAATTAAGTTTTACTTTATTATTAACATTCTTTGTGATTACATCAGCGGGCATTTAATAAAATAATAATGATTAAGGGAAAAATAACAGTTAAGGCCAAATTTGTAGTGGGAGCATGAACAGAGTGGATGGGGACCAGTCAGGGGTCAACATCCAATGTGACAGTTCATGTTGAATGCTCCTACTAGTTACGCTCAAGTCTCCAATAACATGTAAATTTGAAATTTCTCTCCTTTCATCTTGATTTCAATGAATTTTATAGCCAACCACATGTGATTATGCTAACTTGAACAACTAAATCAAATAGAAATTGTCTGAGAGGAGGGAATTAGTCACATAATGCTTAAAATGTTTGTATTATTTTTTAACTCTTCATCACATGCTGAATGCTTTCATCTTAAGTAACCCCATCTGTTCTTGAAATAAACACGATCTTTGATAGTCTTATTCATTTTTATATCTATTAAATGAATTTTTGGAAAGACCTTTCTGTATATTATAAAACCTATTTCTTCAATATTTATTATATATAATTAACATCCTTTTTAAAATTTCCATTTAGGTGATTTTTTGTCAACTTTTTACACTATCTTAGTGAGTGGGATATTCTAGCAGGTTGCATTAACCCTTGGATATATTTTGAGGTATTGTTGTATTGTTTGACCAACAATATTATATGTTAAGTTGAATAGTTCTCTAACAAAGGTAATTTATTTCACAACATATTAAATTCCTTTGTTTAGATCATTAATTATCATGGTGACATTGTTTCATAAGTCTTGTGTCCAAAATTTAATATACAGGAATTTGGAGAATTGATTGTATGATTTTAAGTGTTTAATATTTGCTTCACTTGGGTTTCTTATTTTTTAATTTAAAGTTCTGTAGTTGCACATTTTGATATATCTTATAAAATTTCAAAATAGACCAATTCCATTCTATTTATATATATATAATTTTAAAAAACTATCCCTATAAATAAATTTATATAATATAAATAAATGAAAAAAAAAATGAATTACATGTAGAAAAATTAGAATGAGAGTAAATAACCATCACGTGCCACAATTAAAAGATTAAATTATAAATCCATTACCTACTTTTAAAATATTAAATTTGATGGTTGTGTGACTGTATTTTTTTTTTTAGGTGTAAAATATAATCATTTTTTAAGGTACATTATATTATATGAAAAGTGAAATGTTGAATAGATCGTCAAAAACTTTAAAATATGATAATGAATGTATAAATTCTTCATAATATTTCTTTCTATATTATAAATTATATTAACATTTGAAAGGTAATGTTGAATAAATAAACATCATCAAAAAAAATTATGAGAAGATGTTTAAGAATATTAAATATATAAACAAATAACTTATACAAAATAACATCAAATTTTTGACATACCAGTAAAATAACTCTACTATAAAAATAAAACAATAATTTTTTTTATTATAACTTAAAAAATAAATAAATAATATTTAAAATTAAATGACATTTTTCAATTGTTTTAAGATAAAAAATAAAATTATATTAGTAAAAATTAAAATAATAAATTTAATTTTACCAACTGTTCAAACAATCTCCAACAACCAAAACCAATATAACATACCCTTTAAAAATTAAACTTGAATAAAACTAAGTATTAAAAAAAAAATTATTAATTTTTGAACTTTATTCAAATTTATTTATACTTTATAAAAATATACTTATACCCTTATTTTACAATAATAACTCGAATCAGAATATTACAGAATAATGTTTTGTTTTTATCTTAATGCAAAAATTAATTCAACTTAGATCAATAATTTCCTAACCTGTGATAAGAGTTTTATTAATTTACATCATTATTTTCGAAGTTTGAAATTTATTTTACTGAAATCAATACCCAGCAATCTGTAATAATTCAAACTCTATCTAAAGGTTGAATTAATGAAGGATTTCATAGAAGTAATTTTATTTTATTCAAATTTAATTTTAAATAAAAATAATTTTACTTGTTTTAGTATTTAATTAAATATTATAAAAAATTAAAAATAAATAATTATTCAATTTAAATTAATAATCTTTTTAAATATGTAACTTTGACAATGATAAAATTTAAAATTATTTTTTTTATAAAATATTCTTCCCCTTTTTTGAATATATATCTCTAATTATGGAAAACTCAAGCAAAATAAACTATTAAAAAATAAAATTAACAAAAATTAATTATTTTAATGGAGATATTAGACTTTTTATTATTAGCATTTAAAATTTATTGGGTTCACCTTACGCCTATGAGCCGTGTGTGACTCTTAAGAAATCAAAGTCAAATTATATTAAATACAATATGTGTGTTACGATGATATTTAAATATTACTTATTTTTATTTATTACCAATAGTATCTTATACTTAATAATTAATATTATACAATTGAAAATATAAAATACTTGTATATGGCTATAAAATTTAGTTCCTATTTCCATTAACTGACTTAATTATTTTTCAGAATTGAAATTCCAATTTATTTTATTATCGTTAAATATCTTGGAATTTTTAAGAATTCAAACTCTATCTAGTTGTTTATTATTGAAAGATTCTAGTGGGTTTCATAACAATGATTTTATTTTACTAAAATCTATCAGAGGAGAAATTTATTGCAAAATCGTTTGAACAAAACTTAATTTATTTTAAGGTCAAGGTATTTGGTTAGAGGAAGTGATTTTTGTTATGGATGAGTTGATTCTCAGTTTAAATAAGTGTGATTGGAGTAATGCATATAGATTATATTTCATTTTCATTTAAATGGGTGTAACATGAGTTTCACAAGGTGATTTGATCATCTAAATATAACCAACCATTTTTATTTATTGAAATTATTTTTATATCCCGTTTTATTTTTTTGCTCACAATTAATTGGAGATTTTTTATATAAAAGTAGGTCCACTAATGATTTATGAAAAAAAAAATACAAATTATTCTCAATTATATGTACCTTTCCCTTAAATCAACTTCAATTTTATACAAAAATTAAGTTTTATTAACTTGAATTGCCTACCTAATTAAACTAATAGCGTAATATTCACTCCCTATAAGCCCAACTACAACCAATTAGTATATATTGTGTCTTGATGAACTATAAGATAGTTACTTTCTTAAGGGGATGTGTCTATATTAAAGGGATGTGACCAATTAATACTCATTCATCTTTGATTACCCCTAATTAGGATCTTTTGGTTGAATCATGTATATGAATTATGATAATTGAGTCTTGTTAACCTAATTAAAACTAATTACATAGAATTAGGGAAATTATCCTAATTTATTTGTTTCATTCAATTAATATAGAAATTCGTTCTATTGGAATCACAATTGTGACTAAAAATTTTAGCATGGGCAACCATGCTTACTATTAACCTCTGCATCCTTGTTAGTTACTTTGTCTATTGGCACTTAATCTACCTTATTTATTTACAATATAAATAATAACAAATAAAACCTTATATTACATACTTTATTAAAACATAAGGCTAGACTTTTGTTACAATATAAGGCTTTCTCACTCAGTCTAACCAACTAGTATGTTTGACGTCTATAGGAGTGCATACCCCATCACCCTATTGTATTCAACAATAAAGAATAGAGAATTAAAATAATTGTACCTTATCCTAGATGTTGATAATTTCAATCTCATTTCATTATTTCAATTCCCCATTCCCTATAGGATAATACATTAAATGATCTAATGAGATGAACACCTTAATTCGCTGAAGTATTTGCATTTTCAGCTACCATGTCTATGAGCCCCACCAAATTTGTCAATTTTCAATACTCACTGATGGTCTAACATTCATTAACAACACGTTATGTTAAAAAACAATAGTTAAGTAAAATAAAAATGTTTAAGGAAAAGGACAAAAATTAAGGCAAATGATAGTAGTTAAGAAAAATAAGAGGGGTTGAGCCTATTGTAATCAACAATAGGGAACATGGCATTGAACTAATTGTACATTAACCTAGGTGTGATCGATTTTGGTCTCATTAAATAAGTTCAATGCCTCATTCCTCCTAGTATAATATATATTAAGTGATTTGATGAGATAATGTATCCCTCTATATGGTATTGAAAGGACTACCTTATCTAGTATGAGAGTTTACATCTCCTACTAATGTGTGAGGGGGAACCAAATAAGCCAACATATAACACTCATGTTGGGGTAACATATGTCAACAACATGTCAATGCAAATAACAATGATTAATGGAAATGATGGGCATGGTCTTGAAAAACACTTATTGTGTTTATTTTTCTAATAACTCAACCAAGTTAATAATATAAGGATCATGGAAACCTATTGTCTATATTGTTGACTACTTGAACCTGATGGTATTTTTTTGGGGAATAATTTTAGGATCTTACTCTATTCTTTCCTTAAACTTGTATCTATATTTTATGGCTCAAATCATGTTGAGGGTGGTTATAACTATTCCCTTAAGTGGTGATATGAATGGATGTTTCTAATATTTAATTTCATGTTTCTAACAAAAAGACTGACATAGGTGGTGGATAAGTTAGTACCAAATTTTTCTCATTGCTATGTTTTTCTTAACTAACTACTTAGTATAAGTATTTATTGTGATCTTATAAAACACTAATTATGTTTGTTTTTATTGATAACTCAATCAAGTTAATAATAGAAGGATCATTGAAATCCATTTACTATATTGTTGACTACTTGAAATAATTAATAATAGGTGGGGTAGAGTTTGATTCTTGTAAATAGTGATTACCTAAATGTATCCTTGTTTTTTAGAGAAGTATGGACAACACATATTTGTTGCATATCATTATTTTATATGAATCATCGATCTATATAATGGTATATTGTTTTCCATCTTATTACAGTATTTATATTTCCATACATCTTTCTTTTATGTATAGTACTCTTTTCATTATATATAATCATCTACTGTTTTCCATCTTATTACAGTCTATATAACTCTCTACATCTTGCTTGTATGTATAATAACCTTCACATTATGTACAATGGTTTATTATTATCCATCTTGGTACATAAAGGAAAAGAATCAATTAACTAGTTGTTTTTTTCCTTAAAACGTTATTAAAAGATGTTATCCCAGTAGTGAAATACGAACACACTGGCTAGTTGAGGCCCTTTTTTGAGTCATGATATTTACTTTACTTTATGTAGGAAAAGAACTATTATACATAATGATGGTTCCCATTTCATTAGTTCATTTACTATATGCAGAAAGATGAATAATAGTGAGAATATATCAAGGGTAAAATCCAAACATTCAAATTCATTTATAGTATAAATCTAGAATACAAACGTATAGAGTTCAAATTCCTTTACATATAGTATATCTGAGAATGATATAAAAAATTTAGATGCTATTATACAGACAAAATAATGGTGAATATTCAAGGAATTATACATACTATAATAAAGAGTATTATACAAGCAATGAAAATATATACATATTACTTTTTGGAAAGAATGTTAGTACTTGATCCAAGTGTATACCATTACAAAGAATGTAAATGATGTGAGGTTTCCCTTAATGTGTTTTTTTTATGAATGTGTATACTTGATTTGAGTATACCATTACTTGATCCATTTATAAAGGTGTTAGTATACATATGTATATTTTTTTTTACATTTCAACTTTAATGTTTGACATTTTAACCCATGCTCTACTCACTAATTGTGTATGTACACTGGAATATGAAATCTATTTTTTCTACTTCAATGCAACTTTTATTGAAACACTCCATTGATTTTATAGTTGACTGAATGAGTATAATGCCCTATGTACTAATTCACTAATATAATAATTATTAATGCCATATTGATTTTATACTTGACTATACTAATATAATGCCCTATTATAATTTTGTATGTACTAGTGCCCAATTCTAAGAGTTAGAGTATAGGAGTGTGAGTTATGTTTCAAGTTGTAATTTACATTAAATGAATTATGTGTTCAATGAATTATATGTAAAATATATAAATTACATAAACTTTCAATAAATGATGCATTGATTAAATGATTATGTCCTAACTAATTGTTAATTCCTTCAACCAGTCAACAATACAATAAAATTAAAATAAATTATGCCCTAACTTATCCTTAATTCCTTCAACCAGTTAAAAATATAATCGACATAAATACTCCTCTATTATTCAATGATAATTGTGCTAAAGTGAAGGATGGACATGTATAAATACTTATTCTAGACTTACAAAACACTTATTGTGTTCATTTTTATTGATGACTCAATCAAGTTAATAATAGAAATCTCATGGAAAACTATAGACAATATTGTTGATTGTTTAAACCCATTATGGTATGCTTATTTGAAAATTGTTTTAGGATGTTTTTAATGTTTAATTTATTGTTGCTAATGGATATAATTAATATAGTTTATGGATTACATAGTACTATGTTTCTATGAATTTTATGTTTCTCTTCACCTAGTACCTAGTGTAAGTGTTTATTGTTTTATGTTCATAACTCTATCAAGTTATTAATATAAGGATCATGGAAACCCATTAATTGTTATCTAGTCATGGTGATGAAGAGGGAGATGGAATTGATCTTGCAAAGGGGTGTGATAATTGAAAATAATGAAAATTGAAGTTAACTTTTCCTTGATTATTATCATTCCTCGTGATTGTGGCAGTGGGGCTGAACAATAACTTAATAATCATAGTTATTGGAAAAAACTATTGTTAATTCAAACAAAAATGGATAAGGAAAATTATCATGGCTAATTGAAATAAATCTAGGGAAAAGTGATAGATAAATGGATGTGACCAAGCAGTGGTCAACATCTAACATGGTGGTCCACACCAAAAGCACCCATTTATTGTATTGTGTCATGTTTGAAGTAATTAATGTTTTGGGGTAGAGTTAATGTTTTGTGTGAATAGTGTATATCTATAATACAAAGCTATAGAGTTCAAATTAATTTATACATAACATATCCATCAATTATTATGCATGTAATTCATATAATGATTAGGAATGAAAAAATTATACTCTACTAATTTTACGTAAGATTTCTAATTAACTAAAAATGGCTTGATAAATACTTCCTTCCATAAAATTTAAAATTTATAAATATAAATTATATATTTAAAAATTATTTTTATTTTTCAATTTATTTTGTATACATCATTTTCTATTTTATAAACAATTTTATAAATTACTTTATTTTATATACTACATATCATATAAAAACATACTGTTTTTCACTAATATAACATTATTTACTAACAAAATATGGTACATTAATTCAAATTTTGATATTAATTTTAAAATTTTAAAATTAATTCAAATATTAATATTAATTTTAATTTTTTTAATTATTTTTTAAAATGACTTTGTTCAATTTTATTTCTATTTTTAGTGGTATGCTTTTACCCTATACTTCAAAATCATAGCTAGAATCACAATGTTATAACACTATTAAAGAATAATATTTTGTTTTCACTTTAGTACAAAATTAATTCAAATTAGATAAATAAATTTATAAGTTGTGGTGAGAGTTTCATTCATCGAAACAATTATTTTTTAGGTTTGAAATTCCCTTTTATTTTACTATCGAAATAAATATTTAGGAATTTGTAATAATTCAAACTCTATCTAGGTTGATTGTTGTAATATTTTATAGTAATGATTTTGTTCTTTTTAAATTTATTTTCAAAATAAATTTATTATACTTTTCATATTATGAATTGTAAAAATTAGTTAAGAAAATAAATTTTCAACTTTTATTAATGAAAAACTTTGATAAAACATATAATTTTAAAAATTATAAAGCTTAATATTATTCTTTTTAGAATATTATTTGATTACTTTTCTTAAATATTCTATTTTGTTTTTAATATTGAACTTGTTTCTAATATTTTACAATGAAAAAAATTGCATATAGTTTTTATAATCTCTAACCTTAATCCCGTTGCCATTTTCTCACATTAGGGCCATTTTCAAAGAATATTACTCCCCTTGTCAATCTTTGTTATATTAAATATCTTACCACCACTTCATTTAGTTACTACCCAGCCGTATTAAATATCATTAATTTGGTGGTAAGTTAGAAAGATAGTTTATGTTTATAGTTTACACTGTAATATGTAACCACATATACTTCATATTATAATCTAGGGTTGAATGTTCACTTTTGTATCAAATCGATAATCATTTCATAGTTGTGAAATATTCTTCTTTTTTTTTTTGAAATGGTCTATTTCTTTTTTAATATTTAACTTGATTCTAAAGTTTTATATTTTTTTTGCATATAATTTTAACAATATCAATTGTTAGATTTCCTAATGAACTCACCCAAGGTCTCTCCAATATTGAATTAACACAAAAGAAAACATAAATGTGTTACATACAAAGAATAAACTATGTATTCAAATGCTTAATACAATGAGAAGTCATCTCAAATCCATCTCCCTCATTTCTTGTTTTAGTGCACTCCAAGAGTGTATCTTATATAGGAATATTAGGCATGAGTGGAAGAATAAATAATAAGGTGGACCTCCTACTAGGAGAAGTGGTGAGACCATTGTCTCCCACTAAAGAGTAAGTGGTGATGCCATTATCCCCCATTCAGGAGTGACCAGGGCCTATGAGCATTAAACATGTGTAAAATAGATTAAGTCCCAAACAAGTTTAACTAAATTTAAGTAAACTACTCTAACACCTGAGTCCCTTAAGTGAAGGTTAGGGAGATTAAACACCCATAAATATAGGTCCCAGCTACTAGGCCTGATAAGGTACACATCCACAAAAATAAATGCAATGTGAAGCTAAGTATCTCCATCTTGTCAGCGTACATGGCTATTGAGTCACTATAACTGCTAAGTTAAATTAGGTATTGGTGTTAAATAAGATGATCTCTCAAAAATGAGTACATCTTCCAAAATACTAGGTATAAGAATGAACCTGAGGAAACATTTCTTGAATACCCTCCCTCAATGTTAAAATGGGATAAGATGGCAATGGATATCTCTACAAAAAAAAGTTGGCTGAAATGATGACAAGTGATCACAAATATTGGTGTAAACTACACATCAGTGTCACTAAGGAAAAACATCAAAACTAAGAATAAATATGCCAATTTAAGAGCTGTATGAGTGGTCATCACCTTGCTAACACTAGAATCCATCAAAATAACTCTGTTATAAATTATCAAAGACTATCAAGAGGCAAAAGAGATGGTAAAGATACAACTGAGGAGAAAATACTTGATAATAGTGAAGAAGTGCCTAAAGATAAGAGCACAGCCTAAAGATGAGAACACCCATGCATAGACACATGTTATGGAACTATATTAGTGCAACTAAAAGATATCCCAGTGAGAATGAGACATGAATAGTTATTAGATGGGTTTTAAAAAACAACGTCCCTAATAGGATACACATGTATAATGGAGGTATCTTAAAAACTCTCAAAAGGGGTGTAAAGTAATAATGTATAAGTGTTTACCAAAATTCACAACTATTGAACAAGGAACTCAAACAATAAAGGAGCATAAAAAATTAGGAGGAGAAATGTGTGGTCAATGAAACTAAATTATCAAATAACCATGGAAAATGAGGATGAATGGTGGATGAATATGACTACATAAGATTTAGTGCAAAGTACATAAGAGAAGAATGTGAGTTAACATTTGTATGTGTGTAAGATTGATCATGTCTAACAACTGTAATATTACATTTCTCAATCTTGAGTGAAGGTGAAGGAATCTCCATATGATCCAAAACATTAAAGCTTTGGTTGAAAGATAATTCAACAAAAAAATAGAACAAGACAATTCAGATAATGTTATCTCTAAGAAGAGATGTCTTATTGATAAAACTTGTAGACCCAAACATATGGTTATCTCTTAGACGAGATGTTCCCCTTTCCATTCTAGGTTACATATTAATTTATAAATGTTTTGAATGTGGTAGGAGGATGTGGAAGGTCACCAATATTGAGGGAGATCGATTGGTTTGACTTCAACAATTTACAACAATACAAAATTTGAGGAATTACTATTTTTAGAAACTTACTATTTTTAGACTGCATTACTAAAATTGAAATTTAAGGAACTTCCATTAGGTTTTATAGGGTAAAACTTTATTTATCAAAGATCCATGTAATCTTATGATGTTCTCTTTATTATTAGCTTTCCAATGGTTCAAACGGTAAGTCAATTGGAGCTACGGTGCAAAAGTTATGGCTCTTGAAAGTTCCATCATCAATTAGGGTGGACCCATCACTTGAATTGTTGCCCGGATCACCATAGAATAAGGCATGGTGGTAAGTAAATGGATTTAAGGGACACAGGTAACAAACTAAAATTATAAAAAATAGAAAATACACAAACCATAAGTGCACAAAAAAAAAATACAAGGCACAATCTATAAAAGTGTTGTAAATAAGTGTGGAGCTAAAATAGAGCATTACATTTTCTAACTGAAGAGTGTGTCAGGTGGTGCAGAAAACCATGATGAATGTTGTGAAACACACTCAAAAAAATCATCACCCAATAAACAACAAGCTATAGGATGTCAGACTCTATCAAAAATACATCCATAGAATACATTGTGGGCCCATCCTACTACACAAAAATGTTGACATTAGGTTACACTAGACTAGATACTCTTAAGAAAGAGAACAAAGTCTAACAAAATATGAAGAAGACTATCAACAAACAAATACAAATACGAAATATATAAAGAGGATGGCCCTATTAGGATGGGATAGTCAAGTAACTAAATAATAAAGTTCTCAACATAGAGCACACACACATGAATAAAAAAAACCTTCATGAATCTCAGTGTGACTACAAAATAGGTCCCATCAAACAACCAATACTATCAAGTGATGTAATAAAAATCACATTGTAGTCGAGTTGTGGAGATGTCATTTGTGAAATGAGAGATGCATTTTACAAAAAAACACATTTGTCTAATAAAGAGCTCAAATAATGAGTATCAAAAGGCAGAAGGAATAGTAAACTCAGACATTTGGCTGTTAGTTACCATGAAAAATATGTTCGCAAATGAGAGAAATGAGAATAAAAGTAATGAAAGAGAAAATAAAATTTGTTTTCTTGTAAAGGGATTTGCACACCTTTGAAACTGGTAATCACCCTCCATCTTCAACTACCAAATTAAAATAGAGTATAAACAATAACCTTACAATATTTCTTTATATTTATTTAATATCTATAAAAATTTGTTTTTAATATAAAGACAGAAAAACAAACTCCTCATTTGAAAAAAAAATAAAAAAATGAGCACCTCCAATTTTCATAATTGCCCTCCACACTATGTCCGCCACCAAGAAAAAAGACTCCCCACTTTCCTTAAATCATCAAGTCCCCCACTTTATAAAGGTTGAATATTTAAACTCATAAACCTTTACTAAGCCATAGCCTTTTTGACCAATATATTAATGGTTTTAAAAAACCACAAGCTGTAACCGTCATTTCCAATCCCATTTAAACCAAGGTTGCAATTAAATCAACCGATTTGAACAATAGAGTTTCATTAACCGATACTCCAATGATATTCCAATCGAATTTGTAAGATTATTGATTATTGAAAGAATCCACTCAATTTCATAACAATGATTTTATTTTCTTCGAATTTACCCTCAAATGAAACTTATTGCAACAAAAAAAATAGTTCTCCAAAGGATTAGAATCAATTATAAGTCTGCAAATAGGTTGATGATGATAATTTAAAAGACAGTGTTTGATGATGATAATTTAAAAGACAGTGTTTGATGATGATAATTTAAAATATAGTGTTTGATGATGATAATTTAAAATACAGTGTTTGAGGTTATATAACTCGCAATTGTATCCTTTAGGAGAAGGGTTGTGTCTTTTTTAAGCTTTACATATTAATCAACTTATCAAAGAGTTATTAAAAAAAAAATTGAATTTTTAAATTTTTTGTAATTTATTGAAAAGGATTATTTTTTTAATTGGTATTATGATAGCAAAGTTTATTTTTATTATCTATTGAGGTATAAATTTTTAAAAATATTTAAAAAAATTAATTTAAGTTTGAGGTTTTTTAAAATCATAAAAAAATAAACTTTCATTATTAATGGGCTTCTCTAGTACCATAAGTGCTATGATTGATTTTTTTTTCTTTTTTTTAAATTAGTTATGAGATTCATTTTTAAGAAGTGAAAATGTATAATTATTATATTTTTTAACTCCTAATTTTATTGATTCATGTAAGGACAAATAAATATTGTTGACATGTAACAAACATTGAGATTCTATTTATTAAAGAGATTTAGGTAAATTGATAAAGTAGGTTAAATGGGCCTAACCCCATCAAAATTTAAATCTCATTGAGCACTTTCATAAAAGAGAAATAAATATAATTCATGTTGTTATTATTTTAGAAAAATATTACAAACTGCGAATTTTAACATTTATTTTAGCCATAAAAAAGAACTAAACATTTATTTTATCCATACAAAAGAAGAACTAAATATAATTCATGTTATTATTATTTTAGAAAAATATTACAAATTATTTTAAAAATTTGGTAGGTAGTATAAGATATGATTTATTGTTTATCATGTCAAACATATAAAACATTACTATGAAAGCACAATTTTTTTACCATATGTGTTTAAACTGTGTGTTGCATCAATTTTTTTTACCATATGTGTTTCACCTGAGTGTTGTATCAATTAATGTTTATCTTAAAAACTTTATAGAAAATCTCTGTAATAAATGTCAAATAAAATCTTTAGAAGCATTACAGATGGATATCCATTTCATAGTTATAGGAGTTAAGCTTACACCATAGGATTTAGTATGATGTTTTGATTGGTGAGCTTGGGAAAAATGTTCCCCACCCACACTTGACATACATTCATTAGATACCTTTCCCTTTCAAATTTCATGGATAATCCCTCAAAATAATATACTAAAATTTTCCCTAAGGGTGCAAGGAATGCCAAAAGGAATGTAAATTTTATTTATTCTCATTTCTAGATTATATTGCATGTTTAAGTGTTTCCATTTTGAGCATATGATTTGGACACCCCATAAATTGATTATCGATCATTCACTTATTATTTCAATTAATGACTCCTCTACCATGACATTCACATTCTATCAACAACTATGCCCTCTTATGCACCCATGTGGCATGCACTTTGCATAAAATTTGGAACTCACTTCAACTACACCCTTTTCTCACTATCTTGGTCACTTTTAACTTAGTCCCTATCTCATTTTTGGATTTTAAATCATTTGGTTTAATTTCTTAGGAACCCTAATGCATATTCAACCTTTCCTGGCATGTTTTAGCTGTAAAGGATTTCCCAAACTAAAGTGGAGTATGACGTGGCTCAAGTATTCATAATTTATTCAGCCAAGTTCAACTCATTATGCACCTGAGCTCAAAAGCAATTTTTGTTTAGCCAATAAACACTTGCTGTAACACCAAGTAAAAATATAAAAGAACTAAATATTTGTCATGCCTGTACTCCCTTGACCTCTACCAAGGTGTTCAAGTGCATATGGCCTAGGATTAATGAGAGGAAGGCATGAAACCAAAGAAAGGTTATCACATGGACCTTACTAATCCCAACCCCTCCTGAGTTGATAGGGTAGACATATCCTAGGATGAATGATTGAGCTAGGAACTAAGTGGATATAGGCTAGTAGGCCAATGAAGGCCCATGACAAATAAAAGTATGACACTTGTGAAGTGAAGTGAACATCTAAGAAACATAAAAGGGTTCTGAGATGAAGTAAAGAAGTATATGTGTAGCCCATAGAGAGTAAGATCTAGCCATGTGTTAAATCCAAATCAGGGGCAGGAGATCTAACACCTGGGTTTACAACGTGATGTGTGGTGACACCCTATTGTTCATGGGGTGGAAAATTTCATAGGGATCAAGATTAATGATAGAAAGGTATCTGTAGGGATGTAATCCCAACTTGATAGTTTTTGACAGGGCCTAGCAATGCCTAAAACTAATGAAAGGTGAGCACATGTCCCTTTCCATCCCCAGCCCCTTCCTAAGATGGTAGGGAATTTAAACCTCAAGGTGAAAAAAGGTTTAATTATCTAAAATTGGTAATTGGATGTTAAGAGTGTCACTTGAGTTACCCTAGACCTATCCTAGATACTTAGACATACTTTTTCAGTCATTGAGTAGACCATGGTCACCCATAGTCATCCAAAACACAGTCCCAAGACTATCTTCTTAGATCCCAACCTAACTATTTTAGTAGTCTACCAAGTGGACATTAGCACCACATTTAGGAAACTATAGCCACATAGAGAGAGTGCCCCCAATTGGGCGCTACTATCCTTATCCCTATCTCCTCACAACAGATAACATTTTAAATGTGTGCCACTCTTAAGGTCGGCCGAAGTGTATTTTCTTATCTGCACAAGCTACATAGCTCTATAAATACATGTTTAATTAACATCTATTCACTAGATGGAAAATAAATGTAAAAGCACATTCAAACCAAAGATAAGTTGAGCAAAAATAAGGTATCTGATCCCTATTTTGTTTTACTTCTACATACTACCATATATAATAGCCTTGAGCCCAATTTTCAAATATTTTAAATCTCAAGCAATTTCAAGGCATCCAATTCCACTCTCATTATAGAATTCACTTGCACTTGCATCAAACATTAGATGGGATAACTACATTGGGCTTGATCCCTCTTTGGAGTATTGGTATATAGGCAATTTTCTTCATAGCTAGGTGTTGAGGATGTGCAGCCTATCCTATTAATGAGCACATAATTATTTATCATGCCATACTTGTAAGGAGGACTAGGTTTTTCACACTAAATCATGTTTTCCAATCATAACATAGAGTTATAGGTTTTATGCACATAGGAATAGGACCTAAAAAAATAGGCATAGGTGCTCCTAGAAAATAAGAACAACCGCACAAAAGGAACACTAAAACCACTTTGAGGACACTACAGTAACATGACACTACTATCTATATAGGGAGCTATTATCTATCAATAAAATAGATTTTAGAATCTTGTTGATGGCATTCAAAACTGTCTAGATCCTAGTTTTTAGAACCCAAATCGTCTGTGATAGTAACCTTCTAGATAAGACTATATTTATGTCTATGTGTTACTATTTTTAGAAATTCAAAGAAGGTCAAATGCTATAATGAATTGGTGCTTAGTTATTCTAATTTATTTGAATGATTTAGACATCTCAGCGCTTTTATCCAAACATACGATTTACATAGTTAAACCCTAAAATGTTAAATCATTTGGTAAACTCAACTTACTTCAAACAATGCTTAAACCCTAGTTTTGCCTAGGGTTTACCTTTTCTACAATTTTATACATAAAATTAGGGTTACAAATTCTTACTTTCTTAATTTTTTGTGAATAACCTATCTCGTTTAATCATTACTACATTAGGGTGTCATTTATTTAAATATTTCCTTAATGCACCCTAATTCAAAACACTAGTAATACCAAACACTAGGGTTTACATTTCTAGAATTTAAATTTCAGATTCACATTTCTTCTATAATAATGATCATAATGATAGAAGAAATTAATCACTTTTTTTTTAAAAATTCTAATACTTTCATTTACATGATTTTTGCCTTTAATTTGGAATAAACTCATAAAATACATCAACACATAAATAGATCATGCTTATTATCAAATGCAATATCTATCATATTTCGTAGGATGTTATCTTTCTTCTGTGTGCAATATAATTAAGACATCATTAGTTAATCACATAGGCATATGTATACATGTTGGTTCATATCAACTAAAATATTTTTCATGTTGCATTATTTCTTTCACATGTTATCTTTGTTCTATATGCAATACACTTAAGATAATATTCTTCCAACAAAAATAACTTGTTAAATCAAATAATAGTTATACTACCTAAAACCAATCAATCTACCTTAGATGAATTTTAATCTTTGGTTAATTATTATTCCTTTCCCATAATTTCTAGACATATCAAAACATCATTAATCTTGTTTATCCCTCTTTCTCAATCACAAACATCCAATCAACATCTCACATCTACTTTTAGCTTTACACTCTTAGTAGACCCTGCAGTCTAGGTTATGGTATCTTCATTTGGTCCTAAAGCTCGACAGGTTTGCAACACCTATGATTATAGATTTATGGATCAGATCAATAATATAATAACATATTTATTTTGAGAGAGAGGACCTTCCACTTCAGCACATGATAAATCTACACCTACCTCTTTATGTTGTTATATTTTAGATTTTGATGAAGTACTAATAACCCTTCATATAGTCTTATTTATAAAAATAAATTTCTCAAATTATCTAATTGATCTATGAAAATTTTAGAATTACTTACCCTTATTCTCAACACTAATTGGCTTAAATACACCACATCATACCATGGAAAAAGGAATTAGTTATGATGTTTATGCCTTAGTTAGACAACTATTCTTTCAAAATTTTGCAATCAACAATCATTCAGTGAAAAAATAAATCCAATGCAATATGAAGATATTGATCCTTATTCTTATATATAAGTTTCAAATAATTTTTAAGGAGTATATGTTATTTCAATAATTATTCATTTCTTCTTTTGGTCTATGTGTTCTACTCTAACACTTCAATAAATGGTTCCTCAATGATATAAAATTAGAGTGTGTTATCCTTATGAATTCTTGTTATTTTAGATCCTAAATTCATTAAAATATATTTTTACTTATAAACTTTGAAAATTAAAAGTAAAACCTTATTAGCATGATAGTCAACAATCGAAATCTGTGAAAGACAAAAAACATAGAACATAAAACAAATAAATAAGAAAAATGGGAAAAGGGCCCAACAAAATAAAATTATGATGATTATGTAGGTTCACTCTTAGTAAAGGAGACCACAAAATCCTAAAATATTTTTTTGGACATTCTAAGACTATTGAGGATCGTACCAACGAAAAAATAGTCAATTTATAAGTTTTCAAGCATTCTAAATCAAATGTCTCATATATTATTATATATTTGAAGTGAACATAATGTAAAGATTTAAAGAAATAGAAGGAAATATGAGGTTCGACTCAAGTGAAAAAGTGTCAATCTAAACCAGTGATCCATATGCACATATACACCCTAATACCATAAAAAATAAACAATCATGCACAAAAAATAGGTGTCTAAATTTTATAATAAAAACACTATAATTGATTTTTCCATAGAGTAGGCCAATATTTCTAAGGGGGAATAACACCACCACCTAAATTAGATAGGGTTTCTAAATACAAGGTATAAATTATATTCAAAACAAATTTTGTATAAGTGATATTATTCATATAGATTAATAAATGTTTTAAATCTTTATTTTTATTTTATTATTTCAGTGTTTATTAATGAAAACAAGATAAAATGATTGCATAAGGAAGATATACCACTCACAAATACAAAATAGTAATTCATATTTGTCTTAGTAAAAAAATCACACATGTTATGTTTTTCAAATTTATGAATGTAGATCCTTAATATGCAGACCTGTAGTAGATTATGTGCAAAAGTTGAGTGTTTGATTGTGTATAGACTAGATCTAATCCTACACTATCTATATATTGGGTGAGATTAGAGTTAATACTATTTGACCACTATTCATGTCATTATGTGTCATTTGTGACTCGTGCTACTTTTTGGAATATGTAACTTTATGTATCATTGCACCTCTAGATGTCATATCTGCACTTTTGTCGAATTGGTGGATAAATTGATTGATTTTCTATTTTTAATGTATTTTACCTAGTTTACCATAATATGTTAGATAAAATTAGAATGGAATAAGTGGTTGTGTCAAATAATGATAAAATGTGTTGTAAATATATATCCCACATGCTAGAATTATATCCCTCATAGTTCATGTTCAATGTGAATAGATGGTTGAGAAAATAAGCTTTGCCTTCTCTCTCTAAATGTGAATTATAACTACATATGTATTTTCCTAGAAAAAATTGAGTACAAGATGATAATGCAAGTCCTTGAGAAGAGATATATCAATGTAGAATGTGTCTAGACTTAAAAATGACTAGCAATAGATTAAAATTGTATGGTGGATTTTATATTGGAATCTCAATAATGCTTCTTTTAGATTTATGATTATTTAAATTCTCATAGATGATTTGTATATATAGACTTATCATGATTTGAATAAAATATATATTGGCATTTGAACAATGAAAAATAAAATGGAAAAAACTAATAAATTGATCAAAACATTGAAAGGACAACCATAGGTAAAAGGGCCCTTAAAAATAAATAAAATTAAATAAATAGCATGTCTTTCATATTCTAGACAAAGAAAAGAATACAAATAGATAGACGAGAGATAAATCATATTCATGAGTACAAAATGAACATGGTAGAACAATAAAGGACAAGGATATTGCTTAAAGAAAAAGAAAAAATCATGGGCCAAGAAGTCCCTAATTCAAAGTGAAGACCCATATACACAAAATAACATTAAAATTTATAATAAAAAGTTTTATAAATAAAGTAGATGTCTACATAATGCCCCTCCCTTGATGTGTGTATGTGAATGATAAATTTTTACATCAAAATAAAATGATACATGATTGAATCATGTACCTTGACCTACCATAGGGAGAGGAGGAGAAAATTTTAAGTAATTTGTCCATCCACACATTTCTTGATTTTCTATCATTAGTATTCATGTCAACAATGGCCATTTGTGAACAAGTAATCAATGTATTATTTAATCAATGCAATTATTTGAAAATTTGAAGTTTAAATATTAAAAACTATATGAATGAATACACTTTATTTTAATGTCAACCATATGTTGGTGTAATGTAGAAATAGTGCACCCTATTTCACTTATTTTGCTTAGTCATGTTAAAAAAATTTCTTACAAATGATAAATATAGCCACCATTTCTCTAGGAGATTTTTGAACTAGCTTCCCTCTTCTTTATTAAGGAATTGGATAATATATTAATCCAATTATATCCCTATCTATATAATGCTCCATGAATGTTTCCCAATTTATATTTAGTAACCTTCACTCAATAACTATGTAAAAATTACTATAAAAAATTACTCTTTATAACTTTGATTGGTACCTATTGGCTCCAAATCTTGCACCCTAGAAGATGATTGGTCAGGCCTCCTCTAGATTTGGGAAATGTTGGAACATTTCCAGGCTTGTGGGTTTGCCTATAAGTGGAAATGAACCTCTAGGTTGAAAGGGATAGCTCCCTACGTTAGATTCTTGTGCAATAAAAATATTGAAGTAGTTTGTATGAGTGAAAAGAGTTAGAAGCTTGCATAAATAAAAAGACTATTCTAAAATGGTGATGCACCAAGACTTAGTATCCACATGTATGCCCTATACATATGCACAATATAGCATAATATAGTCTATAACTCAAGCTATAGAAGATCCCAACATAAGTATTTCAATGTAGAGACAAAATAAATGAGATCACATAAGGTAAATAACTAGAAAAGACAATCCGTATAGTCCAAAAAAGGGTTACACATGTGCAAAATATCACACAGCTAGAATGCACTCTACATGACCTATTGGATCAACTCTTTGATCAAAAGCATGAAGGATAGAGAAAAAAGGATAAAACATCACCTGTTATCACTCTGTGTCTCTTTCATGCCTAGGAAAATGTCTAGAACTTAGAGATAAAATAGATTTATGATTCTTTGCTCAAAGGCAAGAAAATGGAAACACATTCTAGCAAGGCTTCACCATACTATCTGTGGATGATAAAATAAGAGCCCAAGGGTCCTATTTATTTCAAAAGAGGGAGAGAAAAGAGAGATCTTGGGCACCAAAATAGAAGCCTCCAAAATGGTTTTTAGTCACCATCCTAGTGAAATTGATCCCAGTTTTTATCTCATTTAATTAAATTTTTTCCTTCTCTTTGATTCACCCTCTTGAAATGAATAGGATCATTGTAAAATCAATGGTGAGATGACCCTCCATAATAAATAGCTTAGATCACTATTGTGAACCTTAGATTCCTCTTAAAAGCTCCCATGTTTTGCACTACATACCCATTCAGGCCTTTTGAATGACTTTACTTATAAACGTATAAGTCAAGCATGTTGGGAAACTCAATTTTCACTATCTTTTCCCTTTTGGGTTCTTTGATTGCTTCTAATTATAAAATTCATAAGTAAAGCTTGTTTGGAAACCTAATTTGCACTACAAAGTCATTCAAGTTTCCTAAGTGACTTTACTTCTTACTGTATCCTTCAAGTTCTTTGATTACTTCTACTTATAAAAGTCATAATCAAAGCTTTTTGGAAAACCTAATTTTCACTGCAAAGTCATTCAGGTTTTCCAATTGACTTTACTTATTACTTGCTCCTTAATATCTAATTGGCCACCCTAAATTTGACATCCTATGGCACGCCATGTCTTTGAATCCCAATGGCTAGTTGGCCACCCTGAATTCAATGTCCTATGGCACATCATCTTTGTACACCAACAGCTAGTGAGATGTATTAAACTTGATATCTTGTGGCATGTCATGGGGATCCATTGGGTTGAGTTTATTTTTTTGGCCAATTTTCTTAAAGTAATTCCTTCAGATAATTTGTTTGAAGGAATTATTTCAAGGATTTTGCCCAAAAGGCAATGGCTAGTTCCTTCGATAACTTTTCTCGAAGGACACTTGGGAAAGTGTCCTTTGAAAAAGTTTTGAAGGACAATTGGGGAAGGCACAAGGTCCCTTCAAAAAATTTTGAAGGGAATTTCCAATGAAAGTGGTCCTTCATAACTTTTTATAAGGGCATTTCTAAAGGAAATGGCCCTTCAAAACTTTTCCAAAGGGCATTTCCAAAGATAAAGTGTCCTTCAAAAAAGTTCGAAGGGACACTTGGGAAGAAAAATGCCCTTCAGAACTTTTTTGATGGGTCACTTCGAAGAAAAATGCCCTTCAGAAAAGTCTGAAGGGACACTTGGGCTAAAAAGTGCCCTTTAGAACTTTTTTAAAGGTTCACTTGGAAGAAAAGTGCCCTTCAAAAAAGTCTAAAGGGACCCTTGGGCTAAAAATTACCCTTCAAAACTTTTTTGAAGAGTCACATGGAAGAAAAGTATCCTTCGAAAAAGTCTGAAGGGACACTTGGGCTAAAAATTACTCTTCATAACTTTTTAAAAGGGTCACTTGGAAGAAAAGTTCCCTTCAAAAAAGTCTTAAGGGACACTCGAGAAGAAAGTGACACAAGAAAGGCCCTTCAAAAACCTTTCAAGGGCACTTTTGGGAAAAAATAATTCCCGACAGGATAAGGCAAAGAAGGCAAAGGGAAAGAATAAAGAACAAGGGAGATGAGCTCAAACCAAGAGAGGTCGAAGGGAAAATACAAGTAACAAGGAAAGAGACCAAACACAAAAAATGAGCAAGGGAGAAATAAAAAAATCCAAAGGGAAAACACAAATTGGTCATGCAAAAAATGGTCAACATTCTAGTGATTTCTAGGGGAGACATTCATACTATGTCATAAGATCAGTTGCCTAAATCCTTCCATTGGGCATGGAGTCATGCAAGGCAAACAAGATTTAAAAGAGCAAGCCATGGTTGAACACACAAGATGGAGAGACACACACACAACCAACAAAAATAAAGAAAACACCAAAAAGGGAAACATTGTGCTCTAAAGCACTTAGGGAGAACAAAGACAAAAAGGAAATACACTAAAACAAGGTATATACAAGACATGGCTAGCAAGGGTCAAAATCAAGGCTTCAAATAGATTCCATTCACTAGAATAGGTAGCTTTTCTCCATCCATTTTGGACAGTTGAGAGTATTTTCTTTGCTTGCAGTTGCTGATGATGTAAGGACCACTCCACAAATTTTCAAACTTTATATGTTTTCCTAATTTTGCTCTATCTTCATCCCATTTCAAGACCAAGTCACCCTCTTTGAACACTCTTTCCCTTTTCCATTTTGTTAAGGGATTACTTCATGAGAACTTGATGGTTTTCTAAAGCTTTGTGTGCATCATCTCATGCCTCTTGTACCTACATTAATTCTATCAATCTAACCTCCATGGGAGTTTTTTCAAATAATTTCAGTTGTTGTGCAAGTTCCAAGGTAGGGAGCTCTTATGATATGGATAGCCTAGCTTCTCTCCCATAAATAAGTACAAATGGAGAATTACCAATTAACTTCTGGGGTGTGATTATGTCTTCCAATAAGGTTGTCTTCAGCTTGATATGCCATGCTCTTTGATTGGTTTCTAATGTCCTCTTGATGATTTTGATGAGGTTCTTGTTGGTAGACTCAACCAATCCATTACCTTGAGGGTAGTACTTGGATGAAGTACTCAAATGAGCTCCAATCAAAAGTTTTAGCACTTATGAAATCAAGTGCATTATCAGAGATGACGACATGAGGAGATCCAAACCTTGTTATAATATTGTCATAGAATTCCAAGATGACATTTTCATTTGCTTTATTCAAATCAACAACCTCTACCCATCTTATGAAGTAGTTTGTAGTAGTCAATATCCATTTGTGTCCAGTACTTTATGGAGGGTTAATCATGCCAATGAAGTCAAGGCCTCATTACATGAAATGCTAGTCCACTTAGATAGGATTCAATGGAAGGGTATAAATATTTTGTTTCCCAATAAATAAAGCACATTGAGGACAAACCTTAGACCAATGATAATAGTCCTTAAAAATACTAGGCTAATAGTAACCAGCTCTCATTATTTTTATAGTTGTTCTAGGAGAAACGTTACCACCATTTGCACCATTATGGAATTTTTCTAGTAGCATATCAAATTTATCATTGTTAATGCATCTTAGCAACACAACTCATATACTTATTAAAGAGAATGCCATCCACATGACAATAAGGAATAGCCTACAGCCTAAAATACCTTCTTTGAGATTTGTTCAAGCCATTGAGACACTCACCATTTTAAATAAAACCAATGATGTCTTGTGTTCAACTTTGATTCTACATTTGATCAGTTGGCTGGTCTTGAACTTGATTCACCAAGGCTTGATAATTTGTCTCTTGAAATTTAGATGCTAAGTTCTCTCACAAAACTCTTCCTCTTACTAGGTTGGTTACCTTGATGTCAATGCCATATTCCATCACCTTCATGATCCATCTAGCTCTCTTCTCATTGAGATCCTTGCTTAGGAGAAACTCATTGGTGCTAGGATGGGAGACCATGACATGGATATTTCTGTTAGAAACCATATGCTTAAACTTTCTCAAGACTCTAATGATGGTTGAAGCTTTATTTTCAACAAAATAATATCTCACTTCGTAGTCTTCTAAGCCTTGGCTAAAGAAAGTAATTGGTTTCTCAACATCTTCTTCATTCTTTTGCATAAGCATGGCTGAGATTGTGTCAAGGTTAGAAAAAGTATAAAGAATTAAATCCTTAGAAAAATTCAGATTTAAGAGAGTGGGAGATGTTTCAATTGCTTGTTTGACTGCCTCAAAGCTTCCTTTACCTTCTTTGTCCAAGTAAAAACATGGTTCTTTTTTAGCATGGTTGTGATAGGCTTTACCACAGTTGCAAAGTTTGGGATAAACCTCCTTACAAAGTTTATTTTTCCTAGGAAACTTTATATCCATTTTTTTTTGAGGAAAAGACAAGCCTAGAATAGCTTCAATCCTTTTGGGGTCAATAGATAAGCCTTCTTTTGAAACAACATGACCCAAAAGCTTGCCTTCATGGACAACAAAGATGCACTTCTTTGGATTGAGGGATATGACATACTCTTTACACTTCTCAAACACTTGCCTTATATGTCCCATATGATCATCAACATCCTTTGAAAAAATGGTTATATCATCAAGGTAAATAAGCAAAAATTTATTCATCAAACCTTTGAAAGCCATGTCCATTATGCTTTGAAACGTAGCTCTAGCATTAGATAAACCAAATGGCAACTTATTGTAGGAAAAGGCCCCCACTTGGTGGTGAAGTTTGTCTTGAATTGATCCCCTTCATTTACCAATATTTTATTATAACCTAAATAACCATCAATAAGTGAGAAATGTTGAGAACCTAAAATAACTTTCAGAATTTGTTCTATGGAAGGGAGTGGGTAATGATCCTTAAGAGACACTTTGTTTAGATCATGAAAATCCACACAAAGTTTGATTTTTCTATTATTATTTCAAACCGGCACAAGGTTGGCTATTCAAGTTGAGTGCTTGATAGGAAAGATAATCCTAGACTCAATCGATTTGGTCAGCTCTTTCTTCATGAGTTCTTCTACTTTGGGATTGATAGGCCTTTGCTTTTGTCTTACTGGTTTCGCTCCATGTTCTAACTCAATGGAGTGATGAGTTAGAATTAATTTTAATCCCTTCAATTCCTTTTATTCCCAAACAAAGATGTCATGAAACTCTCTACATAATGCAATAAAAACTTGCCTTTCTGGCCGAGAACAAGTATTTCCAATTTTCAAAAGTTTGTCCTTGAAAATTAGAACTCTCTCATAGTTCTCTTCTTTTGTTGGCATTCTCATTATTTGGTTTTTCTTTTGATCATCCTCATTTAAGACACTCTCCAAGGTAATCATCCCCTTCGATATTTTATTTGTCTTCAACTGTATAATATGCTCTTCATCACTTTCAAACACTTTCCATGACACTTCATTATCCAGAATAGAAGGTCTCAAAATGATCTTGATATGGGATTGATCTTTCTCTTGTTAAAAAATAGCAACTAAGTCAAAACATGCTCCTATTGTAGCCAATCTATTAGTGTGCTTGTTCAAGTCTCTCGGTATGGGTTGGATGTTGAAGGCATCAAAATCATCAATTAGATCCCATACCCTATGCTTTTAGGACTTTACCAAGGGTTTCTTGTCTATATCTTGAATTCTCACTTGATGAATGACTAGCTCACTATCTCCATAGACTTTCAAAAGCTTGATTCCTCTCTTCTTTGCCCATTGGAGACCATAAACTAAGCCTTCATATGCTGCCATGTTGCAAGTGTAGCTGAAGTAAAACATATAAGAATAGTAGTAATGATTATTTTATGGGGAAACCAACATGACACTATCTCCTATGCCTACTTTACTCCTTAAACCATCAAAAGACATTTCCCACACACCATCAAGCTCATGATCTTCCTTGGTGAGTGAAAGAATTAAGGCATTCTCCTCATGCTTGTAGTAAACTCCCAAATTAGTTTCCTCAATGAAAGTGTAAGGATAAAGGCCATGTGTTTCAATATTGTGCTTATCAAGATAGAGGTTAGAAATACCTTTGAGATGAGAAGTTGTTTCACTATTCAGGAATGTTTCTTCCTCTTTGCTAATTAGACAGTTTTGATTTGTCATTGTCTCCAAGTATGGCTCAAAGTGGAACCTTGCTAAGGGTTGAGTTAAGATAATAAATTTGTGTTTATAAACTTTCAGTTTTAATTTTGTAGTTGTCTTTACTAGTAAAATTATTTAAAATATATATTAAAAAATTAATAAAAAAATATTCTCAATTATTTTTGACATTTCATACATCCATATCTAAAATTTTAGACAAAAAATTATTCATTTACTCAAAAAAATGTGTTCATGCACATGCAATCTCATTATCTTTTCACAAAAAGGGATAAATGTATTATCATAAATGCATATATTTCCCATACTTTTATCACCGAGGTATTGAAAAAAATTATATATTTAAAAACTACATCAAAATGATACAGTTTATATTCTTACATCATTGTCAAATTCATTTTCCAAGTGTCTCTAAAATTCTCTCAGGAAAGTGCATCAATAATTCTAATGAAGTGAAAGCTCTTTGGATAAGTTTAAAAATCACCATAAATAACAATTAGATTAATTTATATATTAAAATAGATTCATGAGTGAACTTGGAAATTTGAGGAAGGGAACAATTGATAACTAGCATCTCTTCAATTTAATTTAAAATTGCAATACCTATCTTGAAAATGTTAATATTTATGCTCTCCTTCACATCTGACATGAGGGAAATCATGTTGCAAACCATATTGTCAATGTTGGGGTGTAAATCAACTCTCAAAAACATTACTTGAAAATTTTGATCCCTCCTCTCTTAGGGTTAAGATTAAAACCTTAATTGATAAGGATATGCACCCCTTAAATGTTAATCCTATTGTTAATTATGATTTGTCATAATAAGTTGGGATTTTACATTATAATATCTATACAAGGATATGCCCAAATACTGAGGGAGTATTGGCATTGATTAAGAAGAGGAATGTGGCACATGTAGGAAGATTTAAGACTCACCACCCATATCCTCTCTTTCCCTTCTTGGCAAGTGGTAGATGATGTGGTGAACTCAAGGCTCTCCATAGGTATGCCCTCTCCTTTATTTTTTGGTTTTCAATTTCTTTGTTTGGTGTGTTCGATTTCTTGGTGGTACTAATATTATTAAGCGAATGATTTCTAATTTAGTGAAGAATTTTGAGAGAAAGGATTAAAGGTTTTAGGCTCTCCCCCATCTAATTTTGCTAACTTAGTTGGTTAGATTTCATAGATTATATTATTTGTGTAAGTATTGATTAGCTTCAATATTATTTGGGCTTGGGGATGTTTAATATTTTTTTGGAAGGAGCTTATAGGTGAATTTAATAAAAAAATATAAAGAGATTAAATGTTTGATGATAGATAAAGATGAAAAAATTTATGCTACATCAAGCCATGTGAAAACATAACTCTTTTTATATAGGTATATTACAATATTTCATTCTTGTGTCTCGTTGTGAGATATTTGGAAAATATATGAAACAACCATGTATTCTAATGTCAATTAAGAAAATAAAAAAAAAATCTTAAATTAAAATCAAAGTTTATATCAATTTAAAATCATATGTGTTAAGTCATCCCTTGACATAAATTCAAAATGTGTGCCAAATACTTTTGAAAAATATTTTTTTTCCAATTCACCTTAAAAATTATTGAATAAAATGCAAAAGAAGAATTATTTAATTGATGAAAATTAATTTAAAAATGAAATTATAATACCTTTTTAAGTAATAATAATACAAATCATAATTAATGAAAAAGTTATAATGACCTTCCTCACAACTTATATAAAATAAGTATGTGTGAACTGCAAGAACCCATCTTCCAAAGGCTATTATATGTAATAATTCTATTTAAAGCTTTTAATGATGTATAAAAGTGTAATATTTTTATTATAATGATGATTCCATTTTCAAGATGATGGAAAATATTGGATAAGGAAATAATTTATAAGAATACCATATCTTCTAATTAAATTATTATGTCAGAGGCATTTTCTTAATGGAAATAATAATTGCTCTTTTTTACATCCATCTATGCATTGGATTTATATTAATATTTCACTAATATGAATGATTTTATTTGTTCCATGATACCTATTATGTTATTATATGTGTAGCATGGAAATAATTATTCATTCAATCAACAGTTGCTTTTTTTATCCATCTATGCATTGGATTTCTATTAAAACGTCACTAATATCAATGATTGTTGGTGTATTTATTCCATCACACCTATTATGTTGTTTTATATGTGGCATGTAAACAATTATTTATTAAATCATTGTATTTTATGGAAAAAATGTGTAAATATGGTTTTAAAAAATTGAATATTATTTAGGCCTTTTATTGTAGTTATATTTAAAAAATTCTATAAAATTATATGAATTTAATTTTGTTATTTATCATGATATGTATGTTAGGAAGCCATTTATTTAATACTAACAGAGGAATAACATAATGTAATCTCAAATATATTTAAATAGATAAAATATCCAATATGTATGAGACAAAACATAGGATCAATGAGGTAAAACCTTAACAAAGTTAAGGAAACATCCATGGTGTAAGATATCAAGATTTACAAATTCTAATATGAATAGATTACATAAGAATGTGTTTTTTAGATTACATGCAAACTCTATAAATATAAATATACATGATTGTCAAAGCATCATTATGATTTCTCATACTAAAAAAAGAGTGTTAAAATGCCATTATACATTTTTTTCTAAAATAATAATCTGGTGGAATTTGTCTTCCTAGAATTAAGGGTTTGACTCCTCAATTTTTTTGCTTCACGGGTGCTTCCCCAAAACCCATACCAAGGTGGTTCACCCTATGATAATAGTGGGTGGGTTGTTTCCCCCCACAGCCCACTGTCAAGGATTGGGATATAAACTACATCATAAAAGGATCCAAAATTTAACTTTGTTATCACATATCTAATAATCTCCACCTTGAAAACAATTTATGTCTAATATCTTATTGACTAGATCATCACCTTTTTTAAAATCCAAGAGAAGCCAAACACCATTTTATCTTCTTTATAAAAATTGGTTTTGTGAACATATCAACACTATTTTTTTGTGTGAACCTTTTCGAGTGGTACTTTTCCTTCATCAATCACTTATCTAATAAGATGGTACTTCATCATAATATTTTTTTTGTTACTATGATAAGTTGGATTCTTGGCTAAATAACTTGCACTCTGACTATCACAAAAATACCTCCATTTCTTATTTCTCTCTTCCAAACTCACCTAATAGGCCCTTTAACCAAATTGCCTCCTAACAAGCATGATAAAAATCCACATATTATGCCTTAGTAGTTGATGCAGTAATAATATTTTGAAGCTTTGACATCCAACTAATAGTGATGTAGAAAACATAGGCTAATCTTCTAGAGGCCATAACTAGCTCCGTTTGAGCTCTTTCACATGCCAAAACAACCGTATCAAAAATTTTGATTCTATCCTAGGGCGATTTATCACCTTAGATTTGCTTTTTATATTTTTGGAGGCCATACATGATCATTTCAGGGTCTAAAATTAATGTTTGATGAAATTTTTAGGAATTTTCTATTATTAAAAATTA
Organism: Torreya grandis; assembly: GCA_037957365.1. Lineage (NCBI taxonomy): Eukaryota > Viridiplantae > Streptophyta > Pinopsida > Cupressales > Taxaceae > Torreya > Torreya grandis. The sequence goes on along the minus strand of JARHVA010000093.1, from coordinate 6,321,777 downwards.
TGTATTTTTAGGACCGAACATCAATTTTAGTTGAATCCAAAGGATAATATTAGTGTTTAGGTTATTTTTTAAAATTTTTGGAGCCACGTGCACTTGCATATGAAACTTATTACAAATAGTGGTTGCTAAAAATATATTTTTTTTTTAGATTTTAGTTTTTTTTAAAATTTTACATCAAAACTCTATTTTCTGAGTTGAGGCTTATTTAAGCATGGTTTATGTTGTAATTATTTTAATTTATTAAATATGATTTAATAAAATTTATTTTTCATAATATTGCCCTATTGGTAATTTTATTTGTCTTATTAGTTTTTAGTTTCATTATCTGGTATGAGAACAATTTTAAATCTTGGAGGAGTAAAAAATTGAGAGGACAAGAAGGTGTTACAAAAATGAACTAGACTATACAATAGTTGTAGTGGCAAGTTCAACAATTAATAGAGGTTATCACTAATCAACAGAGAAGACAAGGTGGTGATGAGGAAGACACAGATCGTAATGAAGAAGTTTAGCAAGAAGAACAATAAGACCATCACCATCGATGGAAGAGAGGATGGTTTGGGATTTAAAAATAAGGAATCAAGGAATCAAGATTGACATTATATATTATGGAGTAATCTTAAAACTACATGAGTTGATAGATTAAATGAATAGCATGGAGAAATTCTTTGAGTAGAAGACTGTGAGAGAAGACAAGAAGGTAAAGCTTCCATCCACGAAATTGAAAGGTCATGAAATGATTTGGTGGGATCACCTATAAAAAGAGATACAAATAAAATGTAAAGAGCAGATTAATTTATGGAAAAATATGGAGAAGAAGGTGAGGGAGAAATTTTTTCCTATGAATTATATACAAACCCTATACAAAAGATTTCAAAATTTAAGGTAAAAAGATCATAGTATATAAGAGTATACAGATGAATTTTACAAGAGTTCCATATGAGTGAAGCATGATGAAACATTATATAAGATGGCTGAAAGGTATGTAAATGCTTTGAAATTTTATATTCAAGATGAATTAAACATGCATAAAATACTTAACATAGAGGAGGCTTATCAATTAACTTTGAAGACAGAAGAAAAATAAAATAGATAGAATTTCATAAGGACATCTCCTGGTCCAAGAAGATGTGGATCCCCTATAATAAGGGGGTAAGGTTGGTTTAATACCACCAGATTCAAATTTAATTCCAATAAATATGAATTATCGCATGGTGTAGAAAAGCAAGATGATAATAGGCAAGGGTTTCAATACCAACAAATATGAAGAGGATTTTAGAGAGGATGAGATTACAATGGTGTAATAGGATGGTTTTAAAATAAAAATAGATCTTATGTATATTATAGATGTGGAGAAAAATGACATGGAGGATTTGAGTGTCCACACTATCAAGATCAAGAAAGGAGGCAAGATCGCCCAAGAGTGAATCTAATTGAGGCTGAGATAGAAGAATAGAATACTGAAGTTGCACCAGTAAATGTTGGAGAAAATATTATGATGATAAAAAAAAAATATCTCTCCAAGGAAGGAACAAGTGCATAATAGAAAAGGTGGTGATTCATTGCTATGATCAAATATTTTTAAAATAAGATGTACTTTGGGTGGAAAAGTATGTAATGTAATTATAAATGGTGGTGGTTTTAAAAATATGGTTTCTAAATAAATGATAGAAAAACTAAATTTTCAATGTGAAATATATCCTAATCCTTATTAGATTTCATGGTTTCAGAAAGGGAATGAAGTTACAGTAGATAAAAGAAGCTTAATCAAGTTTTCTATAGGAAAAACTTTTAAGGATGAGATATTATGTGATGTTATTTCAATAGATGAATGTAATTTGTAATTAGAGAGATTGTGGCTATTTGATAGGAGATTAAATCAATATGGAGAAAATAATGCATAATATTTTTGGAAAGGTGGTACAAAGTTACTTTTATTTCCTCTTTAAAATGAAGAGAAGATAGAAAGCATGCTCTCTACTAAATAATTTATTCAATATATGAAGGTAGCATATTGTTGTTATGTATTAGTAGAAAAAAATAAAGAAACAAAAATGGTACCTATACCAATATAAATAGCAAGAGTGTTTAAATAATATGTAAATGTTACGTCTAATGAGTTACCAAATAACTTACCACCAAAGAGAGATATTCAACATCACATTGATTTGATTCTAGGATCAACTCTACCCAATCAAGTAGCTTATAGGATGAGTCCAACAAAACATGTACAATTAAATAAATAGGTTATTGAATTTCTAAGAAATAAAATGATAAAGGAGAGTATGAGTCCATGTGCAACACCAGCATTGATAACTCCAATGAAAGATGGAAGATGGAGAATGTGTGGATAGCAGAGCAATTAATAAAATTACAATCAATTATAGCATTTTTATACCTTGTCTACACGATATGATGGATGTGCTTGCAGGAGAAAAATATTTTACCAAGATTTATCTAAGGAGTGGTTATTATCATATTTGAATTCATGAAGGATATGAGTGGAAAACTGCATTCAAGACTAGGGATGGCTTATATGAGTGGATGGTGATGCCATTTAGATTATCTAATACACCTAGTATATTTATGAGGGTGATGAATATAATGATATGAGAATATATTGGTAAGTTTGTGATTGTTTATTTCTATGATATTTTGATATTCAATAAGACTAAATAAGAACTCTTACAACATTTGATAATGGTAATGGATTTGTTAAGGAAGAATAGGTTGTATTCAAATTTGAAGAAGTGCAGGTTTATGTAGATTAATTTGATATTTTTGGGATTTATATTTTTCATAGATGGTGTGAAAATAGATGAAGAAAAGATAATTTAATTTTTGAGTGACCTATTCCAAAAATTATTACAAAGGTAGGAAGTTTCCATGGTTTAGAAACTTTTTACAAAAAAATTATTAAAAAATTTAGTAGTATTGTGGCACCAATAAAAAATTGCATGAGAGGAAAAGAATTTACATGCACTAGAGAAAATATAGAAAGATTTGAATTTTTTAAGAATAAGATTATAGAAAGACCAATTTTAGTGTTACCGTATTTTAACAAAGTGTTTGAGCTTGATTGTGATGCCTCATTTATGGGAATTGATGTTGTGTTGAATCAAGAATAAAAGCCAATAACATATTTCAATAAAAAAGTGAATGAGGTAAGAACACATTATTCTACTTATGATGTTGAACTTTATGCAATTGTACAAGCATTAAAACATTAGAGTCATTACTCAATGCCTAAGGAGTTTATACTATTTATAGATCATGAGGATTTGAAGTATGTGAATACATAAAAGAAGTTGAATAGTAGGCATGCAAAGTAGGTTTCTTTCTTGCAGGGGTATACTTTTGTGTTGAAGGATGAATCAAAAAAATATAACTAGATAGTTGATGCATTGAGCATGAGAGTAGCGTTATTAACTTCTATGGTGAGTGAAGTAGTTGGGTTTGAAAATATTAAAATATTATATGATATTGATCCATATTTTAACAAGGAAGTTGAGAAGTGTAGGAATCAATTAAAAAATGGGATAGATGCTATTCATAATGAGTATCTTATACAAGAAGGTTATCTCTTCAAATGAAAATAATTGTGTATTTCAGTTGGGTCTCTAAGAGATAATATAATATGAGAATTACATAGTGGCAATTTGGATAGAAATTTCGGTAAGATGAAGACAATAGATTTGGTGGATGAAAAGTATTTTAGGCCAAATATGAATAGAGATGTGACAAGGTATGTTTCAAGGTACAAAATATGTCAGGTGGATAAAGGACATGTGTAAAATACTGGATTATATATGCCATTACCGATTCTAAGAGGACCATGGAAAGATTTGAGTATGGACTTTGTGTTGGAATTTCCAAACACAGAGATATAATGATTAAATTTTTGTTTGTGTAGATAGATTTTCTAAAATAGTTCATTTCATTGTATTTAATAAACCAATGATTCAACTAGAGTTGTAGAATTATTTTTTAAGGATATTGTGAGATTGCATGGTGTTCTTAAAAATATTACTTTAAATAGGGACACAAAATTTCTATGTCATTCTTGGAGGACTTTGTGTAAGAATATGGGTACTAAGATACAATTCAGTAGTGCATATCACCCACAAATAGATGAATAATTAAAATTTGTGAATAGGAGATTGAAAAATTTGTTGAGATGCATAGTGGGAGAGAAGCCCAAGTATTGGGACTTGGCTTTACCACAAGCTGAGTTTACATATAACAATTTAGTGAATAAATCAATAGGAAATTAACAATTTTAAAAAATTTATGGGAGAAATCCTATTGGTATTTTATATTTGGTATAATTACCAATAACAGATAGAATTAGTGATGATGTAGAAGCATTTCCATAGCATATGCAGTAGTTATAAGGAATAAAAAGAAACTTACAGAAAAATAATGAGAAACATAAAGCAATAACGAATTTTAAAAGATGATCAAAGGTATTTAAATAAGGATATTTAATAAATTTTTACTTGACGAAAAAAATATTTTCAAAATTAATTTATAATAAGTTGAAGTACTAGAAAATTAGGCTGTGCAAAATTGTGAAGAAAATGAATGACAATGCTTGTGAAGTGAGTTTATCATAGATTTTTGATATATCTCTAGTATTTAATGTTTTATATTTATATGAATTCCATAGATCAGATGGTGAAGATGATGAAGATGAATAAGTAAATTTGGATCAGTAGGTTCCAAATAAGAAAGAAAAAATAGTGTAGGTTTTGGATATGAAAACAGTGAGCACAAGGCAAGGGAATTATAACAAGTATTTATTATAGTGGGAAGGATTGTAGAAAGAAGACAACACTTGGATTATATAATGTTAGATGAATAATATTGAGAAAGACAAATTGAAGAAGTATAATCAAGCCAACTCATAGGAGCTAAGTTGTTTTCAACCAAAGGAGAATGATGCTAAAAAAAAGGCCAATCTTTTGAAGGCCATAACTTTTGACCCATAGCTCTGTTTTAGCCCTTTCAGATGCCAAAACAACCGTATTAAAAATTTAAATTATATTTTAAGTCTTTATACCTATTTAAATTTGATTTTTATATTTTTTGAGGACATACATGATCATCTGAGGGTCTAAAATTAATGTTTAATGAATTTTTTGAGAATTTTCTTTTTTTAGAAATTATGTATTTTTAGGACCAGACATCAAATTCAATTGAATTTCATCCCATAGGATAATTTTAGTGTTTATATTATTTTTATAAATTATTAGATCCACATGCACTTGCATGCAAAACATACTATCAATAGCAATTGCTAAAAAGAGATATATTTTTATATTTTAGTTTTTTTTTAATTTTGAATGTAAACTCTAGTTTTTGAGTTGAAGATTAGTTAAGCATGATTTGGGATGAAATTATTTAAATTTATTAAATATGAATCAATACAATTTATTATTCATAATCTTGGCATATTGGTATTTTATTTGTCTTGTTAGTTTTTGGTTTCATTAAATAGGTCCACCTACAAATATAAAAACATATCTAGATGTTTATCTTCTTCTATCCAAATCTCCTACAAAATCAAAATCAACATGATCATACATACAATCACAATATTTATTATAATTGATTCAATATAATCACTTATACCTTGCAAGTAGTGAAACACCCACTTCACTACTACCATAATATACATTAAACTCCTTACTGCGCTATCATATGGTACATGAGGCATATACTAATTTTATTCATCACTACTAGGACATAAAAATGAAGAAATATTGAAGTGGGAAGAAAAAGGGATACTAATTGATTTTACATACCTCATACTGAATTTGGTTAGTATATTTTTCAAATATATTTGTTGTGATAACCAAAGCTTACCATTTTTCTTGTCTCTATGTATGATATCCATGCCTAAGATTTTTTTGGTTGCTCCTAAATCCTTAATATCAAATGTCCTGGCTAAATGAATCTTTAAACTATTTATTTATGTCATGATTTTACTTGCTTCAAACATATCATCAACATATAATTCCAATATAATGAATAATTGTATTATACAGACAATGAATATATATACAGACTAGTTTTTACAAATAAATATCAATAGTTGATCTATGTATACCATTACAAATAACATAAAGGCTATGAGTTTTCTATTACTATGTAATTTTTTAATTCAATTTGAATATACCATTACCTTCCTCATGACTGTGTATACTCGAGTTGTGTATACCATTACTTGATCTATTTATATAGGTATTAGTGTACATATGTATAATTTTTTTTACATTTAAATTGAATGTTTTAAATTTTGACCCATGATCTACTCAATAAACATGTATGTACACTTGGAATATGAATCCTATTGGTTTTACTTCAATGTAAATTTTATTAAAATGTTCCATTAATTTTATATGTGAATGAATGATTACAATACTCTATTGTAATACTTATTAATGACCTTTTGATTTACTATGTGACTCTATGAGTATAATTATTTATTATAGATATTTATGTACTATTTCTCTCATTCTAAGAGATAGATTATAAGAGTGTGAGTTTTGTTTCAAGTAGCAATTGATATTAAATGAAATGTGATTCAATGAATTATATGTATCATATCTTAATTACAAAAATCATTACATAATTTATACATTGAATGAATGATTATTCCCTATCTAATCATTAATTCATTAAACTAGTCAATAATACAATAAACATAAAACAAACTATGCCCTAACTAATCCTTAATTACTTCAACCATTCAATAATATAATCAACGTAATACTTCTTTGTTATTTTGTGATAATTGTGCTAATATGACGGTTGGGAATGTATAATTTTTTATTTTGGACTTTCAAAATACATATTGTGCTCATTTTTATTGATAACTCAATCAAATTAATAATATAAAGCTCATGAAAACCATTGATTGTATTTTTGGCAGCTTGAACCCCTTATGGTATGCCTATTTGACAATAATTTTTTAAATATTTCTAATATTTAATTTCTTATAACTGATGGATAAAATGAACATAGGTGGTGGATAACATAGTTCTATGTTTCTATTAATGTTATGTTTTTCTTAATTTAGTGACCAATATAAATGTTTATTGTGGGATTGCAAACCACTTATTATGTTCATAATTATATCAAGTTAATAATACAAATATAATGGAAACCCATTGACTCTTATTTAGTCATGGAAATAAAGAGGGCAAGGGAAACTAGTTTGTGAAGGGGTAAAATAATTGAAAATAATGAAGATTAAGGTTCAATTTTATTTGATTATTATCACTCCTCATGACTACATCGGTGGGGCCCAATAACAACTTAACAATCATAGTTAAGGAAAAAACCTTTGGTTAATGTAAAAAATGTGTAAGAAAAATGAGCATGGATAAAAATAATACACTGAGGGAAAAGTGATGGAGAAATAGATGTGATTATTCGTGTGTCAATGTCCAATGTGGGGGTCTATGCCAAAATCACCCATCGACTGTAGCGTTGACTACTTAAAATATATAATGTTTTGGGGGTGGAGTTGGAGTTTTATGTGAATAATTTTATTTAGAATACAAAGGGACAAAATTTAAATTATCTTATGTATATCATATTCAAAAAAAAATATGCATTTAATTCATATGCATTCATTGAATTATATATATCTTATCCTAATTTCACAAACTAGTGAATAAACTATACATTGAATGAATGATTATGCCCTAACTAATCATTGATTTCTTCAATGTAGACAATGATTATGCATTGAATGAATGATTATGCCCTAAATAATCATTAATTCCTTCAAGAATGAAATAATATAGTCAACATAAAATAAACCTGAACCAATATTATGTTCAAGGGTTGGATACTCAACAATGTAGAAAATTATTATGTGTGAATGAGTCTTCATCTTTGGGTCCTTGAAAAGGCACTTTTGGGACTCTTGCTATATCCATATTTCTTACTTTTTTCTTCTTGTCAATTTATCCATTTTTTAATATTTAATTTAGCTATATCTAAATTCCTTTTAGCATATACCCATATCCAAAATTTTCCATATAATTAAAAATAATTATATAGTTTAGTATATGATTATTCCCTAATTAATCATTAATTTTTTTAAGAAAGAAACAATAAAGTCAATATAAGACAAACCCAAATTGATATTATGCTCAAGGGTTAGATATTCAATAATGCAAATAATGATTATCATTTGAATGAATGATTATTACATAAGTAATCATTAACTCCTTTAAGTAGGCAATAATACATTTAATATAAATCAAACCTAAAATGATATTACGCTCAAGGTTTTGATATTCAACAATAAAAAAAATGTTTATGAATTGAATGAGTGATTATGCCCTAATTAATCATTAATTCATTCAAGCAGTGAAAAATACATTCAACATAAAACCCTTCCAAACTGGTATTATGCTCAAGGATCATGTATTCAACAACTCATAAAATGATTAAGTGTTGAATAAATGATTATGCATTAACTAATCATTAATTTCTCAAATCCATCAATAATACAGTCAACATAAAACAAACCCAAATGTATTACACAAACTAAATTGATATTCCCTTCTCATCAGTGTCACACATATCATAAGGGTACAACCTTAAAACCCTACAAACAAAAGTTGTGAGAACTTACATGGTGGGTTCTATTTCTTCTTCCATTCATAGTACCATATGTTTATCCCTGGTTTAAATCACCATATTCTTGAGAGGATATGCAAAATCTCAATGGTTTATAGATGAGCTTAATGGTGTGGTTCAAAAAAAGAATAGAAAGGTATACAAACCTTTATCCAGTCATGGAGATATAGTAGATGAGGTAAATCGAGCTTGTGAAAGGGAAAGGGAAGTGGGTAACATGAGATTTTGGAGGGAAAGCTTATGAATCAGCATGATTTTTGAGCATAATGAAAACCAAAATTAACTTTTACTTTATTATTAACAATATTTGTGATTACATCAGTGGGCATTTAAAAAAATAATAATGATTAAGGAAACAATAACAGTTAAGGCCAAATTTGCAGTGGGAGAATGAACAGAGTGGATGGGGACCAGTCAGGGGTCAACATCCAATGTGACAGTTCATGTTGAATGCTCCTACTAGTTATGCTCAAGTCTCCAATAACATGTAAATTTGAAATTTCTCTCCTTTCATCTTGATTTCAATGAATTTTATAGCCAACCACATGTGATTATGCTAACTTGAACAACTAAATCAAGGAGAACTTCTCCAAGAGGAGGGAAGTAGTCACATAATGCTTGAAATGTTTGTATTATTTTTTAACTCTTCATCACATGTAGAATGGTCTTTCATCTTAAGTAGCCCCATCTGTTCTTGAAATAAACACAAGCTTCGATAGTCTTATTTATTTTTATATCTAGTAAATGAATTTTTGTAAAGACCTTTCCATATATTAGAAAACCTATTTATTCAATATTTATTATATATAATTAACATCCTTTTTAAAATTTCCATTTAGGTGAATTTTTGTCAACTTTTTACACTATCTTATTGAGTGGGATATTCTAGCAGGTTGCATTAACCCTTGGAAATAATTTGAGGTATTGTTGTATTGTTTGACCAACAATATTATATGTTAAGTTGAATAGTTCTCTAACAAAGGTAAGTTATTTCACACCATATTAAATTCCTTTGTTTGCATCATTAATTATCACAGTGACATTGATTCGAAAGTCTTGTGTCCAAAATTTAATATACAGGAATTTGGAGAATTGATTGTATGATTTTAAGTGTTTCATATTTGTTTCACTTGGGTTTCTTATTTTTTAATTTATAGGTTTGTAGTTACACGTTTTGATATATCTTATAAAATTTCAAAATAGACCAATTACATTCTCTCTCTCTCTCTCTCTCTCTCTCTCTCTCTCTCTCTCTCTCTCTCTCTCTCTCTCTCTCTCTCTCTCTCTCTCTCTCTCTCTCTCTCTCTCTATATATATATATATATATATATATATATATATATATATATATATATATATATATATATATATATATATAATTTTGAAAAACTCTCCCTATAAATAAATTTATATAATATAAATAAATGAAAAAAAAATGAATTACATGTAGTAAAATTAAAATGAGAGTAAACAACCATCATGTACCACAATTAAAAGATTAAATTATAAATCCATTACCTACTTTTAAAATATTAAATTTGATGGTTGTGTGATTGTATTTTTATTTTTTAGTTGTAAAATATAATCATTTTTTAAGGTACATTATATTATATGAAAAGTGAAATATTGAATAGATCGTCGAAAACTTTAAAATATGATAATGAATATATAAAATCTTCATAATATTTATTTCTATATTATAAATTATATTAACATTTGAAAGGTAATGTTGAATAAATAAACATCATCAAAAAAAATTATGAGATGTTTAAGAATATTAAATATATAAACAAATAACTTATACAAAATAACGTCAAATTTTTAAGAATTCAAACACTATCTAGTTGTTTATTATTGAAAGATTCTAGTGGGTTTCATAACAATGATTTTATTTTACTAAAATCTATCGGAGGAGAAATTTATTGCAAAATCATTTGAACAAAAATTAATTTGTTTTAAAGTCAAGGTATTTGGTTAGAGGAAGTGATTTTCATTATGCATGAGTTGATTCTCGATTTAAATAAGTGTGATTGGAGTAATGCATATAGATTATATTTCATTTTCATTTAAATGGGTTTAACATGAGTTTCACAAGGTGATTTGACCATCTAAATATAACCAACCATTTTTATTTGTTGAAATTTTTTTTATATCCCATTTCATTTTTTTGCTCACAATTAATTGGATATTTTTTATATAAAAGTAGGTCCACTAATGATTTATGGAAAAAAAAAGACAAATTATTCTCAATTATATGTACCTTTCCCTTAAATCAACTTCAAATTTATACATAAATTATGTTTTATTAACTTGAATTGCCTACCTAATTAAACTAATAGCGTAATATTCACTCAAAACCCCAACTACAACCAATTAGTACATATTGTGTCTTGATGAACTATAAGATAGTTACTTTCTTAAGGGGATGTGTCTATATTAAAGGGATGTGACCAATTAAATCTCATTCATCTTTGATTACCCCTAATTAGGATCATTTGGTTGTGTCATGTATATGAATTATGATAATTGAGTCTTTTTAACCTAATTAAAAATAATTACATAGAATTAGGGAAATTATCCTAATTTATGTGTTTAATTAAATTAATATAGAAATTCGTTCTATTGGAATCACAATTGCGACTAAAAATTTTAGCATGGACAACCATGCTTACTATTAACCTCTGCATCCTTGTTAGTTACTTTGTCTATTGGCACTTCATCTACCTAATTTATTTACAATATAAATAATAACAAATAAAGCCTTGTAGGACATACTTTATTAAAACATAAGGCTAGACTTTTCTTACAAGATAAGGCTTTCTCACTCAGTCTAACCAACTAGTATGTTTGACATATATAAGAGTGCATACCCCATCACCTTATTGTAGTCAACAATAAAGAATAGGGAATTCAACTAATTGTACCTTATCCTAGATGTTGATAATTTCAATCACATTTCATTAGTTCAATGCCCCATTCCCTATAGGATAATACATTAAATGATCTAATGAGATGAACACCTTAATTCACTGAAGCATTTGCATTTCCAGCTACCATGTCTATGAGCCCCACCAAATTTGTCAATTTTCAACACTCACTAATGGTGTAACATTCATTAACAACACATTAAGGTAAACAAAAATAGTTAAGGAAAATAACAAAGTTTAAGGAAAAGGACAAAAATTAAGGCAAATTAATAGTAGTTAATGAAAATACTAAGGGTTAAGCCCATTGCAATCAACAATAGGGAACATGGCATTGAACTAATTGTACATTATCCTAGGTGTGATCAATTTTGATCTCATTAAATTAGTTCAATGCCTCATTCCTCCTAGTATAATATATCTTAAGTGATTTGATGGGATAATGTATCCCTCTTTATGGTATTGAAAGGACTACCTTATCTATTATGAGAGTTTACATCTCCTACTAATGTGTGAGGGGGAACCAAATAAGCCAACATCTAGCACTCATGCTAGGGTAACATATGTCAACAAAATGTCAATGCAAATAACAATGATTCAGTGAAATGATGGGCATGGTCTTGAAAAACACTTATTGTGTTTATTTTTCTAATAACTCAATCAAGTTAATAATATAAGGATCATGGAAACCTATTGTCTATATTGTTGACTACTTGAACCTGATGGTATTTTTTTTTGGAAATAATTTTAGGATCTTACTCTATTCTTTCCTTAAACTTGTATGTATATTTTATGGCTCAACTCATGTTGAGGGTGGTTATAACTATTCCCTTAAATGGTGATATGAATGGATGTTTCTAATATTTAAATATCATGTTTCTAATAGAAAGAGTGACATAGGTGGTGGATAAGTTAGTACCAGATTTTTCTCATTGCTATGTTTTTATTAACTAACTACATGGTATAAGTATTTATTTTGATCTTATAAAACACTAATTATGTTTGTTTTTGTTGATAACTCAATCAAGTTAATAATAGAAGGATCATTAAAATCCATTTACTATATTGTTAACTACTTGAAATAATTAATAATAGGTGGGGCAGAGTTGGATTCTTATAAATAGTGATTACCTAAATGTATCCTTGTTTATCAGAGAAGTATGGACAACATATATTTCTTGCATATCATTGTTTTATATGAATCATCGGTCTATATAATGGTATATTGTTTTCCATCTTATTACAGTATTTATATTTCCATACATCTTTCTTTTATGTATAATACTCTTTTCATTATATATAATCATCTACTATTTTCCATCTTATTACAGTCCATATAATTCTCTACATCTTGATTGTATGTATAATAGCCTTCACATTATGTACAATGGTCTATTATTATCCATCTTGGTACATAAAGGAAAAGAACCAATTAACCAGTTGTTGTTTTCCTTAACATGTTATTAAAAGATGTTATCCCAGTATTGAAATACGAACACACTGGCTAGTTGAGGCCCTTTTGTGAGTCACAATATTTACTTTACTTTATGTAGGAAAATAAATATTATACATAATGATGGTTCCCATTTCATTAGTTCATTTACTAGATGTAGCAAGATGAATAATAGTGAGAATAGATCAAGGGTAAAATCCAAACATTCAAATTCATATATAGTATAAATCTTGAATACAAATGTATAGAATTCAAATTCCGTTACATATAGTATATCTGAGAATGATATACAAAATTTAGATGGTATTATACAGAAAAAATAAAGTTGAATATTCAAGGAATTATACACACTATAATAAAGAGTATTATACAAGCAATGAAAATATATACATATTAATTTTTTGGAAAGAATGTTAGTACTTGATCCAAGTGTATACCATTACAAAGAATGTAAATGTTGTGAGGTTTCCCTTATTGTGTTTTTTTTTATGAATGTGTATACTTGATCTGAGTATACCATTACTTGATCAATTTATATAGGTGTTAGTATACATATGTATTTTTTTTTTACATTTTAATTTTAATGTTTGACATTTTAACCCATGCTCTACTCACTAATTGTGTATGTACACTGGAATATGAAGTCTATTTTTTCTACTTCAATGAAACCTTTATTCAAACACTCCATTGATTTTTTATTTGACTAAATGAGCATAATTCCCTATGTACTAATTCCATAATATAATAATTATTGATGCCCTATTGATTTTATACTTGACTATACTAATATAATGCCCTAATATAATTCCCTATGTACTAGTGCCCAATTCTAGGAGTTAGAGTATAGGAGTGTGAGTTATGTTTCAAGTAGTAATTTACATTAAATGAATTATGTGTTCAATGAATTATATGTAAAATATATAAATTACATAAACTATTCAATGAATGATGCATTGATTAAATGATTATGTCCTAACTAATTGTTAATTCCTTCAACTAGTCAACAATACAATAAAATTAAAATAAATTATGCCCTAACTAATACTTAATTCCTTCAACCAGTTAAAAATATAATAGACATAATACTCCTCTATTATTCAATGATAATTGTGCTAAAGTGAAGGATGGACATGTATAACTATTTATTCTAGACTTACAAAACACTTATTGTGTTCATTTTAATTGATGACTCAATCAAGTTAATAATAGAAATCTCATGGAAAACTATAGACAATATTGTTGATTTATTAAACCCATTATGGTATGCCTATTCGAAAATGATTTTAGGATGTTTTTAATGTTTAATTTATTGTTTCTAATGGATATAATGAATATAGTTTATGGATTACATAGTACTATGTTTCTATGAATTTTATGTTTCTCTTCACCTAGTACCTAGTGTAAGTGTTTATTATTTTATGTTCATAACTCTATCAAGTTAATAATATAAGGATCATGGAAACTAATTAATTGTTATCTAGTCATGGTGACGAAGAGGGAGATGGAAATTGAGCTTGTGAATGGGTGTGATAAATGAAATTAATGAAAATTGAAGTTAACTTTTCCTTGATTATTTGTCAGGTACCTAGAACAACAAACATGCTCTGATACCAGTTGTCGGGGAATCCAAGAACAAGCACAGCTGCTCTGATCCCACTTGTTAGGATCTTGCTCCTCAGAAAGAGCACAATATGATTACCAAACTTAAGCAATTAAACATGCGGAAATAACTAGAAGCACAAGTAACTAGAATTCGCCAATAACACAGAATATGAGAGACAATATACAATCTTATATTAATACTTGTACAAAAAAGAATACAATAAAGAGCCACCACACTCTTCCACCTTACAAAGGCTTCCCACACCCCAAGTGTATAGTATTTTTTCTTCAAAACACTCTCCTACCAAAAACGGTCCCAACAACCAACTCACACACAGAATTGGTGTTCACCTCTCCAACCAGTCAGTAATAACCATGCCAGTACACCAAGCACTCTATAGTACTTCAAGTTGATCTCCCATGAACCTAAAACCTGTAATTCAATAGACCATACTCATCATGGAAGGATCTTCCTTGCATTTCTTTCTAGCTCATTAATGGAACTAGGAGAAACACATACTTTGTTCTCTTCACTAGCACACTTTACAATACATGCCAATTGGTCTATAAATAGATCCCAGACTTAAACAATAACTTAGACTCTTAGTTTACTATAATTATCCATGCAACTCAAGGCTTGAAATAGCCTTTACATGCAAACACTATGTTCACTAAACTAACTGTTCGTGCAACGAACAGTTTTAGAACACACAGGTGACTGATGCCGGTCCCTGATTGCCTAGTGCTGTCGACGTCGATCGACCTCCTGCCGATGCTGGTTTCCTTATGCACTAACCATGACTGATGTCGGTCATGCTATCGACACCGATGCTTTTGGGTCTTCAACAACCTCCTTTTCTTTGTCTGCAACAAGTTGAAGCTTTTAGCTCCACACCCTAACAATCTCCCACTTGGAGATAAACAGCTACAACTATACCTGTACCTATACATCGTCTAGTTTGTTCCATTGACTCTGTATCCCTCCTCAAGATCACTCTTGAATACCAACCACCACAAAACTTGTAGTGCAACACATGTCACCCAAATCACCTGCCACATCCACATCTACAAACCATGTAGAAAATAACTTGAACCTGCATAGCATGTTCACCTGCTGTTGGTCCCTCTAAGAATCCACTGAACTGCCCTCCAATGCTTCTTTCCTGAATTGGCTCCAAACTTGTGACAACTCCCACTGCTTGGGAAAAGTCAGGTTTAGTACATACCATGCACTTAACCTCATTATGTGAATCAAGACCCTGTTATGTGAACTGTCCAACCATCGGCGTGCTAACCAATCTCACACAATCATCCTGAAACAAAGTCAACATATGACCTTCCATGTCCCTAGAAAACACTTATGCCAAAGAATCTTGTTGCTCCCAGATTTTCTATGACACACCCCTAAACTAGCTTTACCTTTAGTTCAACAATACCCTGTATATGTAACCCTGCAACAAGCACATCATACAATAATAGGATAATGTAGCTAATATTATCAAACTTGGTAAAGAGAAACACAATGATCAAACCTCCATTACCCTACAGCTTATACAAGACCATACACCTTGATCTTCCATCTCACATATCCATTTCTGCTCTCCTTCATCCTAAACATCCATTCGTCTCTCAGTGCTTACTTCCAGCTGGCAACTCCACCCAAAACTCCTATTTGGTTCTCCTCTAAGGAATCACATCCTCCATCCATGCCAAGCTCCCACTATTTTCTGGATCTACCTATTCTGCTTCTTTAAAAACTTCCTGGTTCTATGCCATAAGTGAGAAACAAGTAGTGTAAAGAAGGGAAATGATGAATTTGAGGCTTACATACCCTTTAAGTCGTCCATATGGGCACTTGAGACTCGTTGATAGCTTGCTGTCCACCCAAAATTCATCTCAGTGACTGATGCCAGTCACATTCCAGTCTGCAACCGACTGATGTCAGTTCCCTACGACTGCCTCATCACCAACATCGGTTCCCCCTTGCCGACGCCAGTTTTTATTTACCCTGAGTCACCGATGTTGGTCTGCACATAGCCGATGTCGGTCCCTGTCTAGACGCTGACGCTGATTTTCCTGTCGACGTCGGTCTCTGTGTTTTGCTTGTGAGAATTGACTTCTTCCCCCGAGCTCCTTTTAGATCAAACCCTTATCTAAATCAACCTTGCTCTGCTCAAAATTCTTCTACCCCTCGTGCTGAACTCTGTTCGTCACCTTCTCCTTGAAAACCAAGCCTTTCTTGTTCTTGTCACTAACATTGGATTCCTCAAGAAACGTCACCTTCTTCTTCTACATACAAAAATCTCAATTTATATGTCTTATTTATGTGACCAAGCCTATTAAGCCACATCTTTGAATCTACAGCTGAAGTAGATAACCCAGAAAGAGAATCAGTAATACAAGTAGATAGAAAAAGTGTACCTACTTTTTTACCTCTTGCTACAACAAGTGCACCCTTGGTAACCTTCCAAGAGTCCGCCATGAGAGTTACTGTGCAACCCTCATCACCCAAACTTCTTACAGAAATCAAATTCCACTCCAGAACTGGGACATGCATGACCTCCTTTAACACCCATGTGTTATCCATCTACAATTTCAGCTTCACTTTCCCTTTGCCAACCATCTAACAAGGCTTACCATCCCCTACACAAATTTCTCCAAAGTCTCCTTGGACATACTCATGAAAAAATTCCCTAAATGGGGATGCATGAAAAGAGGCACTAGAATCTAAAACCCAAGATTCTACTTTATCTAAAGAACATACCAGAGTACCCTATGTAATGAAATATGCAACACCTACTTCTCCTTCATGTCCTCCATGCTGATCTGCTACAAACCAACAATCTTTCTTTTCCTGCTCTTTCTTTCCATATCTCCAATAGGTTATTCTACCATACCTGAACTTGGACCTCCTACTATTAAACTTCTCCATTCGTAGTCTACTATCTTCTACCATTGCTCTACTCCCACTCAAATAGAAACCCCTGTGAGTAACCTGTAATCAACACACACTGCCCAGATCTAATCCAATATGTTAGTATCCCAACCAAAAGCTCTGATACCACTTGTTAGGTACCTAGAACAACAAACATGCTTTGATACCAGTTGTCAAGGAATCCAAGAACAAACACAGATGTTCTGATCCCACTTGTTAGGATCTTGCTCCTCAAAAAGAGCACAATATTATTACCAAACTTAAGCAATTAAACATGTGGAAATAACCAGAAGCACAAGTAACTAGAATTCACCAATAGCACAGCATATGAGAGACAATATACAATCTTATATTAATACTTGTACAAAAAAGAATACAATAAAGAGCCGCCACACTCTTCCACCTTACAGAGGCTTCCCACACCCCAAGTGTATAGTAATTCTTCTTCAAAACACTCTCCTACCAAACGGTCCCAACAACCAACTCACACACAGAATTGGTGTTCACCTCTCCAACCAGTCAGTAATAACCCTGCCAATACACCAAGCACTCTATAGTACTTCAAGTTGATCTCCCATGAACCTGCAACCTACAATTCAACAGACCATACTCATCATCGAAGGATCTTCCTTGCCTTCCTTTCTAGCTCATTAATGGAACTAGGAGAAACACACACTTTGTTCTCTTCACTAGCACACTTTACAATACATGCCAATTGGTCTATAAGTAGATCCCAAACTTAAACAATAACTTAGACTCTTAGTTTACTATAATTATCCACGCAGATCAAGGCTCGAAATAGCATTTACATGCAAACACTTCATTCACTAAACTAACTGTTCATGCAACAAACAGTTCTGGAACACACAGGAGATCGACGCCGGTCCCTGCTTGCCTGGTGTTGCTGACGTTAGCTAACCTCCTGCCGATGCCAGTTGCCTTCTGCACTGATCATGACTGACGTCGGTCATGCTGCCGATGCCGGTGCTTCTGGGTCTTCAACAACCTCCTTTTCTTTGTTTGCAACAAGTTGAAGCTTTTAGCTCCACACCCTAACATTATTATCATTCCTCATGATTGTGTCAGTGGGGTTGAACAACAACTTAATAATCATAGTTATTAGAAAAACCTATTGTTAATTCAAACAAAAATGGATAAGGAAAATTAGCATGGCTAATTCAAACAAATCTAGGGAAAAGTGATAGATAAATGGATGTGACCAGGTGGTGGTCAACATCTAACATGGTGGTCCACACCAAAAGCACCCATTTATTGTATTGTGTCATGTTTGAAGTAATTAATGTTTTGGGGTAGAGTTCAAGTTTTGTGTGAATAGTGTATATCTATAATACAAAGCTATAGAGTTCAAATTCATTTATACATAACATATCCAATGATTATGCATGTAATTCATAGAATGATTAGGAATGAAAAAATTAAACTCTACTAATTTTACGTAAGATTTCCAATTAACTAAAAATGGCATGATAAATACTTCCTTCCATAAAATTTAAAATTTCTAAATATAAATTATATATTTAAAAATTGTTTTTTTTTTTCAATTTATTTCGTATACATCAATTTCTTTTTTTTAAACAATTTTATAAATTACTTTATTTTATATACTACACATCATATAAAAACATACTCTTTTTCATTGATATAACATTATTTACTAACAAAATATGGTACATTAATTCAAATTTTGATATTAATTTTAAAACTTTTAAATTAATTCAAATATTAATTTTAATTTTAATTTTTTTAATTATTTTTTAAAAGACTTTGTTCAATTTTATTTCTATTTTTAGTGGTATGCTTTTACCCTATACTTCAAAATCATAGCTCGGATCACAAGATTATAACACTATTAAAGAATAATATTTTGTTTTCACTTTAGTACAAAAGTAATTCAAATTAGATAAATAAATGTCTAAGTTGTGGTGAGAGTTTCATTCATCGAAACAATTATTTTTTAGGTTTGAAATTCCATTTTAGTTTACTATCGAAATAAATATTTGGGAATTTGTAAGAATTCAAACTCTATCTTGGTTGATTATTATAATATTTTATAGTAATGATTTTGTTCTTTTTAAATTTATTTTCAAATTAAATTTATTATACTTTTCATATTAGGAATTATAAAAATTAGTTAAGAAAATAATTTTTCAACTTTTACTAATGAAAAACTTTGATAAAACATATAAATTTAAAAGTTATAAAGTTTAATATTATTCTTTTTAGAATATTATTTTACTAATTTTCTTAAATATTTTATTTTGTTTTTAATATTAAACTTGTTTCTAATATTTTACAATGAAAAAAATTGCATATAGTTTTTATAATCTCTAATCTTAAGCCCGTTGCCATTTTCTCACATTAGGACCATTGTCAAAGAATATTATTGCCCTTGTCAATCTTTGTTATATTAAATATCTTACCACCACTTCATTTAGTTACTACCCAATCGTATTAAAATATCATTAATTTGGTGGTAACTTAGAGAAATAGTTTAAGTTTACAGTTTACACGGTAATATGTGACCACATATACTTCATATTATAATCTAGGGTTGAAGGTTCACTTTTGTATCAAATCGGTAATCATTTCATAGTTATGAAATATTCTCTTTTTTTTTCTTTGGAATGGTCTATTTTTTTTTAAATATTTAACTCGATTCTAAAGTTTTATATTTTTTTGCATATAATTTTAATAATATCAATTGTTAGAGTTCTTAATGAACTAACCCAAGGTCTCTCAAATATTGCATTAACACAAAATAAAACATGAATGCATTACATACAAAGAATAAACTATGTATTCAAATACTTAATACAATGAGAAGTCATCTCAAATCCATCTCCCTCATTTCTCATTTTAGTGCACTCCAAGAGTGTATCTTATATAGGAATATTAGGCGTGAGTGGAAGAATAAATAATTAGGTGGACCTCCTACTAGGAGAAGTTGTGATACCATTGTCTCCCACTAAATAGTAAGTGGTGATGCCATTATCCCCCATTCAAGAGTGACCAGGGCCTATGAGCATTAAACATGTGTAAAATAGATTAAGTCCCAAACAAGTTTAACTAAATTTAAGTAAACTAATCTAACACCCAAGTCCCTTAAGTGAAGGTTAGGGAGATTAAACACCCATAAAAATAGGTCCTAGCTACTAGGCCTGATAAGGTACCCATGCACAAAAATAAATGCAATTTGAAGCTAAGTATCCCTATGGCTGTCAATCCATCTTTTCAGAGTATGTGGATATTGAGTCACTATAACTGCTAAGTTAAATTAGGTATTGGTGTTAAATACGATGATCTCTCAAAAATGAGTACATCTTTCCAAAATACTAGGTATAAGAATGAACCTGAGGAAACATTTCTTGAATACCCTCCCTCAATGTTAAAATGGGATAACATGGAAATGGATATCTCTACAAAAAAGAGTTGGCTGAAATGATGACAAGTGAACACAAATATTGGTGTAAACTACACATCGGTGTCACTAAGGAAAAACATCAAAACTAAGAATACGTATGCCAATTTAAGAGCTATATGAGTGGTCATCACCCTGCTAACACTAGAATCCATCAAAATAACTCTGCTATAAATTATCAGAGACTATCAATAGGCAAAAGAGATGGTAAATATACAACTGAGGAAAAAATACTTGATAATAGTGACGAAGTGCCTAAAGATAAGAGCACAGCCTAAAGATGAGAGCACGCATGCATAAACACATGTTATGGAACTATATTAGTGTAACTAAAAGATATCCCAGTGAGAATGAGACATGAATAGTTCTTATATGGGTTCTAAAAAACAAAGTCCATAATATGATACACATGTATAATGGAGGAATCTAAAAAACTCTCAAAAGGGGTGCAAATCAATAATGTATAAGTGTCTACCAAAATTCACAACTATTGAACAAGGAACTCAAAAAATAAAGGAGCATAAACAATTAAGAGGAGAAATGTGTGGTCAATGAAGCTAAATTATAAAAGAACCATGGAAAATGAAGATGAATGGTGGATGAATATGGCTACATAAGATTCAGTGTAAAGTACATAAGAGAAGAATGTGAGTAAACATTTGTATGTGTGTAAGATTGATCATGTCTAGCAACTGTAATCTTACATTTCTCAAGCTTGAGTGAAGGTGAAGGCATATCCATATGATCCAAAACTTGAAAGCTTTGGTTGAAAGATAATTCAACAAAAAAATATAACAAGACAATTCAAATAATGTTATCTCTGAGAAGAGATGTCTTATTGATAAAACTTGTAGACCCAAACATATGCTTATCTCCGAGATGAGATGTTCCCCTTTCCATTCTAGGTTACATATTAATTTATACATGTTTTAAAGTTTTAAGGAGGATGTGTAAGGTCACCAATATTGAGGGAGATCGATTGGTTTGACTTCCATGATTTACAACAATACAGAATTTGAGGAATTACTATTTTTCAAAACTTACTATTTTTAGACTGCACTACTAAATTTGAAATTTAAGGCACTTCCATTAGGTTTTTGAGGGTAAAAATTCATTGAGCAGAGCTACATGTCATCTCATGATGTTCTCCTCATTATTAGCTTTCCAACGGTTCAAACGGCGAGTCAATTAGAGCTACGGTGCAAAAGTTATGGCTCCTAAAAGTTCCATCATCAATTAGGGTAGACCCATCACCCGAATTGTTGCCCGGATCACCATAAAATAAGTCATGGCGGTAAGTAAGTGGATTTAAAGGACACAGGTAACAAACTAAAATTATAAAAAAGTAGACAATATGCAAACCATAATTGCACAAAAAAAAAAAACAAGGCATAATCTACAAAAGTGTTGTAAATAAGTGTGGAGCTAAAATAGAGCATTGCATTTTCTAACTAAAGAATGTGGCAGGGGGTGAAAAAAACCATGATGAATTTTTTGAAATACACTCTTAAAAATCATCACCCAATAAATGAAAAGCTACAGGATGTCAGACTCTGTTGAAAATACATCCATAGAATACAATGTGGACCCATCCTACTACATGAAAATGTTGACATTAGGTTACACTAGACTAGATACTCTTAAGAAAGAGAACAAGGTCTACCAAAATGTGAATAAGACTATCAACAAACAAATACAAATACAAAATCTATCAAGAGGATGGCCCTAGTAGGATGGGATAGTCAAGTAACTAAATAATAAAGTTCTCAACATAAAGCACACACACATGAATACAAAAAACCTTCATGAATCTCAGTGTGACTACAAAATAGGTCCCATCAAACAACCAATAGTATCAAGTGATGCAATAAAAATCACATTCTAGTCGAGTTGTGGAGATGTCACTTGTGAAATGAGAGATGCATTCTACAAAAAACACATTTGTCTAATAAAGAGCTCAAATAATAAGTATCAAAAGGCAGAGGGAATAATAAATTCAGATATTTGGATGTTAGTTACCATAAAAATATGTTCGCAAATGAGAGCAATGAGAATAAAAGTAATGAAAGAGAAAAGAAAATTTGTTTTCTTGTAAAGGGATTTGCACACCTTTGAAACTAGTAATCACCCTCCATCTTCAACTACCGAAATAAAATAGAGTATAAATAATAACCTTACAATATTTCTTTATATTTTTTTAATATCTATAAAAAATTGTTTTTAATATAAAGAGAGAAAAACAAACTCCTCATTTGAAAAAAAAAATGAGCACCTCCAATTTTCATAATTTCCCTCCACACTATGTGCACCACAAATAAAAAAGACTCCCCACTTTCCTTAAATCATCAAGTCCCCCACTTTATAAAGGTTGAATATTTAAAATCATAAACCTTTACTAAGCCATAGCCTTTTTGACCAACAGATGAATGGTTTTACAAAACCACAAGCTGTAACCATCATTTCCAATCCCATTTAAAGCAAGGTTGCAATTAATTCAATCGATCTGAATAATAGAGTTTCATTAACCGAGACTCCATTGATATTCCTATCAAATTTTTAAGATTATTGATTATTGAAAGATTCCACTCAATTTCATAACAATGATTTTATTTTCTTCGAATTTACCCTCAAATGAAACTTATTGTGAAAAAAAAAATCTCCAAAGGATGAGAATCAATTATAAGTTTGAAAATAGGTTGATGATGATAATTTAAAAGACAATGTTTGATGATGATAATTTAAAAGATAGTGTTTGATGATGATAATTTAAAATAGTGGTTGATGATGATAATTTAAAAGATAGTGTTTGATGATGATAATTTAAAAGACTGTGTTTGATGATGATAATTTAAAAGACAGTGGTTGATGAAGATAATTTAAAAGATAGTGTTTGATGATGATAATTTAAAATATAGTGTTTGAGGTTATATAACTCGTAATTGTATCCTTTGGGAGAAGGGTTGTGTCCTTTTTAGGATCATACCTTTACCATAGTGTAACCATCATGATATTTTACAGTTGATTCCATTCTCATGTTTTTAATCATACCTTTACCATAGTGTAACCGTCATTTCCAATCCCATGCAAAGCAAGGTTGCTACCTAATCCAAACTAATTCAGCCATTCTCGTGTTTTTCAGGATTGAAATTCCAATTGAATTTGTAAGAATTTGAACTCTATCTAGAGGTTGATTATGGAAATATTCCATTCAAATGAAACTTTTTGTAAAATCATTCAATTTTTTTTTTAATTTCTTATTTATTTAATTAATTAAGGTTATCGAGGCATTTTGTTACACTAGACAATTTTCATTATAGATTAGAAATAATTCATGCTAATCTTAGACTTAACTAAGTGTGATTTGAGTAATGAATGTAAATTATGTCTCATTTACGTTTAATAGGGGCTGCCTTGAGTTCCACATGTTTATTTGGTGACCTAACTACAATCATCCTTTTTTGTTGAGATTTTTCTGATATAGACTTTCATTTCTTTGCTCACAACTATCAGGACCTTTTAAGTCGAAATAGGTCCACTAATAACTTACGAACACAACATATTGACAAATGATGTTGAATTATATGCATCTTTTTTTCAAATTCACCTCAATTATGTGCATAAATTATATTTGATTAACCTCAATTTTCCACCTAATTAAACTAATAAGTAACAAGGTCAATAAGGTGCGTAATTAGAGATATTAGCTCCCTACAATCCCAATTGCAACCAATTTGTATATATTGGGACTTTCAAACCATATGATGGTAACTTTCTTAAGGGGATGTGACGGTTTTAAGGGAATGTTGCAAACATCTGCACACATCCTTGACAATGCCCCTAATTAGGCTATATTGGCTCAATCAAGTATTTGAGTTGTGATATATGAGTGTTGGTAACCTGCTTATAGCCAATTACTTTGAATTAGGGATCACTTGTCCCAAATTATGTGTTTCATTAAATCAAGATATAATTTGGCTCAATTGGAAGTGTAATTGGGAGTAATCAATCCACACAAAAACATTTTCAACCATTTAGCATGAATTAGAAATCTATTACACCCAATTGCACCCTTGACAAAACCAATGGAGTGAAATAATTAGGTATGCAATCATATATAATCAATCCCCTCAAATAAAATTTTTTAATGTAAGATTCTTTCAATCACTATGTGTTTGAGTTTATGTGTTAATATGCTCACAGCTCTCACTATATCTCAGCAATGTGTGGTTGGTAAAATTAATTTTTACAAGTTATTGTGATGGAAGCGGTTTTTTTGTCTAAATTATTAGAGGATAAATATGAATCTCAACTCTATTTTTATAATCCAATAGTAGTAATAAACTCTCAGTAGTTTTGAATAATGCCAAATCAAGGCACTTGAACACCTCTAATCAAGCACCTAGTGCATGATGAGATGGTTGCTTATGAAGTAAAAGGAATATGTTAAAATTGTTGTGACAAATATGACTTATGCAATAAATGTGTAAAATAAAAAATATATTATGGATGTTGAGGGACCTTCCATTCATAACATACTAAATGACTCTAAAGAAGGCTCAAATGATGAAAAATAAAAATAAAACTAGTCCATTTGAGGATCCTTCCTCAAAAAAATTAGTGCATGTTTTAATAGGGATCATAACTCCTCAAACTATGAAGAAATTAGAGTAATTTAAGGGGTATCACCTATCAAACCTCATTGAATTGAGAATCACTCATAACTTTATTGATCTTGATGTGGCTGAGCAAGTAGCTTGTTATACGTATCCATGTAATAATTTTGAGGTGATGGTAGTTAAAGGAGGAACATTAATTTATAAATGTCCAAGTTTCCATGGGTGATTATAATATTAAATATAACATGATTCCCCTATCATTAAAAAGTTGTAACATTGTCTTGAGAGCTTAGTGGATTCACTATTTGGGACCCTTCTTACATTAATTCTATGAATTATGGATGTAATTCACAGTCACAAGGAAAAAATCCATTCTTAAAAGAATGACACCAAGACCCACTCAGCTTATTAGTTCTCACCACATTGCCAAGATAGTAAAAGGGGGTTATTTAAGGGTAGTGGATAAACATTGTTCAACTTACATGATAGAGACAAAGACGTCAACAAAATTTTCATATTTATAGTTTATTCTTCATTATGAATATTATAGGTTAGAAAAACCTAAATGAGCTTTCCCACAATGCTCACATAATCATGTAATATAACTCATACTAGGTGTTAAGTTGTTAAACATTTAGCCATATTAATATACCTATTTGTAGAAAAATTTGATTGAGAATATGGTCCAAGAATTACTTCATGCAATGGTTACTTGACCTTGTGCATGATAATATTCCTCCTTACTAGTTTTTATTTAGAAAAAAAATTGTTCTTGGAGGTTGTGTGTGGATTTCCCTAAGCTTTAAAAACTCATAATCAAGGTCAATTTTCCCACTTTGGTGATTGAAAGACTACTAGATGAATTTCATGGGGTTTTCTTATTCTCTAATTTAAATCTACAGTTCGACTACCATCATTTTTTCATATGGGAAAGATATATCCCTAAGACAACTTTCAAACTAGGGATGACTACTATGAGTTCTTGGTGATGACATCTTCCCTTATGAACACTCTATCAACATTTTAAATTCTAATAAACTAGTTTTTTTTGCTTTGACTTTGAAAATTCATCTTGGTTTTATTTTATGGCATTCTGCTATTCAAGAAAAATTGGTAAGACCATCCAATGCACTTGGACCAAAACCTATAACTCCTACTTAATAATCAATAATACGAAAAAATATTCAATTTCACCTTTGGTATTAAATAGGTCGAATGTACCTTTATCATATTTTAATATTGGATAGAGTTAAAGTGGATTCCAAGTAAATTGAAGATGCTAAAAATTGACCAAAAGCTAAAACCCTTAGAAGTCTTTGAAGATTTTCACATCTCACTACCTATTATTATAAATTCATCAAATATTATGGTAATTTATGCTATTATCTCTACCATGTTATGGTAGAATACTTTTGCCTAATTTGAATAAGTAAAGACTGCCTTTCCATTTCTCAAACAAGTCATGTGTACTACACCTATGCCAACAATGCCATATTTCACCAAATCATTTGTAATAGAAAATGATGCTTCAAGGATAGTAAGTAGCATAATATTGATGTAAAAGGGTGACCCTTGACAATAAAAAAAAATGTTACTAGGTAGGAATCTACCCTAATGCATATATGAAGAGGAAATGTTATCCATTATCCATCTCATAACTCACTGATAGCCATAACAAAGCTTCCTAAAAGCTCTCAACAGATGTTGTAAACCTCTAACTTTCTCTATTTAACACCACTTGAAAGTTTCCTACTAAAATCATGATCACTTTATATTTCATGGTAATTATTCTATCTATTTATGTTTCACATTTTAAAACTTTGCATGGGGTTCCTTGTAAATAATAAATAAAATTTATAGTTATCCATATGGGATCAAATCCTTATCTTAATTTATTCCAATGTTACTTCAACTCAAAACTATTTAAATAAATAATTTCTTCAACAATCAAGGTCAAGTTTAGTTTATTATTTAATATATATTTAATATTTAAATTTTAATAAGTATCCAACATTATAAGCCATTATAATTATAAAAATAAGCTCTTATAAATTATTAGTCATAAAATATATATTAATATAAATTAGCTTCATTTAAATTATGAAAACTTATATTATGTCACACAATTTACTCCTTGGCAAAAACACCATTTTATGTTTTATTTTTTATGATGACCTTCAAACTTAACTGTGATTGGGTATTGTCCTGTATTTTTAATGGGGAATAGAAAATCTTTCGAATAAATGACAAATAAAATCTTTAGAAGCATTAGAGATGGATATCCATTTCATACTTATAGGACTAAGCTTACACCATAGGATTTAGTATGATGTTTTGATTGGTGAGCTTGGGAAAAAAGTTCCCCAACCACACTTGACATACAAGCATTAGATACCTTTCCCTTTCACATTTCATGGATAATCCCTCAAAATAATATACTAAAATTTTCCTTGAGGGTGCAAGGAATGCCAAAAGGAATGTAAAATTTGTGTATTCTCATTTCTAGTTTATATTGCATGTTTAAGTGTTTCCATTTTGAGCGTATGATGTGGACACCCCATAAATTGATTATCAATCAATCACTTATTATTTCAATTAATGACTCATCTACCATGAAATTCACATTCTATCAACAACTATGCCCTCTTACACACCCATGTGGCATGCACTTTGCATAAAATTTGGAACTCACTTCAACTGCACCCTTTTCTCACTATCTTGGTCACTTTTAACTTAGTCCCTATCTCATTTTTGGATTTTAAATCATTTGGTTTAATTTCTTAGGAACCCTAATTCATATTCAACCTTTCTTGGCATGTTTTAGCTATCAAGAATTTCCCAAATTAAAGTGGAGTATGACGTGGCTCGAGTATTCATAATTTATTCATCCAAGTTCAACTCATTATGCACCTGAGCTCAAAAGCAATTTTTTTAGCCAATAAACACTTGCCCTAAACCCAAGTAAAAATATAAAAGAACTAAATATTTGTCATGCTTGGACTCCCTTGACCTCTACCAAGGTGTTCAAGTGCATAGGGCATAGTATTAATGAGAGGAAGGCATGAAACCAAAGAAAGATGATCACATGGTCCTTACTAGTCCCAACCCCTCCTGAGCTGACAGGGTAGACATATCCTAGGATGAATGATTGAGCTAGGAACTAAGTGGATATAGGCTAGTAGGCTAATGAAGGCCCATGACAAATAAAATTATGACACCTGTGAAGTGAAGTGAACATCTGAGAAACATAAAAGGGGTCTGAGATGAAGTAAATAAGTATATGTGTAGCCCATAGAAAGTAAGATTTATCCATGTGTCAAATCCAAATCAGTACCAGGAGATCTAACACCTTGGTATACAACGTGATGTGTGGTGACCCCCTATTGGTCATGGGGTGGAAAATTGCATAGGGATTGGGCTTAGTGATAGAAACATATGTGTAGGGATGCAATCCTAACTTAATAGTTTTGACAAGGCCTAGGAATGCCTAAAACTAATGAAAGGTGAGCACATGTCTCTTTCCATCCCCAGCCCCTTCCTAGGATGGTAGGGAACTCAAACCTCAGGGTGAATAAAGGTTCAATCATCTAAAATTGGTAATTGGATGTTATGAGTATCACTTGAGTTACCCTAGACCTATCCTAGATACTTAGACATACTTTTTCAGTCATTGAGTAGATCATGGTCACCCACAGTCATCCAAAACATAGTCCCAATACTATCTTCTTAGATCCCAACCTAACTATTTTAGTAGTCTACCAAGTGGACATGAGCACCACATTTAGGAAACTATAGCCACATAGATATAGTGGCCCCAATTGGGCACTACTATCCTTATCCCTAGCTCTTCCCAAAAGATAAATTTTTAAATGTGTGCCCCTCCTAAGGTCGGCTGAAGTGTATTTTCTTATCTGCACAAGCTACATATCTCTATAAATATAAGTTTAATTGACATCTATTCCTAGATGTAAAATAAATGCAAAAGCACATTCAAACCAAATATAGGTTGAGAAAAAATAAGGTATTTGATCCCTATTTTGTTTTACTTCTACATATTACCATATACAATAGCCTTGAGCCTAATTTTCAAATATTTCAAATCTCAAGCAAATTCAAGGCATCCAATTCCACTCTCATTATAGAATTCACTTGCACTTGCATCAAGCATTAGGTGGGATAACTACATTTGGCTTGATCCCTCTTTGGAGTATTGGTATATAGGCAATTCTCTTCATAGCTAGGTGTTGAGGATGTCCAGCTTATCCTATTAATGAGCACATAATTATTTATCATGCCATACTTGTAAGGAGGACTAGGTTTTTCACACTAAATCATGTTTTCTAATCATAACATAGAGTTATAGGTTTTATGCACACAAGAATAGGACCTAAAAAAAAGCCATAGGTGCTCCTAGAAAATAAGAACAACCGCACAAAAGGAACACTAAAACCACTTTGAGGACACTACAACAACATGATGCTACTATCTATATGGGGAGCTATTATCTATCAAGAAAATAGATTTTAGAATCTTGTTGATGGCATTCAGAAATGTCTAGATCCTAGTTTTTAGAACCCAAATCATCTGTGATTGTAAACTTCTAGATAATTCTATATTTATGTCTATGTATTACTATTTTTAGAAATTCAAAGAAGGTCAAATGCTATAAACAATTAGTGCTTAGTTATTCTAATTTATTTGAATGATTTAGACATCTCAGTGCTTTAATCCAAACTTACGATTTACATAGTTAAACCCTAAAAGGTTAAATCATTTGGTAAACTCAACTTACTTCAAACATTGCTTAAAACCCTAGTTTTGCCTAGGGTTTACCTTTTCTACAATTTTATACATAAAATTAGGGTTAAAAATTCTTACATTCTTAATTTTTTGTGAATAACCTATCTCACTTAATAATTACTACATTAGGGTGTCATTTTTTAAATATTTCCTTAATGCACCCTAATTCAAAACCCTAGTAATACCAAACCCTAGGGTTTACATTTCTAGAATTTAAATTTTAGATTCACATTTCTTCTATAATCATGATCATAATGATAGAAGAAATTAATCGCCTTTTTTTCCAAATTTTAATACTTTCATTTACATGATTTTTCCCTTTAATTTGGAATAAACTCATAAAATACATCAACACATGAATAGATAATGCTTATTATCAAATACAATATCTATTATATTTCATAAGATGTTATCTTTCTTCTATGTGCAATATAATTAAGACATCATTAGTTAATCACATAGGCATATGTATACATTTTGCTTCATATTTACTAAAATATTTTTCATGTTGCATTATTTCTTTCACATGTTATCTTTCTTCTATATGCAATACATTAAAGATAATATTCTTCCAACACAAATAACTTGTTAAATCAAACAATAGTTATACTACCTAAAACCAATCAATCTACCTTAGATGCATTTTAATCTTTGGTTAATTATTATTCCTTTCCCATAATTCCTAGACATATCAAAATATCATTAATCTTGTTTATCCCTCCTTCTCAATCACAAACATCCAATCAACATCTCACATTTACTTTGAGCTTTACGCTCTTAGTAGACCCTGCAGTCTAGGTTATGATATCTTCATTTGGTCTTAAATCTCGATAGGTTTGCAACACCTATGATTATATATTTATGGATCAGATCAATAATATTTTGAGTAAAATTTCTATTTTAGAGCTGTTATAGCACTCTGACACATACAAAGATATTTTTTATGCAACACTTTGTGATACTTAGGAACCTCAAACATTTGATCCTAGCTATGTGGATTCTATTATCAACACCACTAAAATGATATAATAACATATTTATTTTGAGAGAGAGGACCTTCCACCTCAGCACATGATAAATCTACACCTACCTCTTTATATTGTTATATTTTAGATTTTGATGAAGTACTAATAACCCTTCATATAGTCTTATTTATAAAAATAAATTTCTCAAATTATCTAATTGATATATGAATATTTTAGAATTACTTACCCTTCTTATCAACACTAATTGGCTTAAATACACCACATCATACCATGGAAAAATGAATTAGTTATGATGTTTATGCCTTAGTTAGACAACTATTCTTTCAAAATTTGGCAATCAACAATCATACGGTGAAAAAATAAATCCAATGCAATATGAAGATATTGATCCTTACTCTTATATATAAGTTTCAAACAATTTTTAAGGACTATATGTTATTTCACTAATTATTCAATTCTTTGTTTGGTCTATGTGTTCTACTCTAACACTTCAATACATGGTTCCTCAATGATATAAAATTAGAGTATGTTCTACTTAGTAATGCTTGTTATTTTAGATCCTAAATGCATTAAAATATTTTTTTTACTTATAAACTTTGAAAATTAAAAGTAAAACCTTATTAGCATGATAGTCAACAATCAAAATATGTGAAAGAAAAAAAACATAGAACATAAAACAAATAAATAAACAAAATGGGAAAAGGGCCCAACAAAACAAAATTATGATGATTATGTAGGTTCACTCTTAGTGAAGGAGACCACAAAATCCTAAAACATTTTTTTGGACATTTTAAGACTATTGAGGATCATACCAATGAAAAAATAGTCAATTTATAAGTTTTCAAGCATTCTAAATCAAATGGCTCATATATTATTATATATTTGAAGTGAAAATAATGTAAAGATTTAAGGAAATAGAAGGAAATATGAGGTTCAACTCAAGTGAAAAAGTGTCGATCTAAACCAGTGATCCATATGCACATATACACACTAATACCATAAAAAATAAACAATCATGCACAAAAAATAGGTGTCTAAATTTTATAATAAAGAACCTATAATTGATTATTCCATAGAGTAGGCCAATATTTCTAAGGGAGAATAACACCACCACCTAAATTAGATAAGGTTTCTAATTACAATGTATAAATTATATTCAAAACAAATTTTGTATAAGTGATAATATTCATATAGATTAATAAATGTTTTAAATCTTTATTTTTATTTTATTATTTCAGTGTTTATTAATGAAAACAAGATAAAATGATTGCATAAGGAATATCTACCATTCACAAATACAAAATAGTAATTCATATTTGTCTTAGTGAAAAAATCACACATGTTATGTTTTTCAAATTTATGAATGTAGATCCTTAATATGCAGACCTGTAGTTGATTATGTGCAAAATTTGAGTGTTTGATTGTTTATAGACTAGATCTAATCCTACACTATCTATATATTGGGTGAGATTAGAGTTAATACCATTTGACCACTATTCATATCATTATGTGTCATTTGTGACTTGTGGTACTTTCTGGAATATGTAACTTTATGTATCGTTGCACCTCTAGATGCCATATCTGTACTTTTGTTGAATTGGTGGATAAATTGATTGATTTTCTATTTTCAATGTATTTTACCTAGTTTACCATAAGATGTTAGATAAAATTAGAATGGAAGAAGTGGTTGTGTCAAATAATGATAAAATGTGTTGTAAATATATATCCCACATGCTATAATTATATCCCTCATAGTTCGTGTGCAATGTGAATAGATGGTTGAGAGAAGAAGCTTTGCCTTCCCTCTCTAAATGTGAATTGTAACTACATATGTATTTTCCTAGAAAGAAATTGAGTACAAGATGATAATGCAAGTCCTTGCGAAGAGATATATCAATGTAGAGTGTGTCTAGACTTAAAAATGACTAGCAATAGATTAAAATTGTATGGTGGATTTTAGATTTCAAATTTATGATGATTCCAATTTTTCTCTCAATTAATTGAAGTTTTTCCTTCTCTTTGATTCACCCTCTTCAAATGACTAGGATCATTGTAAAATCAATGGTGAGATGACCCTCCATAATAAATAGCTTAGCTCCAGGGAATATTTTAGTGGCGAATATTTGTACTTTGGCAAATTTTACATTTTGTCAGTGTGTTTTTTGGTGATTTCTATGTCGTTCCATGGTTTCCTGGTCGCCAAGCTTTCTTGGGTTTTGTGATTGCCTAGCTTTGTAATCACCAAGGCAAATGTTTCATTTGAGTTTCTCCCTGGCAGTATTCGCCTTTCACGCAGCCGACCAGGTAGCGCTCAATGTGGAATGTTCGTCGGGTTTCACGTTATGGGAAGTGGAGGAGTCAGGTCGTTTCGCCAACACACTTTCATTTGTAATATGTATAAATCCGAATTCAAGAAAATAGCAATGAGACATTCAATAACCCTTTTTTTTCTGAAGCAAATAGTATACAAATATTTACATTTATAATGGACATCTAGTTTCTTATACCTTAAGTTATATTTTATTTATATACTTTCAGGGTGTTTGAGAGGGGTTTCAGACCGCTAGGAGCTATAATGCAAATTCTAGGTTTTGGTGGATCCTATCATATTTCAGAGTTAGTCAGATTCTAGGGTTTCAGGGTTTCAAACTTAGCCATATTTTAGGGTTTCAAGATTTCAAGGAGACATCATAGGAGGTATGAAGGCTGCATAAAGGGATGTATGCGTGATAGAATAGTATCAAAATATCTCTCGCAAAGTGCCACAAGCCGATCCCACCCCATTCCCAGTGCCCAAAAAATTAAAATTTTACTATGATTATTATTTTTTGTTCGCCAATGTATAATTTTTTTGTGGTTTTAAAATAACACAATTCACCTAGATTTTACACATTATTTGAGAGACTATGAATGATTCACCAATGGAGATTATTATTTTTTCTTTGTAAACTATTTTTTTCGCCACAAAAAATAATTTTTTTTGTCAGGTGTTTTACACATTTCACCAATTTTTTACACCTTTTCTAAAGGAGAGGTTTCTTAAAGTATACCCTGCTCAGCTCACTACTGTGAACCTTAGATTCCTCTTAAAAGCTCCCATGTTTTGCACTACAGACCCATTCAAGACTTCTGAATGACTTTGCTTATAAACCTATAAGTCAAGCATGTTGGAAAACTCAATTTTCACTATCTTTTCCCTTTTGGGTTCTTTGATTGCTTCTAATTATAAAAGTCATAAGTAAAGCTTGTTTGGAAACCTAATTTGCACTACAAAGTCATTCAAGTTTTCCAAGTGACTTTACTTCTTACTAGATCCTTCAAGTTCTTCGATTACTTCTACTTATAGAAGTCATAATCAAAGATTTTTGGAAAACCTAATTTGCACTACAAAGTCATTCAGGTTTTCCAATTGACTTTACTTCTTACTTGCTCCTTAACAGCTAGATTACTGCCCTAAATTTTACATCTTATGGCACGTCATGTCTTTGAATCCCAATGGCGTGTTGGCCACCCTGAATTTAATGTCCTATGGCACATCATCTTTGTACACCAACAGCTAGTGGGATGTATTAAACTTGATATCTTCTAGCACATCATGGGGATCCATTGGGTCGAGTTTATTTTTTTGGGCAATTTTCTTAAAGTAATTCTTTTAGATAATTTGCCTAAAGGAATTCTTTCAAGGATTTTGCCCAAAAGGCAATGGTTAGTTCCTTCGATAACTTTTCTCAAAGGATACTTGGGAAAGTTTCCTTCGAAAAAGTTTTGAAGGACACTTGGGGAAGGCACAAGATCCCTTCGAAATTTTTTGAAGGGAATTTCCAAAGAAAATGGCCCTTCATAACTTTTTATAAGGGCATTTATAAAGGAAATGGCCCTTCAGAACTTTACCAAA
The DNA here is from genome assembly GCA_037957365.1 of Torreya grandis. Taxonomy (NCBI): domain Eukaryota; kingdom Viridiplantae; phylum Streptophyta; class Pinopsida; order Cupressales; family Taxaceae; genus Torreya; species Torreya grandis. The sequence goes on along the minus strand of JARHVA010000093.1, from coordinate 6,286,466 downwards.
GGGCATTTCCAAAGATAAAGTGTCCTTCAGAAAAGTTCGAAGGGACACTTGGGAAGAAAAGTGCCATTCAGAACTTTTTGAAGGGTCACTTCGAATAAAAATGCCCTTCAGAAAAGTTTGAAGGGACACTTGGAAGAAAACTGCCCTTCAAAAAATTCTGAAGGGACCCTTGGGCTAAAACTTACCCTTCAAAACTTTTTTGAAGAGTCACATGGAAGAAAAGTACCCTTCAAAAAAGTCTGAAGGGACACTTGGGCTAAAAAGTGCCCTTCATAACTTTTTCAAAGGGTCACTTGGAATAAAAGTGCCCTTCAAAAAAGTCTGAAGGGACACTCAAGAAGAAAGTGAGGCAAGAAAATCCCTTCAAAAACCTTTAAAAGGGCACTTTTGGGAAAAAAAATGCCCAATAGGCTAAGGCAAAGAAGGCAAAGGGAAAGAATAAAGAAAAAGGAGATGAGCTCAAATCAGGAGAGGTCAAAGGGAAAATAGAAGTAATAAGGAAGGAGACCAAACACAAAAAATGAGCAAGGGAGAAATAAAAAAATCCAAAGGGAAAACACAAATTGGTCATGAAAAAAATGGTCAACATTCTAGTGATTTCTAGGGGAGAGATTCCTGCTATGTCATAAGATCAGTTGCCTAAATCCTTCCATTAGACATGGAGTCATGCAAGGCAAACAAGAGTTAAAAGAGAAAGCCATGGTTGAACACACAAGATGGAGAGACACACACACAACCAACACAAATAAAGAAAACACAAAAAGGGGAAACACTGTGCTTTAAAGCATGTAGGGAGAACAAAGACAAAAAGGAAATACACTAAAACAAGGTATATACAAGACATGGCTAGCAAGGGTCAAAATCAAGGCTTCAAATAGATTCCATTCACTAGAATAGGTAGCTTTTCTCCATCCATTTTGGACAGTTGGAAGGAGTTTCTTTGCTTGCACTTGTTGATGATGTAAGGACCACTCCACAAATTTTCAAACTTTATATGTTTTCCTAATATTGCTCTATCTTAATCCCATTTCAAGACCACGTCACCTTCTTTGAACACTCTTGCCCTTTCCATTTTGTCAAAGGATTTCTTCATGAGAACTTGATGGTTTTCTAAAGCTTTGCGTGCAGCATCTCATGCCTCTTGTATCTACATTAATTATATCAATGTAACCTCCATGGGATTTTTTTCAAGTAATTTCAATTGTTGTGCAAGTTCCAAGGTAGGGAGCTCGTGATATGGATATCCTAGCTTCTCTCCCATGAATAAGTACAAATGGAGAATTACCAATTAACTTCTTGGGAGTGATTATGTCTTCCCATAAGGTTGTCTTTAGCTTGCTATGCCATGCTCTTTGATTGGTTTCTAATGTCCTCTTGATGATTTTTATGAGGTTCTTGTTGGTAGACTCAACCAATCTATTACCTTAAGAGTAGTAGTTGGATGAGGTACTCAAATGAGTTCCAATCGAAAGTTTTAGCACTTATGAAAGCAAGTGCATTATCTGAGATGATGACATGAGGAGCTCTAAACCTTGTTATAATGTTGTCATAGAATTCCAAGATGGCATTTTCATTTGCTTTATTCAAAGCAACAACCTCTACCCATCTTATGAAGTAGTCTGTAGCAGTCAATATCCATTTGTTTCTAGTACTTGATGGAGGGTTGATCATGCCAATGAAGTCAAGGCCCCATTACATGAAAGGCTAGTCCACTTGGATAGGATTCAATGGAAGGGTATAAATATTTTGTTTTCTAATAAATAAAGCACATTTAGGACAAACCTTAGACCGATGATAATTGTCCTTAAAAAGACTAGGCCAATAGTAATTATCTCTCATTATTTTTATAATTATTCTAGGATAAAAGTTACCACCATTTGCACCATTATGGAATTTTTCTAGTAGCATATCAAATTTGTCATTGTTAATGCATCTTAGCAACACAACTCATATCCTTATTAAAGAGAATGCCATCCACATGACCATAAGGAATGGCCTACAGCCTAAAATACCTTCTTTGAGATTTTTTCAAGCCAATGAGACACTCACCATTTCAAATAAAACCAATGATGTCTTGTGTTCAACTTTGATTCTGCATTTGATCAGCTGGCTCATTTTGAACTTGATTCACCAAGGCTTGATCTTTTAGCTCTTGAAATTTAGATGCTAACTTCTCACATAAACATCTTCATCTTACTATGTTGGTTACCTTAATGTCAATGTCATATTCCATCACCTTCATGATCCATCCAGCTCTCTTCTCATTGAGATCCTTGCTTAGGAGAAACTCATTGGTGATAGGATGGGAGACCATGACATGGATATTTCTATTAGAAACCATATGCTTAAACTTTTTCAAGACTCTAATGATGGTTGAAGCTTGATTTTCAAAAAAATAATATCTCACTTCGTAGTCTTCTAAGCCTTGGTTGAAGAAAGTAATTGGTTTCTCAACATCTTCATTCTTTTGCATAAGCATGGCTAAGATTGTGTCAAGGTTAGAAAAAGTATAAATAATTAAATCCTTAGAAAAATTCAGATTTAAGAGAGCGGGAGATGTTTAAATTGCTTGTTTGATTGCCTCAAAGCTTCCTTTACCTTCTTTTGTCCTAGTAAAAACTTGTTTCTTTTTTAGCATGGTTGTGATAGGCTTTACCACAGTTGCAAAGTTTGGGATAAACCTCCTTACAAAGTTTATTTTTCCTAAGAAACTTTATATCCTTTTTTTTTTTGAGGCAAAGACAAGCCTAGAATAGATTCAATCCTTTTGGGGTCAATAGATAAGCCTTCTTTTGAAACAACATGACCCAAAAGCTTGCCTTCATGGACAACAAAGATGCACTTCTTTGGATTGAGGGAAATGCCATACTCTTTACACTTCTCAAACACTTGCCTTATATGTATCATATGATCATCAACATCCTTTGAAAAAATGGTTATATCATCAATGTAAACAAACGAAAATTTATTGATCAAACCTTTGAAAGCCATGTCCATTGTGCTTTGAAACATAGATCTAGCATTAAATAAACCAAATGGCAACTTATTGTAGGAAAATGTCCCCCACTTGGTGGTGAAGGCTGTCTTGAATTGATCCACTTCATTTACCAATATTTGATTATAACCTAAATAACCTTCAATAAGTGAGAAACCTTGAGAACCTAAAATAACTTGCAGAATTTGTTCCATGGAAGGGAGTGGGTAATGATCCTTAAGAGACACTTTGTTTAGATCATGAAAATCTACACAAAGTTTGATTTTTATATTCTTATTTCAAACTGGCACAAGGTTGGCTACCCAAGTTGAGTACTTTATAGGAAAGATAATCCTAGACTCAATCGATTTGGTTTGCTCTTTCTTCATGAGTTCTTCTACCTTGGGATTGATAGGCCTTTGATTTTGTCTTACTAGTTTAGTTCCATGTTTTAACTCAATGGAGTGATGAGTTAGAATTGACTTGAAGCACTTTAATTCCTTTTATTCCCAAATAAAGATGTCATGAAACTCTCTACATAATGCAATAAAAGCTTGCCTTTCTGGCTGAGAACAAGTATTTCCAATTTTCAAAAGTTTGTCCTTGAAAATAAGAACTCCCTCATAGTTCTCTTCTTTTTTTGACATTCTCATTATTTGGTTTTTCTTTTGATCATCCTCATTTAAGACACTCTCCAATGTAATCATCCCATTAGGTATTTTATTTGTCTTCAGCTGTATAATATGCTCTTCATAATGATCATGTAACTTCTTTTGATTTTTTGAAGAGAAGCCTACCTCATTTTGCAAGAAAAGTGCAATGTGTTCATCACTTTCAAACACTTTCCATGACACTTCATTATCTAGAATAGAAGATCTCAAAATGATCTTGATATGGGATTGATATTTCTCTTGTTCAAAATTAGCAACTAAGTCAAAACATGATCCTATTGTAGCCAATCTATCAGTGTGCTTGTTCAAGTCTGTCGGTATGGGTTGGATGTTGAAGGCATCAAAATCATCAGTTAGATCCCATACCCTATACTTGTAGGACTTTACCAAGGGTTTCTTGTCTATATCTTGAATTCTCACTTGATGAATGACCAGCTCACTATCTCCATAGACTTTCAAAAGCTTGATTCCTTTCTTATTTGCCCATTAGAGACCATGAACTAAGCCTTCATATTCTACCACGTTGCAAGTGTAGCTGAAGTAAAACATATAAGAAGAGTAGTAACGATTATTTTATGGGGAAACCAACATGACACCAGCTCTTATGCCTACTTTACTCCTTAAACCATCAAAAGACATTTCCCACACACCATCAAGCTCATGATCTTCCTTGGTGAGTGAAAGAATTGGAGCATTCTCCTCATGCATGCAGTAAATTCCCAAATCAGTTTCCTCAATGAAAGTATAAGGATAAATTCCATGTGTTTCAATATTGTGCTTATCAAGGTAGAGGTTAGAAATACCTTCAAGATGAGAAGATGTTTCACTATTCAGGAATGTTTCTTCCTCTTTGCTAATTAGACAGTTTTGATTTGTCATTGTCTCCAAGTATGGCTCAAAGTGGAACCTTGCTAAGGGTTGAGTCCCTATGGTTACCTTGGTTTTATACCTTGTCTTGAAATCTATAAAGGACCAATCATCAGAATGGTATCCTCCTATCTTAGTTGTAAAGTCCCTAGACAAGCATATAGCAAAGTGTACTTGAAGGTCCACCACCACAATATCTTACATGATAGGGAAGCTTGGGCAGCCATGTAAAAACACTTTTAGACCTCTAACCAATTATACTATCTTAGTTGGAGTTCCATCTAGATGCAACACACATTTACTATGTGGCTCATAGTTCAAACCTAGCTTATCATCCACTACTTTAGGCATAACAGTAGTCCTTACTCCACTATCCACAATACAATTGTGGACCAACTTATCTCCCACAATGAGTGTGAGGTATAAGGTTGGAGGCTTTTCAGCTTTAGTGGAAGGATCCAAAAGATGATTTGGAGAATTTGTGAGATCCAAACTATGATGCTTTGAAGATTGAGGGGCCACCTACATGCTTGTTAACTGCTCTTACAAAAGCTCCTTTTAACCAGGTATATGTAGAACCTCCTAAAGGGATATGCTTGTATTAGTGATATTTAAATAGTCCATGGTATTTAGAGATGGAGTATTGACCTAATCCTACATTTTTTATAGTAATAAAAGATCTGTATCCTGATGTGTTACAATCTTGGTAGCTTTGTTTACATTTTGATTCTATTGAGGAACATGACTTGTAGAAGGTGCATCACTTTGATTGGCATTTTGTGGCCTTGGAGAGGCATCAATTGGAACTATTTGTGTCTCCTAGTTCTCTCCCAATTCTCTCTTTTTGGCCCTTGTATTGGCTGCAATTGACGTGCCTTGAGTCAAACCAAAATCAATATTTTCTTGAAAATTCATCATTCCTACACTTGGGTTGTTGCCTTCTCTATGACTATCTCTTTGACTGGGACATGCTTCTTTTGCTATCATGTAAGGAGTAGCTTCCTCTTATGTAGTCAAAGCATAGTTGGTTCCTCCATCATCATGTGTAAACTGACCTTGAGGCTTCCCCCATTGGTCCACATGATCTTCTCCTAGCACTAGATTTACATGAACTTGAATAACAACCTTTACGGGAGGAGTAAAATTTGGATTATATGTATTGGGCTGCCTGTTATAACCTTGCTGATTTTGTTTTCTCCCTTGATAATTGTATTAGGATTGAGCCATATATCCTTGTTGAGGATAGTATTGTGCATTAGGAGGAGCACTTTCCTAATATTAAGCTTACTTGAGCTAATCTCTCAATTATCTAATTTTTTCATCCTTGTCCACAATGTTATCCAACTTCTTGGGAAAGGATCTTGGCTTCACAATTGCATTGGGAACCTAAGACATGCTTGAAGCTTCAACCAAATTGTGGTATAGTAAAGGCATGGAAACTCTTGGAGGGAGTCTTCCAGCTTGAATCAAGTTATTCTCAACCTCAAGATACAACTCGAGTATTCAATAAGATAGGGCATACTAAATTAGGTAGCACATACCCAAGTAGGTATGGAAATATGGATATGTAGGTAGGCATACTCAATTAGTTATAGGAGGTAGTGCATAATCAATTAGAATAACATAGGTAGATCATATTCAACAATAAGATATGGCTCAGGTATTTAGGTAGTGCATACTTAAGATCCAAATATGGATTCTATATTCAATTAGGTATGGCATGTAATCAAGTATGTAAATTAGGTAGGGAATACTTAAGTAGATAAATTAAGGCATACTAAAGATCACTATATGGCTCCATTATTCATTCAAGTAGGGTATACTCAAGTAGATAAAGTAGGTAGGGTATACTCAATTAGGTAAACTAGTCATGTAATCATCAATGGTATAGATCTATTACATATGTAAAATGATTCAAAACTTTGTTTCTCATTCTATACTCTAATCATAAATTTTTTAAAACTAAGTAACAACCAAAATGGATTTTGAAAGAAAAACTTTTAAATGGTAACTTTTACATCTCTAGAATTAATTTCATAAGATGTAGAGTGTCCCTAAATTATTATATTTATTAAAATAAATTTAAAGTATAAGAATATAAATGTAATATGAAATTAAATTAAAAGGTTATTCATATACAGTGGCCTTAATTACATTTATTTACTAAAAGTTTAATTATACAGACAAACAAAAACCAACAAAAAAATGTAGATCAAAGGGCATATGCCCTTTGCTAAATGGCATACACCTTATGTAATACAAAGGGAGTACCCATTTTGAAGGGTGTATACCCTTTGAATGGCATATGCCCTTTGTAATACATACAACGTACACCTTCTACCTAATTAATTTTTAAATCTTTCTTTTCCCTCTAAAGGATGACATTTCGTAGGACATATGTGCTTTGTAAAGGGCATACACCCTTTTTATATTTCTAAGATTTCATTTTTTCATTTTTCCCTTCAAATTTGGCTGTGTTTTAGGCCTAGGGGGTCCAAATGAAGCCTAAGCCCTTTCATGGACTAGCCCATATGAAGTTTTAGACATTTATGTGTCTTTTTGGTCTATGACAACACATCTAATCATTTATATTTTATTATTTTTTTTAAAATATTAGATGGATCTGTAGAGGGGGAAATTTCTTTTTTAAATATATGTATTTTTCAATGTTAAACTAAAATTTGTAAATATTACTTAATTTCTACACTGCATGCCTCATTATGGACTATATACATATCGTTACAAATACCTTTATAACTTTTTTATCATTTATTAAAAAAATTATAAAACTTATATCTCAATAATATGCATACTGTTAACTATGTTTTTAAAAAAATTATTTTGAAGAAGTTAAGATAATAAATTTGTGTTTATAAACTTGCAATTTTAATTTTGTAGTTGTCTTTACTCGTAAAATTATTTAAAATATATATTAAAAAATTAATAAAAAATATTTTCAATGATTTTTGACATTTCATACATCCATATCTAAAATTTCAGACAAAAATTTATTCATTTACTCAAAAAATTGTGTTCATGCACATGCAATCTCATTATCTTTTCACAAAAAGGGATAAATGTATTATCATAAATGCATATATTTCCCATACTTTTATCACCTAGGTATTGCAAAAAATTATATATTTAAAAAATACATCAAAATGATACGGTTTATATTCTTACATCATTGTCAAATTCATTTTCCAAGTGTCTCTAAAATTCTCTCAGGAAAGTGCATCAATAATTCTTATATATTAAAAGAGATTCATGAGTGATCTTGGAAATTTGAGGAAGGGAACAATTGATAACTAGCATCTCTTCAATTTAATTTAAAATTGCAATACCTATCCTGAAAATTTTAATATATATGCTTTCCTTCACATCTAACATGAGGGAAATCATGTTGCAAACCATATTGTCAATGTTGGGGTGTAAATCAACTCTCAACAACTTTACTTGAAAATTGTGATCCCTCCTCTCCTAGGGTTAAGATTAAAACCTTAATTGATAAGGATATGCACCCCTTAAATGCTAATCCTATTGTTAATTATGATTTGTCATAATAAGTTGGGATTTTACATTATAATATCTATACCAAGATATGCCCAAATACTGAGGGAGTATTGGCATTGATTAAGAAGAGGAATGTGGCACATGTGGGAAGATTTATGACTCACCACCCATATCCTATCTTTCCCTTCTTGGCAAGTGGTAGATGACGTGGTGATCTCAAGGCTCTCCATAGGTATGCCCTCTCCTTTATTTTTTGGTTTTCAATTTCTTTGTTTGGTGTGTTCAATTTCTTGGTGGTATTGATATTAATAAGGTAATGATTTCTTATTTAGTGAATAATTTTGAGAGAAAGGATGAAAGGTTTTAGGCTCTCCCCCGTCTAATTTTGCTAACTAAGTTGGTTATATTTCATAGATTATATTGTAGGCAAATCTTGATATATTTATCCTTACTTTGGGATCTATTATGTTAAGTCGTTATCATTAGTTTAATCCCTTTGATTTTATATGCTTTACTTTTAGTATTCTAGGTCAATTTGTTTAGGGTGGGACTCTTCCTTAGTTTTTTTGGTATCCCTAGCCATTCCTTTCATGTTTTTTGTGAAAGTTTGAAACTTGTAGAGGTTTTCAATAAATATTATTTGGTTTTAATTCTTTTTCTAAAAATAGATTTTATGAACATATTCATTCTCTTTAATTTAATCCTAAAATAAAATGGTTATTTTATGAATATCAAATAGAGCATGAGAAAATAAACAATGGTTAATATTGTCAAGGAGCTGAATGCCAAAATGATTATTAGATATTCTCTTGAGGATGTATAAATTTTTTATCTTGTGATGATTATTATTCTTAAACTATAACAACTTCTTAATGCAGGGGGTATTGATTGATAAAAACACTTTAATTATTGCTAAGTAAGCTTTTTTTTTGTGTAAATGTGCCTTGATAGAGGAAATCAAGGATATAAATATTTTTAAGTGGATATCCACAAACCTATTTTTGGATATGTTAAAAGCTAGGATGGGAGAAGGTACTTCTATAAATTGCATATTTTAGGCCATGAAATACCTTGGATAGTCAACTTTGAGGCTCAACATTTTAATTTTTTCTCAACTTATTTTGATGCAAATTGTCTTGTATAGTTCCAGCAATAAACATGTGATGCATGAAGATATTGTTCAATTAGGGGTCTACTTGGGGAGCAAACTTAACCATATATGAGTGCTTCGTATGGATATTACTAAAGTCAAATTTTCAAAAGGGCATAAATTGGATGCATTTTTCACCAAACTTGGTAATACCACTTCCTAGTTCAAGGAGTCACAACTAGCAACATCCCTCACTGCCTTAGTCATGAAAGATGAAGAGAATGAAAATAGTTTAACTATGTTTATTTCCATATCTAGAGAGGAGAAGGATGACTAATTATCAACTAATGTTTAAGATTACACCTTTGAGCTTAGTTATGTACTTAGTTTTTATAATAAATCTAAAACTTATGATGTTTACAATTATTAAGCTCTTATTCCTTTTGTACTTGAACTCTTCAATATTTTAATTATTATTATAATATATGAGTATTAGCACTTCTTTTAAAGTATAAATAAAATATACATAAACTTATATTTTATAATAAAAATGTTATTTCAAAAATTTATATATTAATAATTATCTTTATAAAAATAATAAAAATCATAATTATAAACATAAGAGTTGTTTCAACTTTATATTCAAACATTTCATAAACTTTAGTACTTAAATAATATTGAGGATGAACTTATACATTATTGAATATGTATCACATTATTTATTGAAATTGAAGTATTATACTTGGTTGTTGTAAATTAGAGTTTGATTTTTTAAAATATGGGAAATAAGTTTGTTAAATTATTGTGACATTTACATTTTCCATTCCAAATAAAAGGAGTAGTACATTTAATTAGAGGTTTGTGTTCCTACAATACTAAGATTGGTGATTTTATATATATATATATATATATATATATATATATATATATATATATATATATATATATATAATTGAAAAAATCTCTTAATAAAGGCATTTAGTGGAGATTTAAAGGCAATTAATGTTATTATTATAATTTGATCCACTATTTTAACCTTAATAAATTTGAACCACTTTCATTAATATAATTTAAATTGAAAATATGATTGCCAAATTAGTTGTTGATAAATATTAGATGTCAAGAAAAGTGAAGTATTTTTTTATAGGTGATTAAATGGGTTTGAAAGGTTATGTATCTTTATACAATGAAGTGAAAGATTAAAAAATAATAATAAAATAATGGGGAGCCTCTACCATCGGCTATAAAGAGGGCGGTTAATACCATTGTCAATGGATAAAAAAAGAAACAAACAACTCTCTAAGAAACTTTTGCAAAGCTTTTGTCAAACAGCTCAGGGGGATTAACCCCATACAGTATTTAACCAAACTAATTTTAAAATTTTATCTTTCTATGTATATTAAATAAATAAAAATTATAAATACTTGTTAAATCATTTTGTAATGATATTGTAAAAATGGTAGTAAATTTTTATTTTAGAAAGTGAATACAGTAAATCATGAAAACATAATTTATTAATATTAATAGAATTACAAAAGAAATAATTATTAAATAATAAATTTTAATTTAATAAATAAAATTAAATGTATATAGTTAATATATGTCAACTAGACTGATGAGATGTAGATGAGTTGGTAAAGTGATTTGGTTTCTTCAAACACCACCTAGGTTCAAAACTTAGTTTGGTATCGAAGGTCAACTTTGGTTGATCATTGGTATTATTGGGGTGGTTGTGGATGATCATTGGTATTCATAGACCAGTTGTGGTTGTGGATAGTATTATCCTACTTGTTATATCCATTCATTGGTATTCTTAAGCTGGTTGTGATCATTTTTGGTAATTCTAGTAATTATGATAAATGGTCACTAGGGGAGCTAGACCCTCAATTGTATCCTAGACTAGTTAAAACTCTGGTCAAAAAGTGAATAAGATAAATATCTCATCAAAACTAGTGTATAATAAGATACTAGTTTTGGTGGGATCCTTACAATATTCACTTTTAGACCAGATCTCCAACAAGTTTAAGACATAATCAAGGGCCCATATCCCTAAGTGATCATCTATCACAACTACCAAAATTACCAAAAATGACCACAACAAATCTGAGAATACCAATGAATGGCCATAATGAGTTTGATAATACCATCAATGACCACAACTAACCTGAGAATACCAATGATCACCAACAACTAGCCTCTGATACCGAACTGAGACTTGAACTTGGATGATGCTCGAAGTAACCAAATGACAAAATATATATATATATATATATATATATATATATATATATATATATATATATATATATATATATATATATATATATATATTCCTTAAAATAATATATTATTAATATCACCAATGAGATGTGGGTGAGTTAGTAAAGTGACTTGGTTACTTCGAGCATCATCCAAGTTCAAGTCTCAGTTTGGTATAAGAGGCTAGTTGTTGGTGATCATTATATATATATATATATGTATATGACATTTTTACACTTATAATTTAAATTAAATTATTATTTTTATAAAAATAAAATAAAATTCTAAATTTCTTATATTTGGAAGGTTGGGAGGTGTAATGATGTCAGTGTAATAACTAATAAGGTAATATAAATGTAATTAAACATATATTTAATTAATTAATATTTTTAGAGATTTTTTTTCACATTCTATAAAAATAAAATAATTATATGTAAAACATAATTATGTGCTATTATAATAGTGTAATAATGACATTTATGGTAAAATAAGTTTATGTACAATACAATTATGTATGCTATTATAATGATAAACTTATTTTTAGATGTTTGGTTTTTTATAAATAAATGGTGTCTTTTATTAATATATTTTTATAATTATAAGATTTCTATTATAAATTTGTTTATATGATATATTAAAATATTTATAACTATATGAATTAGTATATATATCTTACATAAATTTACATAAAATACATTGATATATATCTCATTCTTAAATATCTATTTTACTAATATCACAATTCAATACAATATAGGTAGTTCTAGAATGATATCTATTGATATATTTTATGTAAATTTATTGAAAATTGTATGTTAGTATTAATTTTAATATAAATTTATAGAAGCATCATCATCATCATCATCGTCGTCGTCGTTGTCGTCGTCGTCGTCGTCGTCGTCGTCATCATCATCATCATCATCATCATCATCATCATCATCATCATCATCATCATCAATTTTCATGATAAAAGCTTAGAGATATAATTTTTCTACAATTTTTTATAAATATAATTAAATTTTTGAACGTTCAAATTTTTTTAAAATAAATAAATAATAAAATCATTATAAACAATTTACACTTCTACAATTCCTTTAAATTATAGAAATTTTATGTAATAAATATTATTTTTTTAATTAATTTTTTATTTTTTTGGTTGTTGTTTCGTTCAATTTTGTTTGTTCTAAAAAAAAATATGGCCTATGTTCAACACAAATTATTTTAAAATTGATTATTGAAATACCTAATGTTTATTGGAAGGCCCTTCGATTTTCGGAAATCATTGTAGGTGTTTTACGGATTAATATGGAATAAGGTTTAAAAATAATAATCTTAGTTTGGTAATAATTTTTTTGAACTTTTATGATTGTGAAGTATGAGGTGGAGCACGTCTTGTGAAATTTGTAAAAAGGGGAAGAAAATAATAATAACATATATTAAGATTAAAATATATATAAACTGATTTTTAAAATTATGTCATTAATTAAAATGTAATTGCTAAAACGATACAAGTTTACAAAACTAATCAACATTGAATTTTTATTATTTCTCATAAATTTATTTTATAATTCTTTTAAATTATAGAATTTTTTTCAATAAATATAGTTAAAATAATTATTCTTTGTTATAATATATTATTTAAAATATGTATGTAATTTAATAATTCTTTTAAATTATGAAAATTTTGGAAAATAAATATATCTAAAAGAGTTTTTTTTGGTAGTGTATTATATTTTGAATACATGTATGTATTTTTGTATGTATGTATGGGGAATGCTCTCAATACAAATAATATTTTGAAATTTATTATTGAAAAATAGAATAATTTTTAAAAGACTTTTTGGAGTTAAGAACAAAATCTTAATATGTATTCAATTTCCAAAAATATATACACTAAGTTACCATATCATGTTTATGGATGATGATATGTTACTAATTGAAAAAGTATTTTTAAAATAATATATTATAAAATACAAGTTCGCTAAGCTAAATCAAAATCAAATTGTCATATTTTTTAGAAATGTTGCCTAACCCATATATGTTTAAAATGATTTTAGATAAAAAAAAATTAATAAATAAAAATATGAAATAAATAATTCACAACAATATAAATTATTATCTTTTCTTAAAAAACTTGTTTAATTCATATATGTCTAAAATGAATTTATAAAAATATTTTAATAAATTAAAAAAAAATCACAATAATATACATTTTTTACATAGAAAAATCAAGTTTTAGATTTCAAAATAAAGTCTAAAAAAATTTTACAGGTGGAAAATTATAATAATACACTATCAAAATCAAACTTGAATAATTATCCTATCTTATATGGTGTTTGAAATTAAATAAAAAATAATGAATCTAAAACTAAAAACTAAGTATCCTCATTGAATGCAAACCTCAAGATATGTTTTGGTAAAAATAATGTGATCAAGTTTTTATGAATTAAATAAAATAATTTAAGAGGAATTAGACTCTATAATTAGAGATCTAAATATATTTTGATAATAAAAAAGCGTTTAATATGTATAAATTAAAGAAAATAAAAGAAAAATTACATTATAAGAGGAGAGATCTTTGTATAAATAGTATAAAAAACCTTTTAATTGAATTAAAGCCATAAAAAATTAGGATTTTTTATTTGTAGGAATCTATTAAAATAATCAAAACTATGTTAGAATTCAAACACTCTTAAAGGCATTGTGAATAATTTTAATATATGGTTCAAAGAGATAATTACTCTCAATGAAATAAAATTAAAAGTATATGTAGATTGATATATTCTTACACATCATATCCCTTACATGATAATTACATAATCTTAAATATATGTTACAAAGGATTTTTTAACTAAACTTAAAGTTATGTGTGTAAACATTGTTACGGTTTTATAATCACCAACCTATCTAAAGTGATGGTTTCATCCACATAAATGAATAATCAAAGCAACATTAAAAAGAGATTGAAGTTTTCATTCTTTGGCATTTATAAAACCTTTTAATAACATGGTAATTTGTTTGATATAATAAATTGGTATCAATCCAATGATCATAGATAAGTTATGAGCAATGTGGGAGTGAATTGGTGAATGTATGATTTGGATAGAAAGTAATATTCAATTATTCATTTTTGATACCATTTAATACTCTTTGTAATTATTTGAATAGTATCTTTAGAGGATATGAGATGTTTTTTAAAATTAATTGAGAAGTACTTTTTAATAGAAAATTTTCTATGTTATTTGTGTAAGTATTGAATAGCTTCAATATTATTTGGGCTTGGGGATGTGTAATATTTTTTTGGAAGGAGCTAATAGGTGAATTTATTAAAAAAATATAAAGAGATTGAATTTTTGATGATAGAGAAAGATGAAAAAAATTATGCTACATCAAGCCATGTGAAAACATAACTCTTTTTATAAAGGTATATTACATTATTTCATTCTTTTGTCTCGTTGTGAGATATTTGGAAAATATATGAAACAACCATGTATTCTAATGTCAATTAAGAAAAAAATAATAATAATCTTAAATGAAAATAAAAGTTTATATCAATGTAAAATTATATATGTTAAGTCATCCCTTTACATAACTTCAAAATGTGTGCCAAATACTTTTGAAACATATTTTTTTTCCAATTCACCTTAAAAATTATTGAATAAAATGCAAAAGAAGAATTATTTAATTGATGAAAAATAATCTTAAAATGAAATGATAATACCTTTTTAAGTAATAATAATACAAATAATAATTAATGAAAAAGTTATAATGACCTTCCTCTTAACTTATATAAAATAAGTATGTGTGAATTGCAAGAACCCATCTTCCAAAGGCTATTATATGTAATAATTTTATTTAAAGCTTTTAATGATGTATAAAAGTGTAATATTTTTTATTATAATGATGATTCCATTTTCAAGATGATGGAAAATATTGGATAAGGAAATAATTTATAAGAATACCATATCTTCTAATTAAATTATTATGTTAGAGGCATTTTCTTAATGGAAATATTAATTGCTCTTTTTACATCCATCTATGCATTGGATTTATATTAATATTTCACTAATATGAATGATTGTGAGTATATTTTTTCCATGACACCTATTATGTTATTATATGTGTATCATGGAAATAATTATTCATTCAATCAACAGTTGCTTTTTTTATCCATCTATGCATTAGATTTCTATTAAAACTTCACTAATATCAACGATTGTTGTTGTATTTATTCCATCACACCTGTTATGTTGTTTTATATGTGGCATGTAAATCATTATTCATTAAATCATTGTATTTTACAGAAAAAATGTGTAAATATGGTTTTAAAAAATTGAATATTATTTAGGCCTTTTATTGTAGTTATATTCAAAAAATTCTAGAAAATTATATGAATTTAATTGTGTTCTTTATCAAGATATGTTTGTTAGGAAGCCATGTATTTTATACTAATAGAGGAATAACATAATGTAATCACAAATATATTTAAATAGATAAAATATCCAATATGTATGAGACAAAACATAGGATTAATGAGGTAAAACCTTAAGAAAGTTAAGGAAACATCCGTGGTGTAAGATATCAAGATTTATAAATTCTAATATGAATAGATTACATAAGAATGTGTTGTGTAGATTACATGCAAACTCTATAAATATAAATATACATGATTGGCAAAGCATCATTATTATTTCTCCTACTAAAAAAGGAGTGTTAAAATGCCATTATAACTTTTTTTCTAAAATAATAATCTGGTGGAATTTGTCTTCCTAGAATTAAGGGTTTGACTCCTCAATTTTTTTTCTTCACAGGCGCTTCCCCCAAACCCATACCAAGGTGGTTCACCCTATGATAATATTGGGTGGGTTGTTTCCCCCCACAGCCCACTGTCAAGGATTGGGATATAAACTACATTGTAAAAGGATCTAAAATTTAACTTTGTTATCACATATCTAATAATCTTCACCTTGACAACAATTTATGTCTGATATCTTATCGACCAGATCATCACCTTTTTTGAAAGCCAAGAGAAGCCAAACACCATTTTATCTTCTTTATAAAAATTGGTTTTGTGAACATATCAACACTATTTTTTTGTGTGAACCTTTTCGAGTGGTACTTTTCCTTCATCAATCACTTATCTAATAAGATGGTACTTCATCATAATATGTTTTTTGATACTATGATAAGTTGGATTCTTGGCTAAATAACTTGCACTCTGACTATCACAAAAATACCTCCATTTCTTATTCTCTCTTCCAAACTCACCTAATAGGCCCTTTAACCAAATTGCCTCCTAACAAGCATGATAAAAATCCACATATTATGCCTCAGTAGTTGATGCAGTAATAGTCTTTTGAAGCTTTGACATCCAACTAATAGTGATGTAGAAAACATAGGCTAATCTTCTAGAGGCCATAACTAGCTCCGTTTGAGCTCTTTCACATGCCAAAACAACCGTATCAAAAATTTTGATTCTATCCTAAGGTGATTTATCACCTTAGATTTGATTTTTATATTTTTGGAGGCCATACGTGATCATTTTAGGGTCCAAAATTAATGTTTGATGAAATTTTTAGGAATTTTCTATTATTAAAAATTATGCATTTTTAGGACTAAACGTCAATTTTAGTTGAATCCATAGGCTAATATTAGAGTTTAGGTTATTTTTGAAAATTTTAGGAGCCACGTGCACTTGCATATAAAACTTACTACAAATAGTGGTTGATATATATATATATATATATATATATATATATATATATATATATATATATTAGATTTTAGTTTTTTTTTAATTTTACATGAAAACTCTATTTTTTGAGTTGAGGCTTATTTAAACATGGTTTAGGTTGTAATTATTTCAATTTATTAAATATGAATTAATAAAATTTATTTTTCATAATATTGGCCTATTGGTAATTTTATTTGTCTTATTAGTTTTTAGTCTCATTGTCTAGTATTAGAGCAATTTCAAATCTTGGAGGAGTAAAAAATTGAGAGGACAAGAAGGTGTTACAAAAATGAACTAGACTATACAATAGTTTTAGTGGCAAGTTCAACAATTAATATAGGTTATCACTAATCAACAGAGAAGACAAGGTGGTGACGAGGAAGACACAAATCGTAATGAAGAAGTTCAGCAAGAAGAACAATAAGACCATCCACCATCAATGGAAGAGAGGATGGTTAGGGATTTAAAAATAAGGAATCAAGGAATCAAGGTTGATATTATATATTATGGAGTAATTTTAAAACAATAGGAGTTGATAGATTAAATGAATAGCATGGAGAAGTTCTTCAAGTAGAAGACTGTGAGAGAAGACAAGAAGGTAAAGCTTGCATCCACGAAATTGAAAGGTCATGAAATAATTTGGTGGGATCACCTATAAAAAGCAATACAAATAAAATGTAAAGAGAAGATTAATTTATGAAAAAATATGGAGAAGAAGGTGAGGGATAATTTTTTTCCTATGAATCATGCACAAACCCTATACAAAAGATTTCAGAATTTAAGGTAAAAAGATCATAGTATATAAGAGTATACAGATGAATTTTACAAGATTTCCAAATGAGTGGAGCATGATGAAACATAATATAAGATGGCTCCAAGGTATGTAAATTCCTTGAAATTTTATATTCAAGATGAATTAAACATGCATAAAATACTTAACATAGAGGAGGCTTATCAATTAGATTTGAAGACACAAGAAAAATAAAATAGATAGAATTTCATAAGGACATCTCCTGGTCCAAGAAGATGTGGATCCCCTATAATAAGGGAATAAGGTTGGTTTAATACTACTAGAGTCAAATTTAATGCCAATAAATATGAATTATCACATGGTGTAGAAAGGCAAGATGATAATAGGCAAGGGTTTCAATACCAACAAATATGAAGAGGATTTTAGAGAGGATGAGGTTACGATGGTGCAATAGGATGGTTTTAAAATCAAAATAGATCTTATGTATATTATAGATGTGGAGAAAAATGACACAGAGGATTTGAGTGTCCACACTATCAAGATCAAGAAAGGAGGCAAGATCGCCCAAGAGTGAATCTAGTTGAGGCTGAGATAGAAGAGCAGACTACTGAAGTTGCACCAGTAAATGTTGGAGAAAATATTATGATGAGAAAAACCATTATCTCTCCAAGGAAGGAACAAGTGCATAATAAAAAATGTGGTGATGCAATGCTATGATCAAATATTTTTATAATAAGATGTACTCTGGGTTGAAAAGTATGCAAAGTAATTATAAATGGTGGTGGTTTTAAAAATATGGTTTTAAAGAAATGATAGAAAAACTAAATCTGCAATGTGAAAAATATCCTAATCCTTATTATATTTCATGGTTTAAGAAATGGAATGAAGTTACAGTAGATAAAAGGAGCTTAATCAAGTTTTCTATAGGAAAAACTTTTAATGATGAGATATTGTGTGATGTTATTTCAATAAATGAATGTCATTTGTTATTAGAGAGATTGTGGCTATTTTATAAGAGAGTAATTCAAGATGGAGAAAAGAATGTATAATATTTTTGGAAAGGTGGTACAAAGTTAGTTTCATGACCTCTTTAAAATGAAGAGAAGATAGAAAACATGCTCTCTACTAAATAATTTATCCAATATATGAAGGTAGCACATTATTGTTATGTATTAGTAGAAAAAATAAATAAATAAAAATGGTACCTATACCAATATAAATAGCAAGAGTGTTGAAATAATATACAAATGTTATGTCTGGTGAGTTACCAAATAGCTTACAACCAAAAAGAGATATTCAACATCACATTGATTTGATTCTAGGATCAACTCTACCCAATCAAGTACCTTATAGGATGAGTCCAACAAAACATGTACAATTAAATAAATTGGTTATTGAATTTATAAGAAATAAGGTGATAAAGGAGAGTATGAGTCCATGTGCAACACCAGGATTGATAACTCCAAAGAAAGATGGAAGATGGAGAATGTGTGGATAGTAGAGCAATTAATAAAATTACACCTTGTTTACATGATATGATGGATGTGCTTGCAGGAGAAAAATATTTTACCAAGATTTATCTAAGGAATGGTTATTATCATATTTGAATTCATGAAGGAGATGAGTGGAAAACTGCATTCAAGACTAGGGATGGCTTATATGAGTGGATGGTGATGCCATTCACATTATCTAATACACCTAGTATATTTATGAGGGTGATGAATATAATGATATGAGAATATATTGGTAAGTTTTTGGTTGTTTATTTTTATGATATTTTGATATTCAGTAAGACTAAAGAAGAACTCTTACAACATTTGATAATGGTAATGGATTTGTTAAGGAAGAATAGGTTGTATTCAAATTTGAAGAAGTGCAGGTTTATGTAGAGTAATTTGATATTTTTGGGATTTATAGTTTTCATAGATGGTGTGAAAATAGATGAAGAAAAGATAAACTTAATTTTTGAGTCACCTATTCCAAAAAGTATTACAAAGGTAGGAAGTTTCCATGGTTTAGAAACTTTTTACAAAAAAATTATTAAAAAAATTAGTAGTATTGTGGCACCAATAACAAATTGCATGAGAGGGAAAGAATTTACATGCACTAGAGAAAACATAGAAAGCTTTGAATTTTTTAAGAATAAGATTATAGAAAGACCAATTTTAGCATTACTGTATTTTAACAAAGTGTTTGAGCTTGATTGTGATGCTTCATTTATGGGAATTGATGTTGTGTTGAATCAAGAATAAAAGCCAATAACATATTTCAATGAAAAAGTGAATGAGGTAAGAACAAATTATTCTACTTATGAAGTTGAAATTTATGCAATTGTACAAGCATTAAAACATTAGAGGCATTACTCAGTGCCTAAGGAGTTTATACTATTTATAGATCATGAGGATTTGAAGTATGTGAATACACAAAAGAAGTTGAATAGTAGGCATGAAAAGTAGGTTTCTTTCTTGTAGGGGTATACTTTTGTGTTGAAGCATGAATCAAAAAAATATAACTAGATAGTTGATGCATTGAGCATGAGAGTAGTGTTATTAACTTCTATGGTGAGTGAAGTAGTTGGGTTTGAAAATATTAAAAGATTATATGATATTGATCCATATTTTAAAAAGGTATTTGAGAAGTGTAGGAATCAATTAAAAAATGGGATAGATGATGTTCATAATGAGTATATTATACAAGAAGGTTATCTCTTCAAAGGAAAATAATTGTGTATTTCAATTGGGTCTCTACGAGATAATATAATATGAGAATTACATAGTGGCGATTTGGATAGAAATTTTGGTAAGATGAAGACAATAGATTTGGTGGATGAAAAGTATTTTAGGCCAAAGATGAATAGAGATGTGACAAGATATGTTTTAAGGTATAGAAGATGTCAGGTGGATAAAGGACATGTGTAAAATACTGGATTATATATGCCATTATTGATTCTAAGAGGACCATGGAAAGATTTGAGGATGGACTTTGTGTTGGAATTTCCAAACACATAGAGATATAATGATTCAATTTTTGTTTTTGTAGATAGATTTTATAAAATAGTTCATTTCATTGTATTTAATAAAACCAATGATTCCACTAGAGTTTTAGAATTATTTTTTAAGGATATTTTGAGATTGCATGGTGTTCTTAAAAATATTACTTTAAATAGGGACACAGAATTTCTAAGTCATTTTTGGAGGTCTTTGTGGAAGAATATGGGTACTAAGATACAATTGAGTAGTGCATATCACCCATAAATAGATGGATAGTTAAAATTTGTGAATAGGAGATTGAAAAATTTGTTGAGATGCATAGTGGGAGAGAATCCCAAGTATTGGGACTTGGCTTTACCACAAGCCGAATTTACATATAACAATTCAGTGAATAGATCAATAGGAAATTAACAATTTTAAAATTTTTATGGGAGAAATCCTATTGGTATTTTATATTTGGTATAATTACCAATTACAGATATAATTAGTGATGATGTAGAACAATTTCCATAGCATATGCAGTAGTTACAAGGAATAAAAAGAAACTTACAAAAAAATAATGAGAAACATAAAGCAATAACACATTTTAGAAGATGATCGAAGGTATTTTGAATAAGGATATTTTGTAAAGTTTTACATTAGGAAAGAAATATTTTCAAAAGTAATGTATAATAAGTTGAAGTACAATAAAATTAGGCTGTGCAAAATTGTGAAGAAAATGAATGACAATGCTTGTGAGGTGAGTTTATCATAGAATTTTGATATATCTCTAGTATTTAATGTTTTATATTTATATGAATTCCATAGAGAATATGGTGAAGATGATGAATATGAATAAGTAAATTTGGTTTAGTAGGTTCCAAATAAGAAAGAAAAAATAGTGTGGGTTTTGGATATGAAAATAGTGAGCACAAGGCAAGGGAATTATAAAAAGTATTTAGTATAGTGGGAAGGATTGTAGCAAGAAGACAACACTTGGATTATATAATGTTAGATGAATAATATTGATAAATACAAATTGAATAAGTATAATCAAGCCAACTCATAGGAGCTGAGTTGTTTTCAACCAAAGGAGAATGATGCCGAAAAATAGGCCAATCTTTTGAAGGCCATAACTTTTGACCCATAGCTCTGTTTTACCTCTTTCACATGCCAAAACGACCATATTAAAAATTTTAATTATATTTTAGTTCTTTATACCTATTTAAATTTGATTTAGATATTTTTTTGAGGTTATGCATGATCATATGAGGCTCTGAAATTAATGTTTAATGAATTTTTTGAGAATTTTCTTTTTTTAGAAATTGTGTATTTTTAGGACTAGACATCAACTTCAATTGAATTTCATCCCATAGGCTAATTTTAGTGTTTATATTACTTTTATAAATTATTAGATCCACTTGCACTTGCATGCAAAACATACTATCAATAGCAATTGCTAAAAAGAGATATTTTTTAAAATTTTAGATTTTTTTTTTAATTTTGCATGTAAACTCTAGTTTTTTAGTTAAAGATTATTTAATAATGATTTGGGATGAAATTATTTAAATTTATTAAATATAAATCAATACAATTTATTATTCATAATCTTGGCCTATTGGTATTTTATTTGTCTTGTTAGTTTTTGGTTTCATTAAATAGGTCCACCTACAAATATAAAAACATATCCAGATGTTTATCTTCTTTTATCCAAATCTCCTACAAAATCAAAATCAACATGATCATACATATAATCACTATATTTATTATAATTGATTCAATCTAATCACTTATGCCTTGCAAGTAGTGAAACACCCACTTCACTACTACCATAACATACATTAAACTCCTTACTGCGCTATCATACGGTACATGAGGCATATACTAATTTTATTCATCACTACTAGGACATAAAAATGAAGAAAGCTTGAAGTGGGAAGAAAAAGGGATACTAATTGATTTTACATACCTCATACTGAATTTGGTTAGTATATTTTTCAAATATATTTGTTGTGATGACCGAAGCTTACCATTTTTCTTGTCTCTATGTATGATATCCATGCCTAAGATTTTTTTAGTTGCTCCTAAATCCTTAATATCAAATTTCCTAGCTAAATGAATCTTTAAACTATTGATTTATGTCATGATTTTACTTGCTACAAACATATCATCAACATATAATGCCAATAAAATGAATAAGTGTATTATACAGACAATGAATATATATAGACTAGATTTTACAAAAAAATATCAATAGTTGATCTATGTATACCATTACAAATAATGTAAAGGCTATGAGTTTTCTATTACTATGTAATTTTTTAATTCAATTTGAATATACCATTACCTTCCTAATGACTGTGTATACTCGAGTTGTGTATACCATTACTTGATCTATTTATATAGGTATTAGTGTACATATGTATAATTTTTTTTACATTTAATTTGAATGTTTGAAATTTTGACCCATGATCTACTCACTAAACATGTATGTACACTTGGAATATGAATCCTATTGGTTCTACTTCAATACAAATTTTATTAAAATGTTCTGTTAATTTTATATGTGAATGAATGATTACAATACTCTATTGTAATACTTATTAATGACCTTTTGATTTGCTATGTGACTCTATGAGTATAATTCTTTATTATAGATATTTATGTACTATTTCTCTCATTCTAGGAGACAGATTATAGAGTGTGAGTTTTGTTTCAAGTAGTAATTGATATTGAATGAATTGTGCATTCAATGAATTATATGTATCATATCTTAATTACAAAAATCATTACATTATTTATACATTGAATGAATGATCATTCCCTATCTAATCATTAATTCATTAAACTAGTCAATAATACAATAAACATAAAACAAACTATGCCCTAACTAATCCTTAATTACTTCAACCATTCAATAATACAATCAACATAATACTTCTTTGTTATTTTGTGATAATTGTGCTAATATGAAGGTTGGGCATGTATAATTTTTTATTTTGGACTTTTAAAATACTTATTCTGTTCATTTTTATTGATAACTCAATCAAATTAATAATATAAATCTCGTGAAAACCATTGATTGTATTTTTGGCAGCTTGAACCCCTTATGGTATGCCTATTTGACAATAATTTTTACGATATTTCTAATATTTAATTTCTTGTTAATAATGGATAAAATGAACATAGGTGGTGGATAGCATAGTTCTATGTTTCTATTAATGTTATGTTTTTCTTAATTTAGTGACCAATATAAATGTTTATTGTGGGATTGCAAACCACTTATTATGTTCATCTATGTTCATAATTATATCAAGTTAATAATACAAATATAATGGAAACCCATTGACTCTTATCTAGTCATGGAAATAAAGAGGGCAAGGGAAACTAGTTTGTGAAGGGGTAAAATAATTGAAAATAATGAAAATTAAGGTTCAATTTTATTTTATTATTATCACTCCTCATGACTACATCGGTGGGGCCCAATAACAACTTAACAATCACAGTTAAGGAAAAAACCTTTGGTTAATGTAAAAAATGTGTAAGAAAAATGAGCATGGATAAAACTACTACACTGAGGGAAAAGTGATGGAGAAATAGATGTGATTATTCGTGGGTCAATGTCCAATGTGGTGGTCTATGCCAAAATCACCCATTGATTATAGTGTTGACTACTTAAACTAATTAATGCTTTGGGGGTGGAGTTGGAGTTTTGTGTGAATATTTTTTATTTAGAATACAAAGGTACAAAATTTAAATTATTTTATGTATATCATATTCAACAATTATTATGCATTTAATTCATATGCATTCATTGAATTATATATATCTTATCCTAATTTCACAAACTAGTGAATAAACTATACATTGAATGAATGATTATGCCCTAACTAATCATTGATTTCTTCAATGTAGACAATGATTATGCATTGTATGAATAATTATGCCCTAAATAATCATTAATTCCCTCAAGAATTCAATAATATAGTCAACATAAAACAAACCTGAACCAATATTATGTTCAAGGGTTGGATACTCAACAATGTAGAAAATGATTATGTGTGAATGAGTCTTCATCTTTGGGTCCTTGAAAAGGCACTTTTGGGACTCTTGCTATATCCATATTTCTTACTTTTTTCTTCTTGTCAATTTAGCAATTTTTTAAGATGTTTAAGAATATTAAATATATAAACAAATAATTCATACAAAATAACGTCAAATTTTTAACATACTAGTAAAATAACTCTACTATAAAAATAAAACAATAATTTTTTTTATTATAACTTAAAAAATAAATAAAAATATTTAAAATTAAATGACATTTTTCAATTGATTTAAGATAAAAAGTAAAATTATATTAATAAAAATTAAAATAATAAATTTAATTTTTAGTTTTATTATAATTTTAAAATCGTTATATAACTGTACAACCATTTTTATTGAATTTTTTAATACTATTTATTTATTTTATATTTTACACCTAACGTTTATCTTGTAAGTTTGGAAAAGCCCAACATTTAATTTGCAAAACTGATATTTTAAGAAACTGTTTAATCATAGAAACATATCCCAAACAAATGAAATCAAATGTTGATTTTAATTTTTAGAAAGTTAGATTTCTAGTTAAATCAGAATCGCCCTCCATAATCATTAACATAGATAATCTCTTTTTCAATAATGAAATACGGTAAATTATATCAAATGTTGATTTTAATTTTTAGAAAGTTTTATTTATTTTTATTTAAGGTAAATGTTTGTTTAGAATCTGGAGTTATGATCTAGAGAGATAGTATTCATTGGATCTAGGAACCAATTTAAATATAAATGAGAGGTCTAGATCCCTTTTATAAATTGTCAACCATCATTTACAGAATGTTATAGTCAGTAACACTAATATTACCAACTGTTCAAACCATTCAAACCATCTCCAACAACCAAAATTGAATATTAAAAAAATATATATATTAATTTTTAAACTTTATTCAAATTTATTTATACTTTATAAAAATATACTTATACCCTTATTTTACAATAATAACTCGAATCAGAATATTACAGAATAATGTTTTGTTTTTATCTCAATGCAAAAAGTAATTCAATAATTTCCTAACCTGTGATGAGAGTTTTATTAATTGACGTCATTAATTTTGAAGTTTGAAATTCCAATTTATTTTACTGAAATCAATACCCAGCAATCTGTAATAATTCAAACTCTATCTAAAGGTTGAATTATTGAAGGATTTCATAGAAGTAATTTTATTTTATTCAAATTTATTTTTAAATAAAAATAGTTTTACTTGTTTTAGTATTTAATTAAATATTATAGAAAATTAAAAATAAATAATTATTCAATTTCAATTAATAATTTTTTTAAATATGTAACTTTGACAATGATAAAATTTAAAATTAATTTTTTTTTTTTAAATATTCTTCCCTTTTTCTAATATGTAACTTATGGAAAACTCAAGCAAAATAAATTATTAAAAAATAAAATTAACAAAAATTAATTATTTTAATGGAGATATTAGACTTTTTATTATTAGCATCTAAAATTTATTGGGTTCACCTTTATTTTAAATACAATATGTTTGTTACGATGATATTTAAATATTACTTATTTTTATATATTACCAATAGTATCTTCTACTTAATAATTAATATTATAAAATTGAAAATATAAAATACATGTATATGGCAATAAAATTTAGTTCCTATTTCCATTAACTAACTTAGTTGTTTTTCAGAATTGAAATTCCAATTTATTTTATTATCGTTCAATATCTTGGAATTTTTAAGAATTCAAACTCTATCTAGTTGTTTATTATTGAAAGATTCTAGTGGGTTTCATAAAAATGATTTTATTTTACTCAAATCTATCGGAGGAGAAATTTAATGCAAAATCGTTTGAACAAAACTTAATTTCTTTTAAGGTCAAGGTATTTGGTTAGAGGAAGTGATTTTTATTATAGATGAGTTGATTCTCGGTTTAAATAACTGTGATTGGAGTAATGCATATAGATTATATTTCATTTTCATTTAAATGGGTGTAACATGAGTTTCACAAGGTGATTTGATTATCTAAATACAATCAACCATTTTTATTTGTTGAATTTTTTTTATATTTCATTTCATTTTTTTGCTTACAATTAATTGGAGATTTTTTATATAGAAGTAGGTCCACTAATGATTTATGAAAATTAAAAAAAGAAGACAAATTATTCTCAATAATATGTACCTTTCCCTTAAATCAACTTCAATTTTATACATAAATTAAGTTTTATTAACTTGAATTGCCTACCTAATTAAACTAATAGCGTAATATTCACTCCCTATAAGCTCAACTACAACCAATTAGTATATATTGTGTCTTGATGAACTATAAGATAGTTACTTTCTTAAGGGGATGTGTCTATATTAAAGGGATGTGACCAATTAATACTCATTCATCTTTTATTACCCCTAATTAGGATCTTTTGGTTGAGTCATGTATATGAATTATGATGATTGAGTCATGTTAACCTAATTAAAACTAATTACGTAGAATTAGGGAAATTATCCAAATTTATGTGTTTCATTAAATTAATATAGAAATTCATTCTATTGGAATTACAATTGTGACTAAAAATTTTAGCATGGGCAACCATGCTTACTATTAACCTCTGCATCCTTATTAGTTACTTTGTCTATTGGCATTCATCTATCTGGTTTATTTACAATATAAATAATAAAAAATAAAGCCGTATATGACATACTTAATTAAAACATAAGGCTAGACTTTTCTTACAAGATAAGGCTTTCTCACTCAGTCTAACCAACCAGTATGTTTGGCATCTATAGGAGTGCATACCCCATCACCCTATTGCAGTCAACAATAAAGAATAGGGAATTCAACTAATTGTACCTTATCCTAGATGTTGATAATTTCAATCTCATTTCATTAGTTCAATGCCCTGTTCCCTATAGGATAATACATTAAATGATCTAATGAGATGAACACCTTAATTCACTGAAGCATTTGCATTTCTAGCTACCATGTCTACGAGCCCAACCAAATTTGTCAATTTTCAACACTCACTGATGGTCTAACATTCATTAACAACACATTAAGGTAAACAACAATAGTTAAGTAAAATAACAAAGTTTAAGGAAAAGGACCAAAATTAAGGAAAAGGATAGTAGTTAAGGAAAATACTAGGGGTTAAGCCTATTGCAATCAACAATAGGGAAAATGGCATTGAACTAATTGTAAATTATCCTAGGTGTGATCAATTTTGATCTCATTAAATTAGTTCAATGCCTCATTCCTCCTAGTATAATACATATTAGGTGATTTGATGAGATAACGTATCCCTCTATATGGTATCAAAAGGACTACCTTATCTAGTATGAGAGTTTACATCTCCTACTAATGTGTCAGGGGGAACTAAATAAGCCAACATCTAGCACTCATGTTGGGGTAACATATGTCAACAACATGTCAATGCAAATAACAATGATTAAGGGAAATGATGGGCATGGTCTTGAGAAACACTTATTGTGTTTATTTTTATGATAACTCAATCAAGTTAATAATATAAGGATCATGGAAACCTATTGTCTATTTTGTTGACTACTTGAACCTGATGGTATTTTTTTTTGGGAATAATTTTAGGATCTTACTCTATTCTTTCCTTAAACTTGTATGTATATTTTATGGCTCAACTCATGTTGAGGGTGGTTATAACTATTCCCTTAAATGGTGATATGAATGGATGTTTCTAATATTTAATTTCATGTTTCTAACAGAAAGAGTGACATAGGTGGTGGATAAGTTAGTACCAGATTTTTCTCATTGCTATGTTTTTCTTAACTAACTACTTAGTATAAGTATTTATTGTGATCTTATTAAACACTAATTATGTTTTTTTTTATTGATAACTCAATCAAGTTAATAATATAAGGATCATTAAAATCCATTTACTATATTGTTGACTACTTGAAATAATTAATAATAGGTGGGGCAGATTTGGATTCTTGTAAATAGTGATTACCTAAATGTATCGTTGTTTTTCAGAGAAGTATGGACAACACATATTTCTTACATATCATTGTTTTATATGAATCATCGGTCTATATAATGGTATATTGTTTTCCATCTTATTAAAGTATTTATATTTCCATACATCTTTCTTTTATGTATAGTACTCTTTTCATTATATATAATCATCTATTGTTTTCCATCTTATTATAGTCTATATAATTCTCTACATCTTGCTTGTATGTATAATAACCTTCACATTATGTAAAATGGTCTATTATTATCCATCTTGGTACATAAAGGAAAAGAACCAACTAACCAGTTGTTGTTTTCCTTAACATGTTATTAAAAGATGTTATCCCAGTAGTGAAATACAAACACACTGGCTAGTTGAGGCCCTTTTGTGAGTCACGATATTTACATTACTCTATGTAGGAAAAGAACTATTAGACATAATGATGGTTCCCATTTCATTAGTTCATTTACTATATGTATAAAGATGAATAATAGTGAGAATAGATCAAGGGTAAAATCCAAACATTCAAATTCATTTATAGTATAAATATAGAATACAAATGTATAGAGTTCAAATTCCTTTACATATAGTATATCTGAGAATGATATACAAAATCTAGATGGTATTATATAGACAAAATAATGGTGAATATTCAAGTAATTTTACATACTATAATAAAGAGTGTTATACAAGCAATGAAAATATATACATATTACTTTTTGGAAAGAACGTTAGTACTTGATCCAAGTGTATACCATTACAAAGAATGTAAATGTTGTGAGGTTTCCCTTATTGTGTTTTTTTTATGAATGTGTATACTTGATCTGAGTATACCATTACTTGATCCATTTATATAGGTGTTAGTATACATATGTATATTTTTTTTTTACATTTTAATTTTAATGTTTGACATTTTAACCCATGCTCTACTCACTAATTGTGTATGTACACTGTAATATGAGATCTATTTTTTCTACTTCAATGCAACTTTTATTAAAACACTCCATTGATTTTATAGTTGACTGAATGAGTATAATGCCCTATGTACTAATTCCATAATATAATAATTATTAATGCCCTATTTATTTTATACTTGACTATATTAATATAATGACCTATTATAATTCCCTATGTACTAGTGCCCAATTCTAGGAGTAAGAGTATAAGAGTGTGAGTTATGTTTCAGGTAGTAATTTACATGAAATGAATTATGTGTTCAATGAATTATATGTAAAATATATAAATTACATAAACTATTCAATAAATGATGCATTGATTAAATGATTATGTCCTAACTAATTGTTAATTCCTTCAACCAGTCAACAATACAATAAAATTAAAATAAATTATGCCCTAACTAATCCTTAATTCCTTCAAATAGTTAAAAATATAATCGACATAATACTCCTCTATTATTCAATTATAATTATGCTAAATTGAAGGATGTACATTTATAACTATTTATTCTAGACTTACAAAACACTTATTGTGTTCATTTTTATTGATGACTCAATCAAGTTAATAATAAAAATCTCATGGAAAACTATAGACAATATTGTTGATTGTTTAAACCCATCATGGCATGCTTATTTGAAAATGATTTTAGGATTTTTTTAATGTTTAATTTATTGTTGCTAATGGATATAATGAATATAGTTTATGGATTACATAGTACTATGTTTCTATGAATTTTATGTTTCTCTTCACCTAGTACCTAGTGTAAGTGTTTATTGTTTTATGTTCATAACTCTATCAAGTTAATAATAGAAGGATCATGGAAACCCATTAATTGTTATCTAGTCATGGTGATGAATAGGGAGAGGGAAATTAATCTTGCGAAGGGGTGTGATAATTGAAAATAATGAAAATTGAAGTTAACTTTTCCTTGATTATTATCATTCATCATGATTGTGTCAGTGGGGCTGAACAACAACTTAATAATCATAGTTATTGGAAAAACCTATTGTTAATTAAAACAAAAATGGATAAGGAAAATTAGCATGGATAATTCAAACAAATATAGGGAAAAGTGATAGATAAATGGATGTGACCAGGCGGTGGTCAACATCTAACATGGTGGTCCACACCAAAAGCACTCATTTATTGTATTGTGTCATGTTTGAAGTAATTAATGTTTTGGGGTAGAGTTCAAGTTTTGTTTGAATAGTGTATATCTATAATACAAAGCTATAGAGTTCAAATTCATTTATACATAGCATATCCATCAATGATTATGCATGTAATTCATAGAATGATTAGGAATGAAAAAATTAAACTCTACTAATTTTACGTAAGATTTCTAATTAACTAAAAATGGCTTGATAAATACTTCCTTCCATAAAATTTAAAATTTATAAATATAAATTATATATTTAAAAATTATTTTTATTTTTCAATTTATTTTGTATACATCAATTTCTATTTTTTAAATAATTTTATAAACTACTTTATTTTATATACTACATATCAAATAAAAACATACTCTTTTTCACTAATATAACATTATTTACTAACAAAATATGGTACATTAATTCAAATTTTGATATTAATTTTAAAATGAATTCAAATATTAATTTTAATTTTAATTGTTTTTATTATTTTTTAAAAGACTTTGCTCAATTTTATTTCTATTTTTAGTGTTATGCTTTTACCCTATACTTCAAAATCATAGCTCGAATCACAATGTTATAACACTATTAAAGAATAATATTTTGTTTCACTTTAGTACAAAAGTAATTCAAATTAGATAAATAAATGTCTAAGTTGTGGTGAGAGTTTCATTCATCGAAACAATTATTTTTTAGGTTTGAAATTCCATTTTATTTTACTACTGAAATAAATATTTAGGAATTTGTAAGAATTCAAACTCTATCTAGGTTGATTATTGTAATATTTTATAGTAATGATTTTGTTCTTTTTAAATTTATTTTCAAATTAAATTTATTATACTTTTCATATTAGGAATTATAAAAATTAGTTAAGAAAATAATTTTTCAACTTTTACTAATGAAAAACTTTGATAAAACATATAAATTTAAAAGTTATAAAGTTTAATATTATTCTTTTTAGAATATTATTTAATTACTTTTCTTAAATATTCTATTTTGTTTTTAATATTGAACTTGTTTCTAATATTTTAGAATGAAAAAAATTGCATATAGTTTTTATAATCTCTAATCTTAAGCCCATTACCATTTTCTCACATTACGGCCATTGTCAAAGAATATTACTGCCCTTGTCAATCTTTTTTATATTAAATATCTTACCACCACTTCATTTAGTTACTACCCAGCCATATTAAATATCATTAATTTGGGGGTAACTTAGAGAGATAGTTTAAGTTTATAGTTTACACTGTAATACGTGACCACATATACTTCATATTATAATCTAGAGTTGAATGTTCACTTTTGTATCAAATCAGTAATCATTTCATAGTTGTGAAATATTCTTTTTTTTTGGAATGGTCTTTGTTTTTTAAATATTTAAATTGATTCTAAAGTTTTATATTTTTTTTTGCATATAATTTTAATAATATCAATTGTTAGAGTTCTTAATGAACTCACCCAAGGTCTCTCCAATATTGCATTAACACAAAAGCAAACATGAATGTGTTACATACAAAGAATAAACTATGTATTCAAATGCTTAATACAATGAGAAGTCATCTCAAATCCATCTCCCTCATTTCTCATTTTAGTGCACTCCAAGAATGTATCTTATATAGGAATATTAGGTGTGAGTGGAAGAATAAATAATTAGGTATACCTCCTACTAGGAGAAGTGGTGAGACCATTGTTTCCCACTAAAGAGTTAGTGGTGATGCCATTATACCCCATTCGGGAGTGACCAGGGCCTATGAGAATTAAACATGTGTAAAATAGATTAAGTCCCAAACAAGTTTAACTAAATTTAAGTAAACTAATCTAACACTCAAGCCCCTTAAGTGAAGGTTATGGAGATTAAACACCCATAAAAATAGGTCCCAGCTACTAGGCCTGATAAGGTACCCATGCACAAAAATAAATGCAATGTGAAGCTAAGTATCCCTATGGGTGTCAATCCATCTTGTCAGAGTATGTGGATATTGAGTCACTATAACTACTAAGTTAAAGTAGGTATTGGTGTTAAATACGATGATCTCTCAAAAAGGAGTACATCTTTCCAAAATACTAGGTATAAGAATGAACTCGAGGAAACATTTCTTGAATACCCTCCCTCAATGTTAAAATGGGATAAGATGGCAATGGATATCTCTACAAAAAAAAGTTGGCTGAAATGATGACAAGTTAACATAAATATTGGTGTAAACTACACATCGGTGTCACTAAGGAAAAACATCAAAACTAAGAATACGTATGCCAATTTAAGAGTTGTATGAGTGGTCATCACCCTGCTAACACTAGAATCCATCAAAATAACTCTGCTATAAATTATCAGAGACTATCAATAGGAAAAAGAGATGGTAAAGATACAAATGAGGAGAAAATAATTGATAATAGTGAAGAAGTGCCTAAAGATAAGAGCACAGCCTAAAGATGAGAGCACACATGCATAGACACATGTTATGGAACTATATTAGTGCAACTAAAAGATATCCCAGTGAGAGTGAGACATGAATAGTTCTTAGATGGGTTATAAAAAACAAAGTCCCTAGTAGGATACACATGTATAATGGAGGAATCCAAAAAACTCTCAAAAGGGGTGCAAAGAAATAATGTATAAGTGTGTACCAAAATTCACAACTATTGAACAAGGAACTCAAACAATAAAGGAGCATAAAAAATTAGGAGGAGAAATGTGTGGTCAATGAAGCTAAATTATCAAAGAACCATGTAAAATGAATATGAATGGTGGATTAATATGACTACATAAGATTCAGTGCAAATTACATAAGAGAAGAATGTGAGTTAACATTTGTATGTGTGTAAGATTGATCATGTCTAACAATTGTAATCTTACGTTTCTCAAGATTGAGTGAAGGTGAAGGCATCTCCATATGATCCAAAACTTGAAATCTTTGGTTGAAAGATAATTCAAAAAAAATAGAACAAGATAATTTAGATAATGTTATCTCTGAGAAGAGATGTCTTATTGATAAAACTTGTAGACCCAAACATATGCTTATCTCTAAGACGAGATGTTCCCCTTTCCATTTCAGGTTACATATTAATTTATACATGTTCTAAAGGTGGGAGGAGGATGTGGAAGGTCACGAATCTTGAGGGAGATTGATTGGTTTGACTTCCATGATTTACAACAATACAAAATTTGAGGAATTGCTATTTTTAGAAACTTACTATTTTTAAACTGCACTACTAAAATTGAAATTTAGGGCACTTCCATTTGGATTTTGGGGGTCAAAATTCATTGATTAGATCTCCATGTCATTTGATGATTTTCTCCTCATTATTAGCTTTCCAACGGTTCAAATGGCAAGTCAATTAGAGCTACGGTGCAAAAGTTATGGCTCCTGAAAGTTCCATCATCAATTAGGGTGGAGCCATCCCCTGAATTGTTGCCCGGATCACCATAAAATAAGGCATGGTGGTAAGTAATTGGATTTAAAGGACACAGGTAACAAACTAAAGTTATAAAAAAGTAGACAATACGTAAACCATAAGTACACAAAAAAAACACAAGGCATAATCTATAAAAGTGTTGTAAATAAGTGTGGAGCTAAAATAGAGCATTGCATTTTCTAACTGAAGAGTGTGGTAGGTGGTGAAAAAAACCATGATGAATGTTGTGAAATACACTCCAAAAAATCATCACCCAATAAATGACAAGCTACAGGATGTTAGACTCTGTCAAAAATACATCCATAGAATATAATGTGGGCCCATCCTACTACACAAAAATGTTGACATTAGGTTACACTAGACTAGATACTCTTAAGAAAGAGAACAAGGTCTACCAAAATATGAAGAAGACTATCAACAGATGAATACAAATACAAAATTTATCAAGAGGATGGCCCTAGTAGGATCGGATAGTCAAGTAACTAAATAATAAAGTTCTCAGCATAGAGCACACACACATGAATAAAAAAAACCTTCATGAATCTCAGTGTGACTAAAAAATAGGTCTCATCAAACAATGAATAGTATCAAGTGATGCAAGAAAAATCACATTATAGTCGAGTTGTGGAGATGTCATTTGTGAAATGAGAGATGCATTCTGCAAAAAACACATTTGTCTAATAAAGAGATCAAATAATGAGTATCAAAAGGCAGAGGGAATAGTAAACTTAGACATTTGGATGTTAGTTACCATGAAAAATACGTTCAAAAATGAGAGCAATGAGAATAAAAGTAATGAAAGAGAAAATAAAATTTGTTTTCTTGTAAAGGGATTTGCACACCTTTGAAACTGGTAATCACCCTCCATCTTCAACCACTGAAATAAAATAGAGTATAAACAATAACCTTACAATATTTCTTTAATATCTATAAAAAATTGTTTTTAATATAAAGAGAGAAATACAAACTACTCATTTGAAAAAAAAAATGAGCACCTCCAATTTTCATAATTGCCCTCCACACTATGTCCGCCACCAAGAAAAAAGACTCCCCACTTTCCTTAAATCATCAAATCCCCCACTTTATAAAGGTTAAATATTTAAACTCATAAACCTTTACTAAGCCATAGCCTTTTTGACCAACAGATGAATGGTTTTACAAAACCAAAAGCTATAACCATCATTTCCAATCCCATTTAAAGCAAGGTTGCAATTAATTCAACCGATCTGAACAATAGAGTTTCATTAATCGAGACTCTATTGATATTCCAATCGAAGTGTAAGATTATTGATTATTGAAAGATTCCACTCAATTTCATAACAATTATTTTATTTTCTTTGAATTTACCCTCAAATGAAACTTATTCCAAAATCGTTTGAACAATTTTTTTATTATTGTTTTTTTCTTATTTATTTATTTAATTAATTAAGGTTATCTAGGTGTTTGGCTATAGGTGATAATTTTTATTATAAAATATTAAAAAATTATGCTAATTTTAGATTTAAATATATGTGATTGGAGTAATGAATATCAATTATGTTTCATTTATGTTTAAATAGGTGTGCCCTCAGTTCTAAAAGTTGATTTGGTGATTTAAATATAACCGTCTCTTTTTGTTGAGATTTTTTTTGGCAGAGTATAGGAGTGTGAGTTATGTTTCAAGTAGTAATTACCATTGAATTAATTATGTGTTCAATGATTTATATGTATAATATATAAATTACACAAACTATTCAATAAATGATACATTGAATAAATGATTATGTCCCAACTAATTGATGATCCATTTAAACAGTCAACAATATAATAAAATTAAAACAAATTATTCCCTCACTAATCCTTAATTCCTTCAAATAGGCAACAATATAATCGACATAATATTCCTATATTATTCAATGATAATTTTTATAAAGTTAAGGATGAGCATGTATAACTATTTGTTCTAGACTTACAAAACACTTATTGTGTTCATTTTTATTGATGACTCAATCAAGTTAATAATAGAAATCTCATGGAAAACCATAGACAATATTGTTGACTATTTGAACCCCTTATGGTATGCTTATTTGGAAATGATTTTAGGATGTTTATAATGTTTAATTTTTTGTTGCTAATGGATATAATGAATATAGTTGGTGGATTACATAGTACAATGTTTCTATGAACGTTATGTTTCCCTTAACCTGATACCTAGTATAAGTGTTTGTTGTTGGCATGAAAAACACTTATTGAGTTTGTCTCTACTCATAACTCTATCAAGTTAATAATAGAAGGATCATGAAAACGCATTAATTGTTATCTAGTCATGGCAACAAAGAGGGAGATGGAAACTGAGCTTACGAAGGGGTGTGGTAA
The DNA here is from genome assembly GCA_037957365.1 of Torreya grandis. Lineage (NCBI taxonomy): Eukaryota > Viridiplantae > Streptophyta > Pinopsida > Cupressales > Taxaceae > Torreya > Torreya grandis. Next base: position 6,249,728 of record JARHVA010000093.1, on the reverse strand, counting down.
CTGAAAAAAAATGAAAATTGAAGTTATATTTTTCTTGATTATTATCATTCCTCATGACTGCATCAGTGGGGCCAAAAAACAACATAATAATCACAATTATGGAAAAAATACATTGTTAATGCAAACAATGACTAATAAAATGATCATGGTTAATTCAAAAAAATCAGGGACAAAGTGATATAAAAATGGATATGACCAGGTGGTGGTCAACATCTAATGTGGTGGTCCACACCAAAAGCACCCATTGATTTTATTGTGTATTGTTTGAAGTAATTAATGTTTTGGGGTAGAGTTCAAGTTTTGTGTGAATAGTGTTTAACTATAATACAAAGGTATAGAGTTCAAATTCATTTATACATAGCATATACATCAATGATTATGCATGTAATTCATACAATGATAGGGAATGAAAATATTAAACTCTACTAATTTTACATAAGATTTCTAATTAACTAACAATGGCTTGATACATATGTCCTTCCATGAAATTTAGAATTTTTAAATATAAATTATAAATTTAAAAATTATTTTTATTTTTTAATTTATTTTGTATACATCAATTTTTATTTATTAAACTATTTTATAAATTAATTTATTTTATATACTATATATCATAGAATAACATACTATTTTTTAGTAATATAACATTATTTACTAACAAAATATGGTAAATTAATTCAAATGTTGATATTAATTTTAAATTTTTAAAATTAATTTAAATGTTAATTTTTATTTTTATTTTTATTTTGTTAAGACTTCGTTCAATTTTATTTCTATTTTTAGGGGCATGCTTTTACCTTATACTTCAAAATCATAGCTCGAATCACAAATGCTATAAAACTATTAAAGAATAATGTTTTGTTTTCACTTTAGTACAAAAGCAATTAAAATTAGATCAATAAATGTCTAAGTTGTGGTGAGAGTTTCATTCATCGAAACAACTATTTTTCAGGTTTGAAATTCCATTTTATTTTACTATCAAAATCAATATTTAGGAATTTGTAAGAATTCAAACTCTATCTAGGTTGATTATTGTAATATTTCATAATAATTATTTTGTTCTTTTCTAAATTTTCAAATTAAATTTATTACACTTGTCATATTAGGAATTATAAAGATTATTTAAGTAAATAATTTTTCAACTTTTACCAATGAAAAACTTTGATAAAAAATATAAATTTAATAGTTATAAAGTTCAATATTATTCTTTTTAGAATATTATTTTATTACTTTTCTTAAATATTATATTTTGTTTTTAATATTAAATTTGTTTTTAAAATTTTAGAATGAAAAAAATTGCATATAGTTTTAATAATCTCTACTCTTAAGTTCATTGCCATTTTCTCACATTAGGGCCATTGTCAAAGAATATTTTTGCCCTTGTCAATCGTTGTTATAACAAATATCCTACCAACACTTCATTTAATTACTACCCAACCATATTAAATATCATTAATTTGGTGGTAACCTGGAGTGATAGTTTATGCTTATAGTTTACATTGTAATATGTGACCACATCTACTTCATATTATAATCTAGGGTTGAATGTTCAGTTTTGTATTAAATTGGTAATCATTTCATAGTCTTGAAATATTATTTTATTATTTTTTGGTAATGGTCTATTTTGTTTAAATATTTAACTTGATTCTAAAGTTTTGAAAAAAAATTGCATATAGTTTTAATAATATCAATTGTTAGAGTTCTTAATGCACTCACTCAAGGTCTCTCCAATATTGCATCAATACAAAAGAAAACATGAATGCATTGCACACAAAGAATAATCTATGTATTCAAATGCTTAATACAATGATAAGTCCTCACAACTCCATCTCCCTCATTTCTCACTTTAATTCACTCCAAAAGTTCATCTTATATAGGAAGATTAGTTATGAGTGGAGGAATAAAAATTAGCTGAACCTCCCACTAGGAGAAGTGGTGAGACCATTATATCCCACTAAAGAGTTAGTGGTGAGGCCATTTTCCCCCATTGAGGAGTGACCAGGACCTATGAGCACTAAACATGTGTGAAACAGATTAAGTCCCAAACAAAATTTAACTAACTTTAAGTAAACTACTCTAACACCTGAGTCCCTTAAGTGAAGGTTAGGGAGATTAAACACAAATAAAAATAGGTCCTAGTCAGTAGGCCTAATAAGGTACCCATGCAAAAATAAAAATGCAATGTAAAGCTAAGTATCCATATGCATGCCAATCCATCTTGCTGGAGTACATAGATGTTCAGTCACTATAACTGTTAAGTTAAAGTAGGAATTGGTGATAAATACAATGACCACTCAAAAATTAGCATTGATCTCCAAAATATTAGGTATAAGAATGAACTCAAGGAAACATTTCTTGAATACCCTCCCTTAATGTTAAAATGGGAGATGGCAATGGATATCTCTACAAAAAAAGGTTAGTTGAAATGATGACAAGTGAACACAAATAAGTGTGTAAACTCCACATATATGTCACTAGAGAAAAAGCATCAAAACTAAGAATAAGTGTACTACTCCAAGAATTGTATGAGTGGTCATCACCCTGCTAACTCTAGAATCCTTTAGAATAACTCTACTATAAATTATCAGAGACTATCAATATGCAAAAGAGATGGTAAAGCTGCAATTGTGGAGAAAATAATTGATAATAGTGAATAAGTGCCCAAAGATGAGAGCACACATGCATAGACACATGTTTTGGCACTATATTAGTGCAACTAAAAAATATCCCAGTGAGGATGAGACATGAATAGTTCTCAGATGGGTTCTAGCAAACAAAATGCCTAATAAGATACCCATGTACAATGGAGGAATATAAAAAACTCTCAAAAGGGATGCAAAGCAATAATGTATAAGTGTGTACCAAAATTCACAAATATTAAATAAGGAACTCAAAAAACAAAGGAGCATAAAAAATTAGGAGAAATGTGTGTTCAATGAAGATGAATAGTAGAGGAACAATGTTTGTAGTGGCTTCGCCAAGAACGTTATTGATGTTGTTAAAAATTATTAAAGAACTAGAATAGATGAAGATGAATGGTAGATGAATATGACTACATAAGAGTCAGTGCAAAGTACATAAGAGAAGAATGTGAGGTAACATTTGTATGTGTGTCAGGTTGATCATGTCTAACAACTGTCATCTTAGGTTTCTCAAGCCTGAGTGAAGGTGAAGGTATCTGCATAAAAGAAGGTAGGTGGTAAGTAAGGATATTTAAAGGAGACAAGTAACAAACTAAAATTTTACAAAAGTAGACAATATGCCAACCATAAGTGTACAAAAAAGAAGTAAAAGGTAGAATCTATAAAAGTGTCGTAAATAAGTGTGGAGCTGAAAATAGAGCATTGCATTTTCTAACTGAAGAGTGTGGCAGGTGTTGAAAAAAACCATGATGAATGCTATGAAATACACTCAGAAAAATCATCACCCAGAAAACAACAAGCTATAGGATGTCGAACTCTATCGAAAATGCATACACAAAGTACAATGTGGGCCCATCCTACTACATAGAAATGTTGACATTAGGCTACACTAGACTAGATACTCTTTAGAAAGAGAACAAGCTCTACCAAAATATGAAGGAGACTATCAGTAACCAAATACAAATACAAAATCTATCAAGAGAATGGCCCTGGTAGGATGGGATAGTAAGGTAACTAAAGAATAAAGTGCTCAACATAAAGCACACACACTTGAATAAAAAAACCTTCGTAAATCTCAGTGTGACTAAAAAATAGGTCCCATCAAACAACCAATAATATCAAGTGATGCAAGAAAATTCACATTGCAATCATGTTTTGGAAGATGTCATTTGTGAAATGAGAGATGCATTCTGCAAAAAACACATTTGTCTAATAAAGAGCTCAGATAATAAGGAGTATCAAAAAGTGGAGGGAATAGTAAACTCAAATATTTGGATATTAGTTACCATGAAAAATACATTCATAAATGAGAGAAATGAGAATAAAAATAATGAAAGAGAAAAGAAAATTTATTTTCTTGTAAACGGATTTACACACCTTTGAAACTGGACATCACCCTCCATTTTTGACTACCAAAATAAAATAGAATATAAACAATAACTTTACAATATTTCCTTATATTTCTTTAATATCTATTGAAAATTCTTTTAAATATAAAGAGAGAAAAAAAACTCTTCATTTGAAAAAAAATGAGCACCTTCAATTTTCATAATTGAATTCTAGAAAAACGTCTCTGCAACTGGATTATTGATTACAGTTGAAAATGCTTACATAACCTGACAGCCTGGCACGATTAGTGTGGAGTATTTGCATAACTCATTGGAGGGTGATGAACCAACTTCCATTCAAACCCATAAATATAATCCAGAATCAAACATTGAACTGAATGATCTTTTCCAAATAAACTTGAATTTGATGAAGACAAAGGACTCTCTATAATCCAACTACTGTACTAAATGCACTCAACACACTCACCTCTATAATAAAGGTGTTGTGACACATAATCAGAAGAATCTCTCTATAATGAATCCAAAACCACTGAACAAACATCCACACAAGTTTTACAAAACCTAATCAACACAAATTTTGGGGGCTAATCACTCAAATTCAATTAAAAAAACCCAATGCATGGGATTAAAATCCAATTATATCTAACCACTTCTACCATGTGGATTGATGAGGAGAGTCCTTAGAAGAGAATCAATTATAGGTCTGCAAGGTTGCAATCTCATGTTTTACAGTTCATACCATTCTCATGTTTTTAATCATATCTTTACCATAGTATAACCGCTAGACAAGTGTAACCGTCATTTCCAATCCCATTTAAATCAAGGTTGTAATTAATTCAACCAATCTAAACAATAGAGTTTTATTAACTGATACTCCATTGATATTTCAATCGAATTTGTAAGATTATTGATTATTGAAAGATTCCACTCAATTTCATAACAATGATTTTATTTTCTTCGAAATTACCCTCAAATGATACTTACTGCAAAAAAAAAAATTCTCCAAAGGATGAGAATCAATTATAAGTTTGAAAATAGGTTGATGATGATAATTTAAAAGACAATGTTTTATGATGATAATTTTAAAGATTGTGTTTGATGATGATAATTTAAAATACAGTGTTTGATGATGATAATTTAAAATACAGTGTTTGAGGTTATATAACTTGCAATTGTATCCTTTGGGAGAAGGGTTGTTTCTTTTTTAAGATTTACATATTAATCAACTTACCAAAGAGTTATTGAAATAAAAATAATAATTTTTAAATTTTTTCATTTCTTTGCTCACAACTATCAGGGCCTTTTTTAGTCCGAATAGGTCCACTAATAACTTACGAACACAACATATTAACAAATGATGTTGAATTATATGCATCTTTTTTTCAAATTCACCTCAATTATGTGCATAAATTATATTTTATTAACCTCAATTTTCCACCTAATTAAACCAATAAGTAACTAGGTCAATAAGGTGCGTAATTAGAGATATTAGCTCCCTACAATCCAAATTGCAACCAATTTGTATATATTGAGACTTATGAACCATATGATGGTAACTTTCTTAAGGGGATTTGATGGTTCTAAGGGAATTTTTCAAACATCTACACACATCCTTGATGATTCCCCTAATTAGGCTATATTGGCTCGGTCAAGTATTTGAGTTGTGATATATGAGTATTGGTAACCTGCTTCTAAGAAATTACTTTGAATTAGGGATCACTTGTCCCAAATTATGTGTTTCATTAAATAAAGATTTAATTTGGCTCAATTTGAATTTTAATTGGTAGTAATCAATCCACACAAACATAATTACAACCATTTAGCATGAATTAGAAATCTATTACACCCAATTGCACCCTTGAAAAAACCAATGAAGTGAGTGAAATAATTAGGTTTGCAATCATATATAATCAATCCCCTCAAATAAAATTTTTTAATGTAATATTCTTTCAATCATTATGTGTTTGAGTTCATGTGTTAATATCCTCATAGCTCTCACTATATCTCAGCAATGTGAGGTTGGTAGAATTAATTTTTACAAGTTATTGTGATGGAAGTGGTTTTTTTGTCTAAATTATTAGAGGATAAATATGAATTTCAACTCTATTTTTATAATCCAATAGTAGTAATAAAATCTCAATAGTTTTGAAGCATGCCAAATCAAGGCACTTGAACACCTCTAATCAAGTACCTAGTGCATGAGGAGATGGTCGCTTACGAAGTAAAAAGAATATGTTAAAATTGTTGTGATAAATATGACTTATGCAATAAATGTGTAAAATAAAAAATATATTATGTATGTTGAGGGACCTTCCGTTCATAATATACTACATGACTCTAAAGAAGGCTCAAATGATGAAAAATAAAAAATAAAACTAGTCCATTTGAGGACCCTTCCTCAAAAAAATTAGTGCATGTTTTAATAGGGATCATAACTCCTCAAACTATGAATAAATTAGATCACTTCAAGGGGTATCACCCATCAAACCTCATTGAATTGAGAATCACTCATAACTTTATTGATCTTAATGTGGCTAAGCAAGTAGCTTGTTATGCGTATCCATGCAATAATTTTGAGGTGATGGTAGTTAAAGGAGGAACATTGATTTATAAATGTCCAAGTTTTCATGGGTGATTATAATATTAAATCTAACATGGTTCCCCTATCATTAAAAAGTTTTGACATTGTCTTGAGAGCTTAGTGGATTCACTATTTGGGACCCATCTTACATTAATTCTATGAATTATGGATGTAATTCACAGTCACAAGGAAAAAATCCATTCTTAAAAGAATGACACCAAGACCCACTCAGCTTATTAGTTCTCACCACATTACCAAGATAGTAAAAGGGGGTTATTTAAGGGTAGTGGATAAACATTGTTCAACTTACATGATAGAGACAAGGACGTCAACAAAATTTTCATATTTATAGTTTATTCTTCATTATGAATATTATAGGTTAGAAAAACCTAAATGAGCTTTCCCACAATGCTCACATAATCAAGCAATATAACTCATACTAGGTGTAAAGTTATTAAACATTTGGCCATATCGATATACCTACTTGTAGAAAAATTTGATTGAGAATATGGTCCAATAATTACTTCATGCAATGGTCACTTGACCTTGTGCATTATAATATTCCTCCTTAGTGGTTTTTATTTATTAAAAAAATTGTTCTTGGAGGTTGTGTGTGGATTTCCCTAAGCTTTAAAAACTCATAATCAAGGTCAATTTTCCCACTTTGGTGATTGAAAGACTACTAGATGAATTTCATGGGGTTTGCTTATTCTCTAAGTTAAATCTACAGCTCGACTACTATCATTTTTTCATATGGGAAAGATATATCCCTAAGACAACTTTCAAACTCGAGATGACTACTATGAGTTCTTGGTGATGTCATCTTGCCTTATGAACACTCTATCAACATTTTAAATTCTAATAAACTAGATTTTTTGGCTTTGACTTTGAAAATTCGACTTGGTTTTATTTTATGGCATTCTGCTATTCAATAAAAATTGGTAAGACCATCCAATGCACTTGAACCAAAACCTATAACTCCTACTTAATAATCTATAATATGAAAAAATCTCCAATTGCACCTTTGGTATTAAATAGGTTGAATGTACCTTTATAATATTTTAATATTGGATAGACTTAAAGTGGATTCCAACTAAATTGAAGACTCTAAAAATTGACCAAAAGCTAAAACCCTTAGAAGTCTTTGAAGATTTTCACATCTCACTACCTATTATTATAAATTCATCAAATATTATGGTAATTTATGCTATTATCTCTACCATGTTATGGTAGAATACTTTCACCTAATTTGAATAAGTAAAGAGTGCCTTTCCATTTCTCAAACAAGTCATGTGTACTACACCTATGCCAACAATGCCATCTTTCACCAAATCATTTGTAATAGAAAGTGATGCTTCAAGGATAGTAAGTAGCATAATATTGATGTAAAAGGGTTACCCTTGCCCATTAAAAAAAAAATTATTAGGTAGGAATCTACCCTAATGAATATATGAAAATGAAATGTTATCCATTATCCATCTCATAACTCACTAATAGCCATAACAAAGCTTCCTAAAAGTTCTCAACAGATGTTGTAAACCTCTAACTTCCTCTATTTAACACCACTTGAAAGATTCCTACTAAAATCATGATCACTTTATATTTCATGGTAGTTATTCTATCTATTTATGTTTCACATTTTAAAACATTGCATGGGCTTCCTTGTAAATAATAAATAAAATTTATAGTTATCCATATGGGATCACATCCTTATCTTAATTTATTCCAATGTTACTTCAACTCAAGACTATTTAACTAAATAATTTCTTCAACAAGCAAGGTCAAGTTTAGTTTATTATTTAATGTATATTTAATATTTAAATTTTAATAAGTATCCAACATTATAAGCCATTATAATTATAAAAATAAGATCTTATAAATTATTAGTCATAAAATATATATTAATATAAATTAACTGCATTTAAATTATGAAAACTCAAATTATGTCACACAATTTACTCCTTGGCAAAAACACCATTTTTATGTTTTATTTTTTATGATGACCTTAAAATTTAACTTTGATTGGGTACTGTCCAGTATTTTTAATGGGGGATAGAAAATCTCTAGAATAAATGACAAATAAAATCTTTAGAAGCATTACAGATGAATATCCATTTCATAGTTATAGGAGCTAAGGTTACACCATAGGATTTAGTATGATATTTTGATTGGTAAGCTTGGGAAAAATGTTCCCAACCCACACTTGATATACATGCATTAGATACCTTTCCCTTTCACATTTCATGGATAATCCCTCAAAATAATATACTTAAATTTGCCCTGAGGCTGCAAGGAATGCCAAAAGGAATGTAAAATTTATTTTTTCTCATTTCTAGATTATATTGCATGTTTAAGTGTTTCCATTTTGAGCTTATGATGTGGAAACCCCATAAATTGATTATCAATCATTCACTTATTATTTAAATTAATGACTCCTCTACCATGAAATTCACATTCTATCAATAACTATGCCCTCTTATGCACCCATGTGGCATGTACTTTGCATAAAATTTGGAACTCACTTCAACTGCACCCTTTTCTCACTATCTTGGTCACTTCTAACTTAGTCCCTATCTCATTTTTGGATTTTAAATCATTTGGTTTAATTTCATAGGAACCCTAATGCATATTCAACCTTTCCTAGCATGCTTTAGCTGCCAAGGATTTCCCAAACTAAACTGGAGTATGACGTGGCTCGAGTATTCATAATTTATTCAGCCAAGTTCAACTCATTATGCACCTAAGCTCAAAAGCAATTTTTGTTTAGCCAATAAACACTTTCCCTAACCCCAAGTAAAAATATAAAAGAACTAAATATTTTTCATGTTTGGACTCCCTTGACTTCTACCAAGGTGTTCAAGTGAATAGTGCCTAGGATTAATGAGAGGAAGGCATGAAACCAAAGAAAGGTTATCACATGGCCCTTAAAAGTCCCAACCCCTCCTAAGTTGACAGGGTAGACATATCCTAGGATGAATGACTGAGCTAGGAACTAAGTGGATATAGGCTAGTAGGCCAATGAAGGCCCATGACAAATAAAAGTATGACACTTGTGAAGTGAATTGAACATCTGAGAAACATAAAATGGGTCTGAGATGAAGTAAATAAGTATATGTGTAGCCCATAGAAAGTAAGATTTAGCCATGTGTCAAATCCAAATCAGGGCCAGGAGATCTAACACCTGGGTCTAAAAAGTGATGTGTGGTGACCCCCTATTGGTCATGGGGTGGAAAATTACATAGGGATCAAGGTTAATGATAGAAAGGTATGTGTAGGGATACAATCCCAACTTGATAATTTTGACAGGGCCTAGGAATGCCTAGAACTAATGAAAGGTGAGCACATGTCCCTTTCCATCCCCAGCCCCTTCCTAGGATGGTAGGGAATTCAAACCTTAGGGTGAATAAAGGTGTAATCATCTAAAATTGGTAATTGGATGTTAACATTGTCACTTGAGTTACCCTAGACCTATCCTAGATACTTAGACATACTTTTTCAGTCATTGAGTAGACCATGGTCACCCACAGTCATCCAAAACACAGTGCCAAGACTATCTTCTTAGATCCCAACCTATCTATTTTAGTAGTCTACCAAGTGGACATTAGCACCACATTTAGGAAACTATAGCCACATAGAGATAGTGCCTCCAATTGGGCACTACTATCCTTATCCCTAGCTCTTCCGAATAGATAAATTTTTTAATGTGTGCCCCTCCTAAGGTCAGCCGAAGTGTATTTTCTTATCTGCACAAGCTACATAGCTCTATAAATATAAGTTTAATTTACATCTATTCACTAGATGGAAAATAAATGGCAAAGCACATTCAAACTAAAGATAAGTTGAGCAAAACTAAGGTATGTGATCCCTATTTTGTTTTATTTCTACATACTACTGTATACAATAGCCTTAAGCCCAATTTTCAAATATTTGAAATCTCAAGCATATTTAAGGCATCCAATTCCACTCTCATTATAGAATTCACTTGCACTTCCATCAAGCATTAGGTGGGATAACTACATTGGGCTTGATCCCTCTTTGGAGTATTGGTATATAGGAAATTCTCTTCATAGATAGGTGTTGAAGATGTCCAGTCTATCCTATTAATGAGCACATAATTATTTATCATGCCATACTTGTAAGGAAGACTAGGTTTTTCACACTAAATCATGTTTTCCAATCATAACATAGAGTTATAGGTTTCATGCACACAGGAATAGAACCTAAAAAAAAAGGCATAAGTGCTCCTAGAAAATAAGAACAACCACACAAAAGGAACACTAAAACCACATTGAGGACACTACAACAACATGACGCTACTATCTATAGGGGGAACTATTATCTATCATGAAAATATATTTTAGAATCTTGTTGATGGCATTCAAAACTGTCTAGATCCTAGTTTTTATAACCCAAATCATCTGTGATAGTAACCTTCTAAATAATTCTATATTTCTGTCTATGTATTACTATTTTTAGAAATTCAAAGAAGGTCAAATGCTATAAATAATTAATGCTTAGTTATTCTAATTTATTTGAATGATTTAGACATCTCAGTGCTTTAATTCAAACATATGATTTACATAGTTAAACCCTAAAAGGTTAAATCATTTGGTAACCTCAACTTACTTCAAACATTGCTCAAAACCCTAGTTTTGCTTACGGTTTACCTTTTCTACAATTTTATACATAAAATTAGGGTTACAAATTCTTACTTTTTTTTTTTTGTGAATAACCTATCTTGTTTAATCATTACTACATTAGGGTGTCATTTATTTAAATATTTCCTTAATGCACCATAATTCAAAACCCTAGTAATACCAAACCCTAGGGTTTACATTTCTAGAATTTAAATTTCAGATTCACATTTCTTCTATAATCATGGTCATAATGATAGAAGAAATTAATCACTTTTTGTTGCAAATTTTAATACTTTCATTTACATGATTTTTCCCTTTAATTTGGAATAAACTCATAAAATATATCAACACATGAATAGATAATGCTTATTATCAAATGCAATATCTATCATATTTCATAGGATGTTATCTTTCTTCTATGTGCAATATAATTAAGACATCATTATTTAATCACATAGGCATATGTATACATGTTGCTTCATATCGACTAAAATATTTTTCATGTTGCATTATTTCTTTCACATGTTATCTTTCTTCTATATGCAATACACTTAAGATAATATTCTTCCAACACAAATAACTTGTTAAATCAAAAAATAGTTATACTACCTAAAACCAATCAATCTATCTTAGATGCATTTTAATCTTTGGTTAATTATTATACCTTTCCCATAATTCCTAGACATATCAAAACATCATTAATCTTGTTTATCCCTCCTTCTCAATCACAAACATCCAATCAACATCTCACATCTACTTTTAGCTTTACGCTCTTAGTAGACCCTACAGTCTAGATTATGATATCTTCATTTGGTCCTAAAGCTCGACAGGTTTGAAACACCTATGATTATAGATTTATGGATCAGATCAATAATATTTTGAGTAAAATTTCCATTTTAAAGTTGTTATAGCACTCTGACACATACAAAGATATTTTTTATGCAACACTTTGTGATACTCAGGAACCTCGAACATTCAATCCTAGCTATGTGGATTCTATTATCAACACTAATAAAATGATATAATAACATATTTATTTTGAGAGAGAGGACCTTCCACCTTAGCACATGATAAATCTACACCTACCTCTCTATATTTTTATATTTTAGATTTTGATGAAGTACTAATAACCCTTCATATAGTCTTATTTATAAAAATAAATCTCTCAAATTATCTAATTGATCTATGAATATTTTAGAATTACTTACCCTTCTTGTCAACACTAATTGGCTTAAATACGCCACATCATACCATGGAAAAAGGAATTAGTTATGACATTTACACCTTAGTTAGACAACTATTCTTTCAAAATTTGGCAATCAACAATCATATAGTGAAAAAATAAATCCAATGCAATATGAAGATATTGATCCTTACTCTTATATATAAGTTTCAAAAAAATTTAAGGACTACATGTTATTTCATTAATTATTCAATTCTTCTTTTGGTCTATGTGTTCTACTCTTAACACTTCAATAAATGGTTCCTCAATGATATAAAATTAGAGTGTGTTCTCCTTAGGAATGCTTGTTATTTTAGATCCTAAATGCATTAAAATATTTTTTTACTTATAAAATTTGAAAATTAAAAGTAAAACCTTATTAGCATGATAGTCAACAAACCAAAATCTGTGAAAGACAAAAAGCATAGAACATAAAACAAATAAATAAACAAAATGGCAAAAGGGCCCAATTAAAAAAAATTATGATGATTATGTAGGTTCACTCTTAGTAAAGGAGACCACGAAATCCTAAAATATTTTTTTGGACATTCTAAGACTATTGAGGATTGTACCAATGAAAAAATAGTCAATTTATAAGTTTTCAAGCATTCTAAATCAAATGGCTCATATATTATTATATATTTGAAGTGAACATAATGTAAAGATTTAAAGAAATAGAAGGAAATATGACGTTCGACTCAAGTGAAAAAGTGTCGATCTAAACCAGTGATCCATATGCACATATACACACTAATACTATAAAAAAATAAACAATCATGCACAAAAAATAGGTGTCTAAATTTTATAATAAAGACACTATAATTGATTTTTCCATAGAGTAGGCCAATATTTCTAAGGGGGAATAACACCACCATCTAAATTAGATAGGGTTTCTAATTACAATGTATAAATTATATTCAAAACAAATTTTGCATAAGTGATAATATTCATATAGATTAATAAATGTTTTAAATCTTTATTTTTATTTTATTATTTCAGTGTTTATTAATGAAAAGAAGATAAAATTATTGCATAAAGAAGACATACCATTCAGAAATAAAAAATAGTAATTCATATTTGTCTTAGTGAAAAAATCACACATGTTATGTTTTTCAAATTTATGAATGTAGATCCTTAATATGCAGACCTGTAGTTGATTATGTGCAAAATTTGAGTGTTTGATTGTGTATAGACTAGATCTAATCCTACACTATCTATTTATTGGGTGAGATTAGAGTTAATACGATTTGACCACTATTCATGTCATTATGTGTCATTTGTGACTTGTGCTACTTTTTGGAATATGTAACTTTATGTATCATTGCACCTCTAAATGTCATATCTGCACTTTTGTCGAATTGGTGGATAAATTGATTGATTTTCTATTTTCAATGTATTTAACCTAGTTCACCATAAGATGTTAGATAAAATTAGAATGGAATAAGTGGTTGTGTCAAATAATGATAAAATGTGTTGTAAATATATATCCCACATGCTATAATTATATCCCTCATAGTTTGTGTGCAATGTGAATAGATGGTTGAGAGAAGAAGCTTTGCCTTCTCTCTCTAAATGTGAATTGTAACTACATATGTATTTTCCAAGAAAAAATTGAGTACAAGATGATAAGGCAAGTCTTTGAGAAGAGATATATCAATGTAGAGTGTGTCTAGACTTAAAAATGACTAGCAATAGATTAAAATTGTATGGTGGATTTTAGATTGGAATCTCGATAATGCTTCTTTCATATTTATGATTATTTAAATTCTCATAGATGATCTGTATATATAGAATTATCATGATTTGAATAAAATATATATTTACATTTTAACAATGAAAAATAAAATGGCAAAAACTAATAAATTGATCAAAACATTGAAAGGACAACCACGAGTAGAAGGGCCCATAAAAATAAATAAAATAAAATAAATAGCATGTCTTTCATATTCTAGACAAATAAAAGAATACAAATAGATAGACGAGAGATTAATCATATTCATGAGTACAAAATGAACATGGTAGAAAAATAAATAGAAGAATAAAGGACAAGGATATCGCTTAAAGAAAAAGAAAAAATCAGGGGCCAAGAAGTCCCTAATTCAATGTGAAGACCCATATACACAAAATAACATTAAAATTTGTAATAAAAAGGTTTTTAAATAAATTAGATGTCTACATAATGCCCCTCCCTTGATGTGTGTATGTGAATGATGAATTTTTACATCAAAATAAAATGATACATGATTGAATCATGTACCTTGACCTAGCATAGGGAGAGGAGGAGGAAAATTTTAAGTAATTTGTCCATCCACACATTTCTTGATTTTCTATCATTAGTATGCATGTCAACAATGGCCATTTGTGAACAAGTAATCAATTTATTATTTAATCAATGCAATTATTTGAAAATTTGAAGTTCAAATATAAAAAACTATATGAATGAATACACTTTATTTTAATGTCAACCATATGTTGGTGTAATGTAGAAATAGTGCACCCTATTTCACTTATTTTGCTTATTCAGGTTAAATTTTTTTCTTACAAATGGTAAATATAGCCACCATTTCTCTAGGAGATTTTTAAACCAGCTTCCCTCTTCTTCATCAAGGAATTGGATCATATATTAATCCAATTATATCCCTATCTATATAATGATCCATGAATGTTTCCCAATTTATATTTAGTAACCTTCACTCGATAACTATGTAAAAATTACTATAAAAAATTACTCTTTATAACTTTGATTGGTACCTATTGTCTCCAAATCTTGTACCCTAGAAGATGATTGGTTAGGCCTCCTCTAGATTTGGGTAATGTTGGAACATTTCCAGGCTTGTGGGTTTGCCTATAAGTGGAAATGAACCTCTAGGTTGAAAGGGATAGCTCCTTATATTAGACTCTTGTGCAATAAAACTATTGAACCAGTTTGTATGAGTGAAAAGAGTCAGAAGTTTGCATAAATAAAAAGCTTACTCTAAAATGGTGATGCACCAAGACTTAGTATCCACATGTGTGCCCTATATTTATGCATAATATAGCATAATATAGTCTATAACTCAAGCTATAGAATATCCCAACATAGGTATTTCAATGTATAGATAAAATGAATGAGATCACACAAGGTAAATAACTGGAAAAGATAATTTATATAGTCCAAAAAAGGGTTACACATGTACAAAAAATCACACAGCTAGAATGCACTCTACATGACCTGTTGGATCAAATCTTTACTCAAAAGCATGAAGGATAGAGAAAAAAAGGATAAAACATCACTTATTATCACTTTGTGTCTCTTGCATGCCTAGGCAAATGTCTAGAACTTAGAAATAAAATAGATTTATGCTTCTTTGCTCAAAGGCAAGAAAATGGCAACACATTCCAGCAGGGTTTCACCATATTATCTGTGGATGATAAAATAACAGCCCAAGGGTCCTATTTATAGCAAAAGAGGGAGAGAAGAGAGATATCTTGGGCACCAAAATAGAAGCCTCCAAAATGGTTTTTAGTCACCATCCTAGTGAAATTGATTCTAGTTTTTCTCTCATTTAATTGAAGTACACTTGGGGAAGGCACAAGGTCCCTTCAAAAAAATTTGAAGGGAATTTCCAAAGAAAGTGGCCCTTCATAGCTTTTTATAAGGGCAATTCTAAAGTAAATGGCCCTTCAAAACTTTTCCAAAGGGCATTTCCAAAGATAAAGTGTCCTTCAAAAAAGTCCGAAGGGACACTTGGGAAGAAAAGTGCCCTTCAGAACTTTTTTGAAGGGTCACTTTGAAGAAAAATGCCCTTCAAAAAAATCTGAAGGGACACTTGGGATAAAAAGTTCCCTTTAGAACTTTTTTGAAGGGTCACTTAGAAGAAAAGTGCCCTACAAAAAAGTTTAAAGGGACCCTTGGGCTAAAAATTACCCTTAAAAACTTTTTTGAAGTCACATGGAAGAAAAGTACCCTTCAAAAAAGTCTTAAGGGACACTTGGGCTAAAAAGTGCCCTTCATAACTTTTTCAAAGGGTCACTTGGAAGAAAAGTTCCCTTCAAAAAAGTCTAAAGGGACACTCGATAAGAAAGTGAGGAAAGAAAGGCCCTTCAAAAACCTTTCAAAGGGCACTTTTGGGAAAAAATAATGCCTGACAGGCTAAGGCAAAGAAGGCAAAGGGAAAGAATAAAGAACAAGTGAGATGAGCTCAAACTAGGAGAGGTCGAAGGGAAAATACAAGTAACAAGGAAAGAGACCAAACACAAAAAATGAGCAAGGGAGAAATTAAAAAATCCAAAGGGAAAACACAAATTGGTCATGCAAAAAATGGTCAACATTCTAGGGATTTCTAGGGGAGACATGCCTGCTATGTCATAAGATCAGTTGCCTAAATCCTTCCATTGGGCATGGAGTCATGCAAGGCAAAAAAGAGTTAAAAAAGTGAGCCATGGTCAAACACATAAGATGGAGACACACACAACAAACAAACAAAAATAAATAAAACACCAAAAAGGGAAACATTGTGCTCTAAAGCACTTAGGGAGAACAAAGACAAATATGAAATACACTAAAACAAGGTATATACAAGGCATGGCTAGCAAGGGTCAAAATCAAGGCTTCAAATAGATTCCATTCACTAGAATAGGTAGCTTTTCTCCATCCATTTTGGACAATTGAAAGGAGTTTCTTTGCTTTCACTTGTTGATGATGTAAGGACCACTTCACAAATTTTCAAACTATATATGTTTTCCTAATTTTGCTCTATCTTCATCCCATTTCAAGACCAAGTCACCTTCTTTGAACACTCTTGCCCTTTTCATTTTGTCAAAGGATTTATTCATGAGAACTTGATGGTGTTCTAAAGCTTTGTGTGCATCATCTCATGCCTCTTGTATCTACATTAATTCTATCAATATAACCTCCATGGGAGTTTTTTTAAGTAATTTCAGTTGTTGTCCAAGTTCCAAGGTAGGGAGCTCTTATGATTTGGATAACCTAGCTTCTCTCCCATAAATAAGTACAAATGGATAATTACCAATTAACTTCTTGGGAGTGATTATGTCTTCCCATAAGGTTGTCTTCAGCTTGCTATGCCATGCTCTTTGATTGGTTTCTAATGTCCTTTTGATGATTTTGATGAGGTTCTTGTTGGTAGACTCAACCAATCCATTACCTTGAGGGTAGTATTTGGATGAGGTACTCAAATGAGCTCCAATCTAAAGTTTTATCACTTATGAAAGCAAGTGCATTATCTAAGATGATGACATGAGGAGCTCCAAACCTTGTTATAATATTGTCATAGAATTCCAAGATGGCATTTTTTTTTGCTTTATTCAAAGCAACAACCTCTACCCATATTATGTAGTAGTCTGTAGAAGTCAATATCCATTTATGTCTAGGACTTGATGGAGGGTTGATCATGCCAATGAAGTCAAGGCCCCATTACATGAAATGCTAGTCCACATGGATAGGATTCAATGGAAGGGTATAAATATTTTGTTTTCCAATAAATAAAGCACATTGAGGACAAACCTTAGACCAATGATAATAGTCCTTAAAAAGACTAGGCCAATAGTAACCAGCTCTCATTATTTTTATAGTTGTTCTAGGAGAAAATTTACCACCATTTGCACCATTATGTAATTTTTCTAGTAGCATATCAAATTTGTCATTGTTAATGCATCTTAGCAACACAACTCATATCCTTATTAAAGAGAATGCCATCCACATGAAAATAAGGAATGGCCTACAGCCTAAATTACCTTCTTTGAGAATTGTTCAAGCCATTGAGACACTCACCATTTTAAATAAAACTAATGATGTCTTGTGTTCAACTTTGATTCTGCATTTGATCAGCTAGCTAGTCTTGAACTTGATTCACCAAGGCTTGATATTTTGGCTCTTGAAATTTAGATGCTAAGTTCTCACATAAACCTTTTCCTCTTACTAGGTTGGTTACCTTGATGTCAATGTCATATTTCGTCGCCTTCATGATCCATCCAGCTCTCTTCTCATTGAGATCCTTGCTTAGGAGAAACTCATTGGTGCTAGGATGGGAGATCATGACATGGATATTTTTGTTAGAAACCATATGTTAAATTTTTTTCAAGACTCTAATGATGGTTGAAGCTTGATTTTGAACAAAATAATATCTCACTTCGTAGTCTTCTAAGACTTGGCTGAAGAAAGTAATTGGTTTCTCAACATCTTCTTCATTCTTTTGCATAAGCATGGCTAAGATTGTGTCAAGGTTAGAAAAAGTATAAAGAATTAAATCCTTAGAAAAATTTAGATTTAAGAGAGTGGGAGATGCTACAATTGCTTTCTTGATTGCCTCAAATCTTCCTTTACCTTCCTTTGTCCAAGTAAAAACTTGGTTCTTTTTTAGCATGGTTGTGATAGGCTTTACCATAGTTGCAAAGTTTGGGATAAACCTCCTTACAAAGTTTATTTTTCCTATGAAACTTTATATCATTTTTTTTTGTTGAGGCAAAGACAAGCCTATAATAGCTTCAATCCTTTTGGGGTCAATAGATAAGCCTTCTTTTGAAACAACATGACCCAAAAGCTTGCCTTCATGGACAACAAAGATGCACTTCTTTGGATTGAGGGATATGCCATACTCTTTACACTTCTCAAACACTTGCCTTATATGTCCCATATGATCATCAAAATCCTTTCAAAAAATGGTTATATCATCAAGGTAGACAAGAAAAAATTTATTGATCAAACCTTTGAAAGTCATGTCCATTGTGTTTTGAAACGTAGCTCTAGCATTAGATAAACCAAATGGCAACTTATTGTAGGAAAAGGTCCCCCACTTGGTGGTGAAGGCTATCTTGAATTGATCTCCTTCATTTACCAATATTTGATTATAACCTAAACAACCATTAGTAAGTGAGAAATGATGAGAACCTACAATAACTTGGATAATTTGTTCCATGGAAGGGAGTGGGTAATGATCCTTAAGAGACACTTTGTTTAGATCATGAAAATCCACACAAAGTTTGATTTTTCTATTCTTATTTCAAACCGCACAAGGATGGCTACCCAAGTTGAGTGACTGATAGGAAAGATAATCCTAAACTCAATCGATTTGGTTGGCTCTTTCTTCATGAGTTCTTCTTCCTTGGGATTGATAGGCCTTTGCTTTTGTCTCACTAGTTTAGCTCCATGTTCTAACTCAATGGAGTGATGAGTTAGAATTGAGTTGAAGCCCTTCAATTACTTTTATTCCTAAACAAAGATGTCATGAAACTCTCTGCATAATGCAATAAAAGCTTGCCTTTCTGGCTGAGAACAAGTATTTCCAATTTTCAAAAGTTTGTCCTTGAAAATAAGAACTCTCTCATAGTACTCTTCTTTTGTTGACATTCTCATTATTTGGTTTTTCTTTTGATCATCCTCATTTAAGACACTCTCCAAGGTAAGCATCCCCTTGGGTATTTTATTTGTCTTCAACTATATAATATGCTCTTCATAATGATCATGCAACTTCTTTTGATATTTTAAAGAGAATCCTACATCATTTTGCAAGAAAAGTGCAATGTGTTCATCACTTTCAAACACTTTCCATGACACTTCATTATCTAGAATATAAGGTCTCACAATGATCTTGATATGGGATTGATCTTTCTCTTGTTCAAAATTAGCAACTTAGTTAAAACATGCTCCTATTGTAGCCAATCTATCAATGTGCTTGTTCAAGTCTCTCGGTATGGGTTGGATGTTGAAGGCATCAGAATCATCAATTAGATCCCATACAATATGCTTGTAGGACTTTACCAAGGCTTTCTTGTCTGTAGCAAATTCTCACTTGATGAATGACCAGCTCACTATCTCCATAAACTTTCAAAAGCTTGATTCCTCTCTTCTTTGCCCTTTGGAGACCATGAACTAAGCCTTCATATTTTGCCACATTGCAAGTGTAGCTGAAGTAAAACATATAAGAAGATTAGTAATGATTATTTTATGGGGAAACTAACATGACACCAGATCCTATGCCTACTTTACTCCTTAAACCATCAAAAGACATTTCCCACACACCATCAAGCTCATGATCTTCCTTGGTGAGTGAAAGAATTGGATCATTCTCCTCATGCATGCAGTAAACTCCCAAATCAGTTTCCTATATGAAAGTGTAAGGATAAAGTATATGTGTTTCAATATTGTGCTTATCAAGATAGAGGTTAGAAATACCTTCAAGATGAGAAGATGTTTCACTATTTAGGAATGTTTCTTCCTCTTTGTTAATTAGACAGTTTTGATTTGTCAATGTCTCCAAGTATGGCTCAATGTGGAACCTTGTTAATTGTTGAGTCCTTATGGTTACCTTGGTTTTATACCTTGTCTTGAAATCTATAAATGGCCAGTTAGCAGAATGGTATCCTCCTATATTAGTTGTCAAGGCCCTAGACAAGCATTTAGCAAAGTGTACTGGAAGGTCCACCACCACAATATCTTACATGATAGGGAAGCTTTGGCAGCCATGTAAAAACACTTTCAGACCTCTGACCAATTATACTATCTTAGTTGGAGTTCCATCCAGCTGCAACACACATTTACTATGTGGCTCATAGTTCAAACCCAGCTTATCATCCACTACTTTAGGCATAACAGTAGTCCTTACTCCACTATCCACAACACGATAATGGACCAACTTATCTCCCACAATGAGTGTGAGGTATAAGGGTGGAGGCTTTTCAGCTTTAGTGGAAGGCTCTAAAAGATGATATGGAGAATTTGTGAGATCGAAACTATGATTCTTGAAGATTTAGGGGCCACCTACATGCTTGCTAACTGCTCTTGCAAAAGCTCCTTTTAACCAGGTATATGTAGAACCTCCCAAAGGGATATGCTTGTATTAGTGATATTTAATGAGTCCATGGTATTTAGAGATGGAGTATTGACCTCCTCCTACATTTTTCATGGTAATAAAGGATCTGTATCCTGATGTGTTACAATCTTGGTAGCTTTGTTTAGATTTTGATTCTATTGAGGAACATGACTTGTAGAAGGTGCATCACTTTGATTGGCATTTTGTGGCCTTGGAGAGGCATCACATGGAACTATTTGTGTCTCCTAGTTCTCTCCCAATTCTCTCTTTTTGGCCCTTTTATTGGCTGAAATTGACATGCCTTGAGTCAAAACAAAATCATCCTTTTCTTTAAAATTCATCATTCCTACACTTGGGTTGTTGCCTTCTCTATGACTATCCCTTTGACTGCGACATGCTTCTTTTGCTATCATGTACGAAGTAGCTTCTTCTTGTGTAGTCAAAGCATAGTTGGTTCCTCCATCATCATGTGTAAACTGACCTTGAGGCTTCCCCCATTGGTCCACATGATCTTCTCCTTGCACTAGATTTACATGAACTTGAACAACAGCCTTTACGGGAGGAGTAGAATTTGGATTATATGTATTGGGCTGCCTATTATAACCTTGCTAATTTTGTCTTCTCCCTTGATAATTGTATTAGGATAGAGCCATTTATCCTTGTTGAGGATAGTATTGTGCATTAGGAAGAGCACTTGCCTAATATTAAGCTTGCTTGAGCTAATCTCTCAATTATCTAATTTTTTCATCCTTGTCCACAATGTTATCCACCTTTTTGGCAAAGGATCTTGGCTTCACATTGGCATTGGGAACCTAAGACATGCTTCGACCTTCAACCAAATTGTGGGGCAGTAAAGGCATGGAGACTCTTGGAGGGAGTCTTCCAGCTTGAATCAAGTTATTCTCAAACTCAATTGCTAGCTCATATGCACCTAGAAGAGTGAATACTCCCATTGACTGCAACATAATAAAAACATCAGTACCAATCCCTTTGAGGTATGTTGAGAACACAAAGCTAGGAGGAGGTCTCCTTATTGGTGGTAGCCTATACCATGTTCTTTGAAATATCTCATTGAAATCTCCTATTGATTTATTTGGACCTCTTCTTATTACATTTAGTTGATGTATTAGGGAAGCATGATCACTCTTATTTTTGAATCTTGTCACCAATAGGTCTCCAAAACCATGCCAACTTGTAATGCAGCCCCCCTCCAACATTCTATACTAGTCAAAGGTTTGCCTTTTAAAGACATAGTAAGTAGCCTAATGGCGATGTGGCCATAGTAACATTATGGAAATTTCAAAAATTAGAGATGCCTCTAATATGTTCAAATGAAGTAATGGGACCCTCTCCATTAAAAATAAGAATATTCTTGGTAGTATTTAGAGGGATGGGGTCATATGCAGGAAGCTCTATTAGGTTTTTGGTATTAGAAGTAGGGAATGGTTTATGTAGTGTAGGACGCTCTATGAGGACCCTCTTCAATAAGGATTAGGTGTGGATATTCAAGATCAAGATACAACTCGAGTATTCAATAAGATAGGGCATAATAAATTAGGTAGCACATACCCAAGTAGGTATGGAAATACAGATATGTAGGTAGGCATACTCAAGTAGTTATAGGAGGTAGTGCATAATCAATTAGAATAACATAGGTAGATCATATTCAATAATAAGATATGGCTCAGGTATTTAGGTAGTGCATACTTAAGATCCAAATATGGATTCTATATCCAATAGGTTATGGCATGTAATCAAGTATGTAAATTAGGTAGCGAATACTTAAGTAGATAAATTAAGGCATACTAAATATCAACATATGGCTCCATTATTCATTCAAGTAGGGTATACTCAAGTAGATAAAGTAGGTAGGGTATACTCAATTAGGTAAAATAGGCATGTAATCATCAATGGTATAGATCTATTACATATGTAACATGATTCAAAACTTAGTTTCTCATTTTATATTCGAATCTTAAAATTCCGAAAACTAAGTAATGACCAAAATGGATTTTGAAAGAAAAACTTTTAAATGGTAAATTTTACATCTCTAGAATTAATTTCATAAAATGTGAAGTGTCCCTAAATTATTATATTTATTAAAATAAATTTAAAGTATAAGAATATAAATGTAATACGAAATTAAATTAAAAGGTTATTCATAAACAGTGGCCTTAATTACATTTATTGTACTAAAATTTTAATTATACACAAACAAAAAACAACAAAAAAATGTAGATCAAAGGGCATATGCCCTTTGCTAAATGGCATACACCTTATGTAATACAAAGGGAGTACCCATTTTGAAGGGTGTATACCCTTTGAATGGCATATGCCCTTTGTAATACATACAACGTACACCTCCTACCTAATTAATTTTTAAATCTTTCTTTTCCCTCTAAAGGATGACATTTCATAGGATGTATGTGCTTTGTAAAGAGCATACACCCTTTTTAGATTTTTAAGATTTCATTTTTTCATTTTTCCATTCAAATTTGGCTTTGTTTTAGTCCTAGGGGATCCAAATGAAGCCTAAGCCCTTTCATGGACTAGCCCATATGAAGTTTTAGAAATTTATGTGTCTTTTTGGTCTATGACAACACATCTAATCATATATATTCATATATATATATATATATATATATATATATATATATATATATATATATATATATATATATATATATATATATATATATATATATATATATTCATATATATTAGATGGATCTATAGAGGGGGAAATTTCTTTTCTAAATATATGTATTTTTCAATGTTAACCTAAAATTTGTAAATAGTAATTAATTTCTACATTGCATACCTCATTATAGACTATATACATATTGTTAAAAATACCTTTATAACTTTTTTATCATTTATCAAAAAAAGTATAAAACTTATATCTCAATAATATGCATACTATTAACTATGTTTTTAAAAAAATGATTTTGAAGAAGTTAAGATAATAAATTTGTGTTTATAAACTTGAAGTTTTAATTTGTAGTTGTCTTTACTAGTAAAATTATTTAAAATATATATTAAAAAATATTCTCAATGATTTTTGACATTTCATACATCCATATCTAAAATTTCAAACAAAAATTTATTCATTTACTCAAAAAATGTGTTCATGCACATGCAATCTTATTATCTTTTCACAAAAAGGGATATATGTATTATCATAAATGCATATATTTCCCATACTTTTATCATCTAGGTATTGAAAAAAATTATATATTTAAAAACTACATTCAAAATGATTCAATTTATATTGTTACATCATTGTCAAATTCATTTTCCAAGTGTCTCTAAAAATCTCTCAGGATAGTGCATCAATAATTCTAATGAAGTGAAAGCTCTTTGGATAAGTTTAAAAATCACCCTAAATAACAATTAGATTAATTTATATATTAAAAGAGATTCATGAGTGATCTTGGAAATTTGAGGAAGGGAACAATTGATAACTAGCATCTCTTCAATTTAATTTAAAATTGCAATACCTATCCTGAAAATGTTAATATCTATGCTTTCCTTCACATCTGACATGAGGGAAATCATGTTGCAAACCATATTGTTAATTTTGGGGTGTAAATCAACTCTCAACAACATTACTTAAAAATTGTGATCCCTCCTCTCCTAGGGTTAAGATTAAAACCTTAATTAATAAGGATATGCACCCCTTAAATGTTAATCATATTGTTAATTATGATTTGTCATAATAAGTTAGGATTTTACATTATAATATTTATACCAAGATATGCCCAAATACTGAGGGAGTATTGGCATTGATTAAGAAGAGAAATGTGGCACATGTGGGAAGATTTAAGACTCACCACCCATATCCTCTCTTTCCCTTCTTAGAATGTGGTAGATGATGTGGTGATCTCAAGGCTCTCTATAGGTATGCCCTCTCCTTTATTTTTTGGTTTTCAATTTCTTTGTTTGGTGTGTTCGATTTCTTGGTGGTATTGATATTATTAAGGGAATAATTTCTAATTTAGTGAAGAATTTTGAGAGAAAGGATGAAAGGTTTTAGGCTCTCCCCCATCTAATTTTGCTAACTTAGTTGGTTAGATTTCATAGATTATATTGTAGGCAAATCTTGATATATTTCTCCTTACTTTGGGATCTATTATGTTAATTCATTATCATTAGTTCAAGCCCTTTGATTTTATATGCTTTACTTTTAGTATTCTACGTCAATTTGTTTAGAGTGGGACTCTTAGTTTTCTTGGTATCCCTAGCCATTCCTTTCATGTTTTTTGTGAAAGTTTGAAACTTGTTGAGGTTTTCAATAAATATTATTTGGTTTTAATTCTTTTTCTAAAAATAGATTTTATGAACATATTCATTCTCTTTAATTTAGTCCTAGAATAAAATGCTTATTTTATGAATATCAAATACAGCATGAGAAAATAAATAATGGTTAATATTGTCAAGGAGATGAATGCCAAAATGATTATTAGATATTCTCTTGAGGATGTATAAATTTTTTATCTTGTGATGATTATAATTCTTAAACTATAACAAATTCTTAATGCAGGGGGTATTGATTGATAAAAACACTTTAATTATTTCTAAGTAAGCTTTGTTTTTTGTGGAAATGTACCTAGATAGAGGAAATCAAGGATATAAATATTTTTAAGCGGATATCCACAAACCTATTTGTGGATATGTTAAATGCTAGGATGGGATAAGGTACTTCTATAAATTGCATATTTTAGGTCATGAAATACCTTGGATAGTCAACTTTGAGGCTTAACATTTTAAAAAAATTTCAACTTATTTTTATGCAAATTGTCTTGTATAGTTCCAGCAATAAACATGTGATGCATGAAGATATTGTTCAATTAGGGGTCTATTTGGGGAGAAAACTTAACCATATATGAGTGCTTCGTATGGATATTACTAAAGTTAAATTTTCAAAAGGGCATCAATTGGATGCATTTTTCACCAAACTTGGTAATACCACTTCCTAGTTCAAGGAGTCACAACTAGCAGCATCCCTCACTGCCTTAGTCATGAAAGATGAAGAGAATGAAAATAGTCCAACTATGTTGATTTCCATATCCAGAGAGGAAAAGGATGACTAATTCTCAACTAATGTTTAAGATTACACCTTTGAGCTTAGTTATCTACTTAGTTTTTATAATAAATATAAAATTTATTATGTTTACAATTATTAAGCTCTTATTCCTTTTGTACTTGAACTCTTCAATATTTTAATTATTATTATAATATATGAGTATTAACACTTCTTTTAAAGGATAAATAAAATATACATAAACTTATATTTTATAATAAAAATGCTATTTCAAAAATTTATATAATAATAATTATCTTTATAAAAATAATAAAAATCATAATTATAAACATAAGAGTTGTTTCAACTTTATATTCAAAAATTTCATAAAATTTAGTACTTAAATAATATTGAGGATGAACTTATACATTATTGAAGATGTCTCACATTATTTATTGAAATTGAAGTATTATACTTGGTTGTTGTAAATTAGAGTTGATTGATGTTTTAAATTATGGGAAATAAGTTTGTTTAATTATTGTGACATTTACATTTTCCATTCCAAATAAAAGGAGTATTACATTTAATTAGAGGTTTGTGTTCCTACAATACTAAGATTGGTTATTTTATATATATATATATATATATATATATATATATATATATATAATTAATTGAAAAAATCACTTAATAAAGGCATTTAGTGGAGATTTAAAGGCAATTAATGTTATTATTATAATTTGATCCACCATTTTAACTTTAATAAATTTGAACCACTTTCATTAATATAATTTAAATTGAAAATACGATTGCCAAATTAGCTGTTGATAAATATTAGATGCCAAGAAAAGTGAATTATTTTTTTTGTATAGGTGATTAAATGGGTTTGAAAGGTTATGTATCTCTATACAATGGAAAGATTAAAAAAAAAAAAATGCACTGATTGGAAGCCTCTACCATCAGCTATAAAGAGGGCGGTTAATACCATTGTCAATGGATAAAACAAGAAACAAATAACTTTCTAGGAAACTTTTTCAAAGCTTTTTTCAAATAGCTCAGGGGGATTAACCCCATATAGTATTTAACCAAACTAATTTTAAAATTTTATCTTTCTATGTATATTAAATAAATAAAAATTATAAATACTTCTTAAATCATTTTGTAATGATATTGTAAAAATGGTAGTAATTTTTTATTTTAGAAAGTGAATACAGTAAATCATGAAAACATAATTTATTAATATTAATAGAATTATATAAGAAATAATTATTAAATAATAAAATTAAAAATTAATAAATACAATTAAATGTATATAGTTAATATATGTCAACCAGACTAATGAGATGTAGATGAGTTGGTAAAGTGATTTGGTTTCTTCAAGCACCACCTAGGTTCAAAACTTAGTTTGGTATCGAAGGTCAATTTTGGTTTATCATTGGTATTATTGGGGTGGTTGTCAATGATCATTGGTATTTATAAACCATTTTTGTTTGTGGATAGTATTATCATACCTATTATATCCATTTATTGGTATTCTCAAGCTAGTTGTGGTCATTGTTGGTAATTCTAGTAATTATGATAAATGGTCACTAGGGGATCTGAACCCTCAATTATATCCCAGACTAGTTATAACTCTGGTCAAAAAGTGAATAAGATAAAGATCTCATCAAAACTAGTGTATATATATAAGATACTAGTTTTGGTGGGATCCTTACAAAATTCACTTTTAGACCAGATCTCCAACAAGTTTAAGACATAATCAAGGGCCCATATCCCTAAGTGATAATCTATCACAACTACCAAAATTACCAACAATGACCACAACCAATCTGAGAATACCAATGAATGGCCATAATGATTTTGATAATATCATCAATGACCACAACTGACTTGAAAATACCAATGATCACCAATAACTAGCCTCTGATACCAAACTGAGACTTGAACTTGGATGATGCTTGAAGTAACCAAGCCACTTTACTAACTCACCCACATCTCATTGGTGATATTAATAATATATTATTTTAAGGAATTTATAACAAAAAATAATTATAATTATATATATATGACATTTTTACACTTATAATTTAAATTAAATTATTCTTTTTATAAAAATAAAATAAAATTATAAATTTCTTATATTTGGGAGGTTGGGAGGGGTAATGATGTCATTGTAATAACTAATAAGGTAATATATATGTAATTAAACATATATTTAATTAATTAATATTTTTAGAGATTTTTTTTTAAATTTTATAAAAATAAAATAATTATATGTAAAACATAATTATGTGTTATTATAATAGTGTAATAATGAGGTTTATGGTAAAATAAGTTTATGTACAATACAATTATGTATGCTATTATAGTGATAAACTTATTTTTAGATGTTTGATTTTTTATAAATAAATGGTGTCTTTTATTAATATATTTTTATAATTATAAGATTTCCATTATAAATTTGTTTATATGATATATTAAAATATTTATAACTATATGAATTAGTATATATATCTTACATAAATTTACATAAAATACATTGATATATATCTCATTCTTAAATATCTATTTTACTAATATCACAATTCAATACAATATAGGTACTTCTAGAATGATATCTATTGATATATTTTATGTAAATTTATTTAAGATTGTATGTTAGTATTAATTTTAATATCAATTTATAGAATCATCATCATCATCAATTTTCATGATAAAAGCTTAGAGATATAATTTTTCTACAATTTTTTATAAATATATTTAAATTTTTGAACATTCAAAATTTTGAAAAATAAATAAATAATAAAATCATTATAAACAATTTACACTTCTACAATTCCTTTAAATTATAGAAATTTTATGTAATAAATATAGTTATTTTTCATTAATTTTTTATTTTTTTGGTTGTTGTTTCGTTCAGTTTTGTTTGTTCTAAAAACAAATATGGCCTATGTTCAACACACATTATTTTGAAATTGATTATTGAAATACTTAATGTTTATTGGAAGGCCCTTCGACTTTAGGAAATCATTGTAGGTGTTTTATGGATTAATCTGGAATAAGGTTTAAAAGATATATAAACTGATTTTTTTAATTATGTCATTAATTAAAATGTAATTGTTAAAACGATACAAGTTTACAAAACTAATCAACATTGAATTTTTATTATTTCTCATAAATTTATTTTATAATTCTTTTAAATTATAAAAAAAAATTGGAATAAATATAGTTAAAAGAATTATTTTTTGTTATAATATATTATTTAAAATATGTATGTAATTTAATAATTCTTTTAAATTATGAAAATTTTGGAAAATAAATATATCTAAAAGAGTTTTTTTTGGTAGTGTATTATATTTTGAATACATGTATGCATTTTTGTATGTATGTATAGGGAATGCTCTCAATACAAATAATATTTTGAAATTTATTATTGAAAAATATAATAATTTTTAAAAGACTCTTTGGAGTTAAGAACAAAATCTTAATATGTATTCAATTTCCAAAAATATATACACTAATTTACCATAACATGTTTACGGATGATGATATGTTACTAATTGAAAAAGTATTTTTAAAATAATATATTATAAAATACAAGTTCGCTAAGCTAAATCAAAATCAAATTGTCATCTTTTTTAGAAATGATGCCTAACCCATATATGTTTAAAATGATTTTAGAAAAAAAATTAATAAATAAAAATATGTAAATAATTCACAATAATATAAATTATTATTTTTTCTTAAAAAACTTGTTTAATTCATATATGTCTAAAATGAATTTATAAAAATATTTTGATAAATTTAAAAAAAAAATCACAATAATATACATTTTTTACATAGAGAATCAAGGTTTAGATTTCAAAATAAAGTATGAAAAAAATTTACAGGTGGAAAATTATAAATAATACACCATCAAAATCAAACTTGAATAATTATCCTATCTTATATGGTGTTTGAAATTAAATTAAAAAAAATGAATCTAAAACTAAAAACTAAGTATCCTCATTGAATGCAAACCTCAAGATATGTTTTGGTAAAAATAATGTGATCAAGTTTTTATGAATTAAATAAAATAATTTAAGAGGAATTAGACTCTATAATTAGAGATCTAAATATATTTTGATAATAAAAAAGTGTTTAATATGTATAAATTAAAGAAAATAAAAGAAAAATTACATTATAAGAAGAGAGATCTTTGTATAAATAGTATAAAAAACCTTTTAATTGAATTAAAGCCATAAAAAATTAGGATTTTTTATTTGTAAGAATCTATTAAAATAATCAAAACTATGTTAGAATTCAAACACTCTTAAAGGCGTTGTGAATAATTTTAATATATGGTTCAAAGAGATAATTACTCTCAATGAAATAAAATTGAAGGTATATGTAGATTGATAAATTCTTACACATCATATCCCTTACATGATAATTACATAATCTTAAATATATGTTACAAATGATTTTTTAACTAAACTTAAAGTTCTGTGTGTAAACATTGTTACGGTTTTATAATCACCAACCTATCTAAAGTGATGGTTTCATCCACATAAATGAATAATCAAAGCAACATTAAAAAGAGATTGAAATTTTCATTCTTTGGCATTTCTAAAACCTTTTAGTCGTTCAAGAAACATCTACAAATAACATGGTAATTTGTTTCATATAATAAATTGGTATCAATCCAATCATCATAGATAAGTTATGAGCAATGTGGGACTGAATTGGTGAATGTATGATTTGGATAGCAACTAATATTCAATTATTCATTGTTGATACCATTTAATACTCTTTGTAATTATGTGAATAGTATCATTAGAGGATATGAGATATTTTTGAAAATTAATTGAGTAGTACTTTTTAATAGAAAATTTTCTATGTTATTTGTGTAAGTATTGAATAGCTTCAATATTATTTGGGCTTGGGGATGTTTAATATTTTTTTGGAAGGAGTTAATAGGTGAATTTATTAAAAAAATATAAAGAGATTAAATTTTTGATGATAGAGAAAGATGAAAAAATTTATGCTACATCAAGCCATTTGAAACCATAACTCTTTTTATATAGGTGTATTACAATATTTCATTCTTGTGTCTCGTTGTGAGATATTTGTAAAATATATGAAACAACCATGTATTCTAATGTCAATTAAGAAAATAAAAATAATAATCTTAAATTAAAATGAAAGTTTATATCAATGTAAAATTATCTATGTTAAGTCATCCCTTGACATAACTTCAAAATGTGTGCCAAATACTTTTGAAACATTTTTTTTTTCCAATTCACCTTAAAAATTATTGAATAAAATGCAAAAGAAAAATTATTTAATTGATGAAAAATAATTTTAAAATGAAATTATAATACCTTTTTAAGTTATAATAATAAAAATTATAATTAATGAAAAAGTTATAATGACCTTCCTCACAACTTATATAAAATAAGTATGTGTGAATTGCAAGAACCCATTTTCCAAGGGCTATTATATGTAATAATTTTATTTAAAGGTTTTGATGATGTATAAAAGTGTAATATTTTTTATTATAATGATGATTCCATTTTCAAGATGATGGAAAATATTGGATAAGGAAATAATTTATAAGAATACCATATCTTCTAATTAAATTATTATGTCAGAGGCATTTTCTTAATGGAAATAATAATTGCTCTTTTTACATCCATCTATGCATTGGATTTATATTAATATTTCATTAATATGAATGATTGTGATTATATTTGTTCCACATGACACCTATTATGTTATTATATGTGTAGCATGGAAATAATTATTCATTCAATCAATAGTTGCTTTTTTTATCCATCTATGCATTGGATTTCTATTAAAACTTCTTCCATTCATAGTACCATATGTTTATCCTTGGTTGAAATCACCATATTCTTGAGAGGATATGCAAAATCTCAATGGTTTGTAGATGAGCTTGATGGTGCGGTTCAAAAAAAGAACAGAAAGGTATACAAACCTTTATCCACTCATGGAGACAAACTAATGAGGTAAATCGAACTTGTGAAAGGGAAGGGAAAGTGGGTAACATGAGGTTTTGGAGGGAAAGCTTACGAATCAGCATGATTTTTGAACATAATGAAAACCAAAATTAACTTTTACTTTATTATTAACATTCTTTGTGATTACATCAGTGGGCATTTAATAAAATAATAATGATTAAGGAAACAATAACAATTAAGGCCAAATTTGCAGTGGGAGCATGAACAGAGTGGATGGGGACCAGTCAGCGGTCAACATCCAATGTGACAGTTCATGTTGAATGCTCCTACTAGTTACGCTCAAGTCTCCAATAACATGTAAATTTGAAATTTCTCTCCTTTAATCTTGATTTCAATGAATTTTATAGCCAACCACATGTGATTATGCTAACTTGAACAACTAAATCAAGGAGAACTTCTCTAAGAGGAGGGAAGTAGTCACATAATGGTTGAAATCTTTATATTGTTTTTTAATTCTTCATCACATGCTGAATGGTCTTTCATCTTAAGTAGCCCCATCTGTTCTTGAAATAAACACGAGCTTCGATAGTCTTATTTATTTTTATATTTAGTAATGAATTTTTGTAAAGACCTTTCTGTATATTAGAAAACCTATTTCTTCAATATTTATTATATATAATTAACATCCTTTTTAAAATTTCCATTTAGGTGATTTTTTTGTCAACTTTTTACACTATCTTAGTGAGTGGGATATTCTAGCAGGTTACATTAACCCTTGGAAATAATTTGAGGTATTGTTGTATTGTTTGACCAACAATATTATATGTTAAGTTGAATAGTTCTCTAACAAAGGTAAGTTATTTCACACCATATTAAATTCCTTTGTTTACATTATTAATTATCACGGTGACATTGTTTCGTAAGTCTTGTGTCCAAAATTTAATATACAGGAATTTGGAGGATTGATTGTATGATTTTAAGTGTTTCATATTTGTTTCACTTGGGTTTCTTATTTTTTAATTTAAAGGTTTGTAGTTACTTGTTTTGATATATCTTATAAAATTTCAAAATAGACCAATTCCATTATATATATATATAATTAATTTTGAAAAACTCTTCCTATAAATAAATTTATATAATATAAATAAATGAAAAAAAAAATGAATTACATGTAATAAAATTACAATGAGAGTAAATAACCATCACATGCCACAATTAAAAGATTAAATTATAAATCCATTACTTACTTTTAAAACATTAAATTTGATGGTTGTGTGACTGTATTTTTATTTTTTAATTGTAAAATATAATCATTTTTTAAGGTACATTATATTATATGAAAAGTGAAATATTGAATAGATCGTCAAAAATTTTAAAATATGATAATGAATATATAAATTCTTCATAATATTTCTTTCTATATTATAAATTATATTAACATTTGAAATGTAATGTTGAATAAATAAACATCATCAAAAAAAATTATGAGAAGATGTTTAAAAATATTAAATATATAAACAAATAATTTATACAAAATAACATCAATTTTTTGACATACTAGTAAAATAACTCTACTATAAAAATAAAACAATAATTTTTTTTATTATAACTTAAAAAATAAATAAAAAATATTTAAAATTAAATGACATTTTTCAATTTTTTTAAGATAAAAAAATAAAATTATATTAATAAAAATTAAAATAATAAATTTAATTTTTAATTTTATTATAATTTTAAAATCGTTATATAACTATAACTGTACAACCATTTTTATTGAATTTTTTAATACTATTTATTTATTTTATATTTTACACCTAACGTTTATCTTGTAAGTTTGGAAAACCCCAACATTTAATTTGCAAAATTGATATTTTAAGAAACCATTTAATCATAGAAACATATCCCAAACAAATGAAATCAAATGTTAATTTTAATTTTTAGAAAGTTAGATCTCTAGTTAAATCACAAACGCCCTCCATAATCATTAACATAGATGATCTCTTTTTCACTAATGGAATATGGTAAATTATATCAAATGTTGATTTTAATTTTTAAAAAGTTTTATTTATTTTTATTAAAGTTAAATGCTTGTTTAGAATTTGGAATTATGATTTAGAGAGATAGTATTGATTGGATCTAGGAACCAATTCAAATATAAATGAGAGGTCTAGATCCCTTTTATAAATTGTCAACCATCATTTAAAGAATGTTATAGCCAGTAACAATAATATTACCAACTGTTCAAACCATTCAAACCATTTCCAACAACCAAAACCAATATAACATACCCTTTAAAAATTAAACTTGAATAAAACTATATATATATATATATATATATATATATATATATATATATTTTTTAAATTATTAATTTTTAAACTTTATTCAAATTTATTTATACTTTATAAAAATATACTTATACCCTTATTTTACAATAATAACTCGAATCAGAAAATAACAGAATAATGTTTTGTTTTTATCTTAATGCAAAAAGTAATTCAACTCAGATCAATAATTTCCTAACCTGTGATGAGAGTTTTATTAATTGACATCATTATTTTTGAAGTTTGAAATTCCAATTTATTTTACTGAAATCAATACCCAGCAATCTGTAATAATCCAAACTCTATCTAAAGGTTGAATTATTGAAAGATTTCATAGGAGTAATTTTATTTTATTCAAATTTATTTTGAAATAAAAATAAGTTTACTTGTTTTAGTATTTAATTAAATATTATAAAAAATTAAAAATAAATAATTATTCAATTTCAATTAATAATTTTTTTAAATATGTAACTTTGACAGTGATAAAATTTAAAATTAATTTTTTTTTAAATATTCTTCCCTTTTTTTTTGAATATATATCTCTCCTTATGGAAAACTCAAGCAAAATAAATTATTAAAAAATAAAATTAACAAAAATTAATTATTTTAATGGAGTTATTAGAATTTTTATTATTAGCATCTATAATTTATTGGGTTCACCTTTCGCCTATGAGCCGTGTGTGACTCTTAAGAAATCAAAGTCAAATTATATTAAATAGAATATGTGTGTTACAATGATATTTAAATATTACTTATTTTTATATATTACCAATAGTATCTTATACTTAATAATTAATATTATAAAGTTGAAAATATAAAATTCATGTATATGGCTATAAAATTTAGTTCCTATTTCCATTAACTGACTTAATTGTTTTTCAGAATTGAAATTCCAATTTATTTTATTATCGTTAAATATCTTGGAATTTTTAGGAATTCAAACTCTATCTAGTTGTTTATTATTGAAAGATTCTAGTGGGTTTCATAACAATGATTTTATTTTACTCAAATCTATCGGAGGAGAAATTTATTGCAAAATCGTTTGAACAATTGTGACTAAAAATTTTAGCATGGACAACCATGCTTACTATTAACCTCTGCATCCTTGTTAGTTACTTTGTCTATTGGCACTTCATCTACCTAATTTATTTACAATATAAATATTAAAAAATAAAGCCTTATATGACATACTTTATTAAAACATAAGGCTAGACTTTTCTTACAAGATAAGGCTTTCTCACTCAGTCTAACCAACTAGTATGTTTGACGTCTATAGGAGTGCATACCCCATCACCCTATTGCAGTCAACAATAAAGAATAGGGAATTCAACTAATTGTACCTTATCCTAGATGTTGATAATTTCAATCTCATTTCATTAGTTCAATGCCCTGTTCCCTATAGGATAATACATTAAATGATCTAATGAGATGAACACCTTAATTCGCTAAAGCATTTGCATTTCTAGCTACCATGTCTACGAGCCCCACCAAATTTGTCAATTTTCAACACTCACTGATGGTCTAACATTCATTAACAACACATGAAGGTAAACAACAATAGTTAAGGAAAATTACAAAGTTTAAGGAAAAGGACAAAAATTAAGGCAAACGATAGTAGTTAAGGAAAATACTAGGGGTTAAGCCTATTGCAATCAATAATAGGGAACATGGCATTGAACTAATTGTACATTATCCTAGGTGTGATCAATTTTTATCTCATTAAATTAGTTCAATGCCTCATTCCTCCTAGTATAATATATATTAAGTGATTTGATGAGATAATGTATCCCTCTATATGGTATTGAAAGGACTACATTATCTAGTATGAGAGTTTACATCTCCTACTAATGTGTCAGGGGGAACCACATAAGCCAACATCTAGCACTCATGCTAGGGTAACATATGTCAACAACATGTCAATGTAAATAACAATGATTAAGGGAAACGAAGGGCATGGTCTTGCAAAAAATTTATTGTGTTTATTTTTCTGATAACTTAGTATGAGAGTTTACATCTCCTACTAATGTGTTAGGGGGAACCAAATAAGCCAACATCTAGCACTCATGTTGGGGTAACATATGTCAACAACATGTCAATGTAAATAACAATGATTAAGGGAAATGAAGGGCATAGTCTTGCAAAAAACTTATTGTGTTTATTTTTCTGATAACTCAATCAAGTTAATAATAGAAGGATCATGGAAACCTATTGTCTATATTGTTGACTACTTGAACCTGATGGTATTTTTTTTGGAACTAATTTTAGGATCTTACTCTATTCTTTCCTTCAACTTGTATCTATATTTTATGGCTCAACTCATGTTGAGGGTGGTTATAATTATTCCCTTAAATGGTGATATGAATAGATGTTTCTAATATTTAATTTCATGTTTCTAATAGAAAGAGTGACATAGGTGGTGGATAAGTTAGTACCAGATTTTTCTCATTGCTATGTTTTTCTTAACTAACTACTTAGTATAAGTATTTATTGTGATCTTATAAAAAACTAATTATGTTCATTTTTATTGATAACTCAATCAAGTTAATAACAGAAGGATCATTAAAATCCATTTACTATATTTTTGACTACTTGAAACAATTAATAATAGGTGGGGCAGAGTTAGATTCTTATAAATAGTGATTACCTAAATGTATCCTTGTTTTTCAGAGATGTATGGACAACATATATTTCTTGCATATCATTGTTTTATATGAATCATTGGTCTATATAATGGTATATTGTTTTCCATCTTATTAAAGTATTTATATTTCCATACATCTTTATTGTATGTATAATACTCTTTTCATTATATATAATCATCTACTATTTTCCATATTATTACAGTCTATATAATTCTCTACATCTTTCTTGTATGTATAATAACCTTCACATTATGTACAATGGTCTATTATTATCCATCTTGGTACATAAACGAAAAGAACTAATTAACCAATTGTTGTTTTTCTTAACATGTTATTAAAAGATGTTATCCCAGTAGTGAAATACAAACACATTGGCTAGTTGAGGCCCTTTTGTGAGTCACGATATTTAATTTACTTTATGTAGGAAAAGAACTATTATACATAATGATGGTTCCCATTTCATTAGTTCATTTACTATATGTAGAAAGATTAATAATAGTGAGAATAGATCAAGGTTAAAATCCAAACATTCAAATTCATTTATAGTATAAATCTAGAATACAAATGTATAGAGTTCAAATTCCTTTACATATAGTATATCTGAGAATGATATACAAAATTTAGATGGTATTATATAGACAAAATAATGGTGAATATTCAAGGAGTTATACATACTATAATAAAGATTATTATACAAGTAATGAAAATATATACATATTACTTTTTGGAAAGAATGTTAGTACTTGATCCAAGTGTATACCATTACAAAGAATGTAAATGTTGTGAGGTTTCCCTTATTGTGTTTTTTTTTATGAATGTGTATACTTGATCTGATTATACCATTACTTGATCCATTTATATAGGTGTTAGTATACATATGTATATTTTTTTTTACATTTTAATTTTAATGTTTGACATTTTAACCCATGCTCTACTCACTAATTGTGTATGTACACTGGAATATGAAATCTATTTTTTCTACTTCAATACAACTTTTATTGAAACACTCCATTGATTTTATAGTTGACTGAATGAGTATAATGCCCTATGTACTAATTCCCTAATATAATAATTATTAATGACCTATTGATTTTATACTTGACTATACTAATATAATGCCCTATTATAATTCCCTATGAACTAGTGCCTAATTCGAGGAGTTAGAGTATAGGAGTGTGAGTTATGTTTCAAGTAGTAATTTACATTAAATTAATTATGTGTTCAATGAATTATATGTAAAATATATAAATTACATAAACTATTCAATAAATGATGCATTGATTAAATGATTATGTCCTAACTAATTATTAATTCCTTCAACCAGTCAACAATACAATAAAATTAAAATAAATTATGCCCTAACTAATCCTTAATTCCTTCAACCAATTAAAAATATAATCGACATAATACTCCTCTATTATTCAATGATAATTATGCTAAAGTGAAGGATGGACATGTATAACTATTTATTCTAGACTTACAAAACACTTATTGTGTTCATTTTTATTGATGACTCAATCAAGTTAATAATAGAAATCTCATGGAAAACTATAGACAATATTGTTGATTGTTTAAACCCATTATGGTATGCTTATTTGAAAATGATTTTAGGAGGATCCAAGGGTCAAACTAGAGTTAAAAAAAAGTGCACAGTCAACCTGCACAATCTTCTTTTTAGATCCACACTTTCCAGAATCTTAAAACAAGATGTGATCATTCCTTATCCATTTTCACTTGCTTTGCATAACCTAGTTGTTTATCACTTGATCTTGTTATTATTATTTAGCCAATTAGGTAGATCTCATTTATGTACTTTCATAGATATATTATTTTTATTTTATTTTATTGGTATTCACTTTTGATAAGAGCTACAAACCAGTCTAGGACACAATTGAGAGCCCAGATCCCCTAGTGATCATCTACCACATGTATACCAAATATACCAACAATGGCCACAACCAGCTCGAGAATACCAACAATGGCCACAACTGGCCCTAGAATACCAACAATGGCTACAACCAACCCAAGAATACCAACAACAGCCACATCTAGCCTCATATACCATAGTGAGATTTGAACCTGGGTGGAGTTTGAAACAACCAAACCACTTTGCCAACTCATCCACATCTCATTGATTTATAGATATATTATTAGATCTATCATTGCAATAGTTTATTTCTTATTTTGTGTAAAACCATAATTAGGGTAAATAATTGGTTGAGCCAAGTTGACTTTATATAAAGTGAAATCTCATGTCTTGAAACAAATCTATTATATGTAACATATATACTATAACATGTAAAAATGACTAATGTGTCTAGCATATAAGCCCATGATATAAGCAATATAACATCATCATAAGATATATAAATATAAAGAATGTGTAAGGAGCCTTGTCCCAATAAATGCATGACTGAATCATGGAAATGTAAGCAAGAGACGAAGACATTTGCATCATTGAGATCATGGCAACATAGATATTTTATGACATAAAACAACTAGAAAAATACAAAAGTGAGAGGAAGAAAGGGAACCTCCAAAAGTTGATAAATGTGCCAATAATCCTAAATTAGACCAATAATCGATAAATATACACATCCTAAAATGATGCTAATTAACTATTAATAAAATGCCCTGGGGCCATTTTAAGCATCATGATTTTGATCCACTTTGAAGTGTGTGTAATCATATATTTGAAATGAGGATATGTGGAAGGATATACTTGCATGCGTATTTCCTTGGAACATAATCCAATGCACTTGGAAACCTAAAAATCAATTTTCTTTTTCTTTGCATAAATTAGTTAGCATTGAATAATAATAACTATTGAAATCTAAAATATTGAAAAATGAATTACCTCAAATTGTTGGAATTATATGAATGCATCCATGTTTCAAATCTCCTTTGAGAAAAAGGTTTCAACAAACTAAGTATTAGGATCAAGCGGAAGGTGCCAGGTGGTGAAAGCGAAGGATTTCAATGTGAATTTATAAAAACAATGGAAGACACCACATATCCCCAGCTGAAGAGAGCAGAAGCAACCACATGTCAACCTCTGAATTATCTTCATTTTGTTTAATTGACAAGTAAAGACTGTGGTGGGCCCTGGGTTTTTGTTTTGAAGCAAGTAGAAGCTGCCAAGTGTCACTGTGCATGTAAGTATGAAATGAGACCTGATTATTTCTATAATATAGACAGGGCAATGCGGAGATGAACACGTGTCACTTTCCACAGGTTTAACAAAAGGTAGCTAAAGGTAGTGGACATCACCACATGTCCTTTTTCAAGAATAAGCAAAAGGTGCCACATGTCCCTGTTCCCTTTTTGAAGTTGCTCAGGGGAGAACTACTTTGGGTGCCATTTTTTATAAAAATTGTTTAAGTTTTAGAGAAGCATATGGTGACTCGAAACAAATCTATTATAAAAACTTAAACAACTAAAATTATTTTTTATTTAGTTATTTTTTTCAATTTTTATAAAATAATAAAATAATTTTATATCAATTAAATAAAAATAATAAATTTTCAATTTTTATTTTTATTATAATTTAAAATTATTATATAATTTTACAACCAATTAGAAAATAAATATCATATAGAGAATTGGTAATACATATAAGTGGATCTCCCCTTCTCATAAAATTTAATTCGTTTAAGTATTAAAATTTAAATAAGCTCATACACATGGGATCCTCACTCTTCCAGTATTGAAATTTAATACGCAAATTGACACTTCACGCCATTCTTGTGTTTTTAATCATATATTTACCATCATTTCCAATCCCATTTACATCAAGGTTGCAATTAATTCAAACGATCTGAACAATAGAGTTTCATTAACCGAGACAATTTATTTTCATGATTGATATTCCAATCGAATTTGTAAGATTATTGATTATTGAAAGATTCCACTCAATTTCATAACAATGATTTTATTTTCTTCGAATTTACTCTCTAATGAAACTTATTGCAAAATCGTTCGAACAATTTTTTATTATTATTTTTTTCTTATTTTTTTATTTAATTAATTAAGGTTATCTAGGTGTTTGGCTATAGGTGATAATTTTTATTATAAAATATAAAAAAATTATGCTAATTTTAGATTTAAATAGATGTGATTGGAGTAATGAATATCAATTATGTTTCGTTTATGTTTAAATAGGTGTGCTCTGAGTTCCACAAGTTGATTTCATGACTTAAATACAACCGTCCTTTTTTGTTGATATTTTTTTTGCTTACAATTAATCAGAGTTTTTTTCAGTAAAATAGGTTCACTAATAACTTTAAAACATGAAATAATGACAAATGATGTTGAATTATATGCACCTTTTTTCCAAATACACCTCAATTATTATTATAAATTAGACTTGATTAATCTCAATTTTCCAACTAATTAAACCAATTGAGTAACTAGGTCAATCAAATGCATAACTAGGGTATTAGCTCCATACAAGCCCAATTTCAACCAATTAGAATATATTGTGTCTTGATGAACTGTAAGATACTGACTTTCTTAAGGACACATGACTATATTAAGGGGATGTGACTATCTTAAAGGGATGTCACGCCCATTCCTTTTTTATTATCCCTAATTAGGATTTATTGGCTTGATCAAGTGTTTTAGTTGTGATTTATGAGTCTTGTTAACCTACTTACAACTAATTACTTGGAATAAGGGCTCACTTGTCTCAAATTATGTGTTTCATTAAATTAATCTAGAGTTTGGCTCAATTGGAAGTGTAATTGGGATTAATCAATCCGTGAAAACCCAATTTCAACCATTCAACATGAATTGGGACTCCATTACATCCATTTGCACTCTTGACGGAACCAATGAAGTGAATGAAATAATTAGGTATGCAATCAAATCTAATTAATCCCCTCAAACAATGTGTTTTTATGTAAAATGATTTCAATCATTGTGTGTGAGATTTCATGTGTCAATATCCTCACAAATATCACTATCTCTCAATGATGAGAGATTGTAAAATTAATTTTGACAATTGTTGTGATGGAAGTAGTTTGTTTGTCTAAATTATTAGAGGATAAATATGCAACTCAAATCTATTTCTATAATACAATAGTAGCAATAAACTCTCAAAAATTTTGAATCATGCCAAATCAAGGCACTTGAACACTTCCAATCAAACATCTAGCATATGAGGAGATGGTTGCTCATAGATCAAAAGGACTATGCTAATATTGTTGTGACGAATATGGTCCATGCCATAAATGTGTTGAATAAAAAAATATATTATGGATTTTGAGGGATCTTCCATGCATAACATGCTACATTAATCTAAAGAAGGTTCAAATGAAGAAAAATAAAAATAAACCAGTCCATGTGAGGATCCTTCCTAATGTAAAAAATGAGGCCAAAATTTTGGAGGCCATAACTTTTGATCTGTAGCTCCATTTAAGTTATCCTTTGCACCAAAACAACTATCTTAAAAATTTCAATGCGTCAATAATTTTCCCTATCCAACTATGGACATTTCAATATTTTTCAGAGGCTATATGTAACCATTTGAGGGTCCAAAAATGCATTTTAATAGTTTTTTCAATATTTTTGTATTTTTAAAATTTGTAGATTTTTGTAACCAAACGTGAACTTCAGTTCAAATTCATCTGATAAGTTAATTTTAGTGTTTAGTTTATTTTTTAAAATTTTTAACATTGTGCACACTTGCATGCAAAAATTACTAAAAACAATAACTGTTAAAAATGACAGATTTGCATGTCAACTCCAATTATGAGTTGAGGCTTATTTATCCATGGTTTGTAATTATTTAAATTATTTGATATGAATAAATATAGGTTATTATGTCATGAGCTATGCCTATTGGTATTTTCTTATCGTGATAGTATTTGAGTTCATTACTTCCTCAATAATAATAGTGCATGTTTTGTCAAGGATCATAACTCCTCAAAATATTAAGCTATTGGAGTACTTCAAGGAGCATCACCCAGCTATCCTCATTGAATTTGGAAGCATTCATAATTTTACTGATCCTGAGGTGGCTAAGCATGCATCTTGTTATGTGTATCCATGAAATCATTTTGAGGTGAAAGTAGTTAAAGAGGAATAATGGTTTGCAAATGAAAATTTGAGAATGTCCAAGTTTCCATGTGTGATTTTAATATCAAAAATAATCCCCTATTATTATGAAGTTATGACACCATCTTGGGAGCTTAGTAGCTTCACTTGTTGGGACCCATCCATAAATAATTCTGTGAATTATGGATGTAATTCACAATCATAAGGAAAAAATATGTTCTTAAAGGAATGACACCATGACCCATTCAACTTATTAGTTCTCACGGCATGGCTAAGATAGTAAAAAGGCATTATTTAAGGGTGGTGGCTAAAATTTGTTAAGTTTACATGATAAACACAAGGACATCGACAAAATTCATGGATATATAGTTGATTCTTCACAAGTAATCTTATAGGTTAGAAAAAATTCAATGATCATACCTAAAATGCTTACATGATTATGCAATATAACTCATATTAGGTGTTCAATCATAAAACATTTGGCCATATCGATATCCATACTTGTCGAAAACTCTGATTGAGAATATGGTCCAAGAATTGCTTAATGTGCGGGTCACTCAGCTATGTATATGCCAATATTCCTTACTAATGGTCTGCATTTATAAAAAGGACTGGTCTTGGAGGTTGTGTGGGTATTTCCCTAAGTTTTTAAAACTCACAATCAAGGTCTATTTTGCCACTTATGTGATTAAAAAACTACTAAATGAATTTCATGGGATTAGTTGCTACTCCAAGATGAATTTGTAGTTTGATTACCATCATA
This sequence comes from Torreya grandis, assembly GCA_037957365.1. Taxonomy (NCBI): domain Eukaryota; kingdom Viridiplantae; phylum Streptophyta; class Pinopsida; order Cupressales; family Taxaceae; genus Torreya; species Torreya grandis. The sequence continues at coordinate 6,205,718 of JARHVA010000093.1, read as the reverse complement.
TTAGCTTATGGAAAAAAAACACATCCCTTCAAACTCAGGGTGACTACTATGAGTTCTTAGTGATGCCATCTTGCCTCATAAACACTCTACTAACATTCAAAAGTCTAATAACGTATATTTTTTGGCTTTGAATTTGAAAATTCATCTTGGTTTTTTTCAATGACATTCTAATATTCAAGGAAATTTGGCGAGACCATTCAATGCACTTAGACCAAACCCTATAGCTCCTACCCAATAATAAATAATATGAAAAAATATTTAAGTGCACCATTGGTATTAAATAGGTTGAATGTACTTTGATCATATTTTATTAGTCGATGGGGTTAAATTGAATTCCTAGAAAATTGAGGACGTGAAGAATTAGACAAAATCTAAAACCCTTAAAAGTCTTCGAGGATTTTCACATCTCATTACCTATTATCGTAAATTCATCAAATATTGTGGTAATTACTAGTATTGACACTTCCATGTTATGGAAGAATGCTTTCACCTAGTTTGAACCAGAAAAGAGTGCCTTTACATTTCTCAAACAAGTTGTGTGTACCGCACCTATACAATCCATACCATATTTCACCAAATCATTTGTAATTTAAAGTGATGATTCATGGATAACAATTAGTATAATATTGATGCAAGATTTACCCCTTGGCCATTATTAGAGAAGCATTATTAATTAGGAATCCAGACTAAGACACATATGAGAAGAAAATGTCGGCCATTCTCCATCTCGTAACTCACCGATAACCATAACAAAGCTTTTTTAAAGTTCTCAACAAATGTTGTAAACTTTAAACTCTCTATCAAACAACACTTAAAAGTTTCCTACTAAAAACATAATCACTTTGTATTTCATGGAAAATTTTCTATGTATATATATATTTCACGTTTTTTAACTTTTCATAAAACTCCTTGTAAATAATAAATAAAATATATAGTTCTCCATATGAAATCACATACCTATCTTAATTTATTCTAATATCACCTCAACTCAAACCTATTTAAATAAAGAATTTCTCCAGCAATCAAGGTGAGGTTTAGTTTATTATTTAATTTACAAAATTGTTAACTTTTAGTGTCATACGTTATAAACCGTTATAATTATAAAAAATAGGTTCTTATAAACTATTACTTCTAAAATAAATTAAACTCGTTTAAATTCTGAAAACTCAAAATTATGTCACACAATTTAATCCAGGGTGAAACACCAATTTATATATTACTTTTTATGATGACCTTCAAATTCAACTGCGGTTGGTTACTGTCCACTCTTTTTAAGGAGGGACAGAAAAGCTCTAGAATAAATGACAAATAAAATCTATAGAAGCCTTGGATATGTATATCCATTTCGTAGTTACACGGGCTAAGCTTACAACATAGGATTGAAATTATTGATAGTATCATATTATTTTGTAATTGAAATTCAACATTTAACATATGAAATTGAAAAAACCCAACATTTAACTTCCAAAAATGATATCTTAATAAACTATTTAATCATTAACATATACAAACTTTCTAGACAATGCATATGTATAGTTCACTTCGACCACTCTACAACTGCGACTAATGTCTTTTGAGACAATCATCAACACATCTTTCCACTCTTTTAAATTGAGCAGACAATGCATATGTATAGTTCACTTCGACCAATCTACAACTACGACTAATGTATTTTGAGACAATCACCAACACAACTTTCCACTCTTTTAAATTGAGCAGCACTCACAAAAGTACAATTCTGCTCTACAATTACATCTTACATCTACTGTCTCTGTGTGTGAATGGTTTTCATTTTTCCCCTACCACTTATATCCATATTTCAAACATTGGAAACTTAAATCTAACTTAAAACCTAAAATACATGTGGAGAGAAAGAAGAAAATATTGCTTCAATTACAATGGGAAATTTTAACATCGAAAACGTTATTAACAGTAGGAAAATAAAAATAAATACATGGTAGAACTGGGAAAATAATAATAAGTGGATCTCCCCTTTGCATGCAATGTAATTTGTTTAAGTATTAAAATTTATATAAGCTCATACTCATCATGATATTTTACAGTTCACGCCATTCTCGTGTTTTTAATCATACCTTTACCATAGTGTAACCGTCATTTCCAATCCCATGCAAAGCAAGGTTGCTACCTAATCCAAACTAATTCAGCCATTCTCGTGTTTTTCAGGATTGGAATTCCAACTGAGTTTGTAAGAATCCGAACTCTATCTAGAGGTTGATTATGGAAAGATTCCATTCAAATGAAACTTATTGTAAAATCGTTCGATTTTTTATTTATTTATTTATTTATTTATTTATTTTTAATTTTTTTAAATTTCTTTTTTATTTATTTAATTAAGGTTATCGAGGCATTTTGTTACACTAGACAATTTTCATTATAGATTAGAAGTAATTTATGCTAATCTTAGACTTAAATAAGTGTGATTGGAGTAATGAAAGTAAATTATGTCTCATTTACGTTTAATCGGGGGTGCCTTGAGTTCCACATGTTTATTTGGTGACCTAACTACAATCACTCTTTTTTGTTGAGATTTTTTTGATATAGACTTTCATTTCTTTGCTCATAACTATCAGGGCCTTTTTTACTCGAAATAGGTCCACTAATAACTTACGAACACAAAATATTGACAAATGATGTTGAATTAGATGCACCTTTTTTTCAAATTCATCTCAATTGTGTGCATAAATTATATTTGATTAACCTCAATTTTCCACCTAATTAAACCAATCGAGTAACTTGGTCAATAGCGTGCATAATTAGGGATATTAGCTCCCTACAATCCCAATTGCAACCAATTAGTGTATTTAGAACTTACGAACCGTATGATGGTAACTTTCTTAAGGGGATGTGATTGTTTTAAGGGAATGTAGCACACATCCTTGATGATGCCCCTAATTAGGATATATTGGCTCAGTCAAGTATTTGAGTTGTGATATATGATTATTGGTAACCTACTTATAACCAATTACTTTGAATTAGGGATCACTTGTCCCAAATTATGTGTTTCATTGAATCAAGATATACTTTGGCTCAATTGGAAGTGTAATTGGGAGTAATCAATCCACACAAATTTAATTTCAACCATTTAACATGAATTGGAAATCCATTACACCCAATTTCACCCTTGATAAAACCAATGAAGTGAGTGAAATAATTAGGTATGCAATCATATATAATCAATACCCTCAAATAACAATTTTTAATGTAATATGCTTTCAATCACTATGTGTGTGAGTTCAAATTGTTTTTGGAGGTTGTGTGTGGATTTCCCTAAGCTTTAAAAACTCATAAACAAAGTCAATTTTCCCACTTTGATGATTGAAAAACTACTAGATGAATTTCGTGGGGTTTGCTTTTTCTCCAAGTTAAATCTGCACCTCGACTACCATCATTTTTTCATATGGGAAAGATATATCCCTAAGACAACTTTCAAACTCAAGATGACTACTATGAGTTCTTGGTGATGCCTGTTGGGGATCAACCAACAATTTGATTACACTTATGAAAGCAATAAACCGCGGAATTAAATCAGATAGATAAGTAACTATAATGATAAATAGCAAAGAACAAGAGATACAAGAAACCACCCTAAAAACTTGTATTAAACTCTTTACAGAAGGAATACAATTGAAGAAACTTCTTTCTTCTACACCTCTTTCAGATGTACATATCTCTCTCTAGATCTCTATCCTTCAAGAGCTCTCTCTCTCAAGTACAATCAACTCCAACAACCTGGAATGATTCACCTATACAATTCTATACTGTTCTTCAACATTCATTACCATAAGCTAAGAAGATCTAATTCTAGTATAAATTTGTCTCTTGACATGCAAACACTTGGTTCGTTAGCTAACTGCCTGTAACATTCGCAGTCCGAACCACACAAGTGACCGACGTTGGTCCCTGTCTGCCTGGGGGTGCCGATGCCAGCCGACTTCTGACCGATGTTAGTTGCTCTCCTGCCTTATCCTATCGACGTCAGTTGGCCTAACCGACGCCGGTGTCTATGACACTCTGCAACCCTTCGCAACCTCCTTCCCTGCTTGCATCAGTGAAGCTTTTAGCTCCACTACCTAACAATCTCCCACTTGGAGATAAACAGCTGCACTATACCCGTACCCCGTCTAATCTATTTCTTGGCTTGTATCCCTCTTCAAGATCAACCCTGAAGACCACCCACCACACAACCTGTGGTGCACCTCCTGTCATCCGAGTACCCTGCCACATCCGAACCTACAATCCCATGTAGTGAAGTCCTAACCCTGAATAGCATGAATCCCTGCTGCTGGTCCCTCTCACATCCCTGAGAACCCACTTCTCTGAATTGGCTCCTAACTCTCTGACAACACCCACTGCTTGGGAAAACTCAGGTCTATACCAGACCTCATGTGATTTCAGACACTGAACTGTCCAGCCCTTGGTGTGCTCTGATTCTGCATCCTAAACCTCGCCAACACCTGATTCACATCAGCTCCCACTGGAGACAAAATCAACCTGTGATCTCCATGTCTCCCATGCCAAAAAATTTTGCTGCTCCAAATTCTTCATAGCAAACCACTGAACTAATCTTACCTTAGCTCAGCAAAACCCTGTATGTACAAACCTGCTAGCAAACATACCATCCACATACAGTAACAGGATAATGTCATGACCATCATCCCCCTGGTAAGACAAACCACAGTAGTTACCCTGACATTGACTAAAGCCGTGCTTTGTCATCCACCTGTCAAAACCTGTACCACTATCCTGCAGCTTCCTCAAGACCATATGACCTGGCCTTCTGTCTCACGTGTCCGTTCTCTCTATTCTTCAACTAAGGTATCCATTCATCTCTGTGCTTTCATACCTGCTAACAACCCTACCAAATTCCCTACTTGGTTCTGCATCATAATCCTGCCATGCTCCCACTGTTTCATGGATCCTTCTTGCTCTATAGTCAGCAACTAGTATAAAGAAGAGGAACAACAAATTTGAGGCTTATTTACCACCTTCAGTCCTCCATATGGGCGTTTGAGACTCCTTGACAGCTTGTTGTCTGCCCAAAATTCATTACAGTGACTGACCTTGGTCACCACACAGTCTGCATCCAACCGACATCGATTCCATGCGCCTATCCTGACTACCAACCCTATCGACATTGGTGTCCTCCTGCTGCCGACGTCGGTCCTCCTGATCAACGTCGGTCTTACCTACTGTTGACATCAGTCCTTCTATCGATGTCGGTACCTATGTTTTCCTATGAGTGATGACTTTTTACCCACGAGCACCTTTGAATCAAAACCCATGTCCAAACTGCCCTGCTTAGAAGTATCTAGCTCCATCCACTGGTCTCTGTCCACCATCTCCTCCATAAACACCAAGGCTTTCCAGTTCTTAAGCCTGTCAAATATATCAATCTTCCGCTTAAGAACATGCATCTCCTTCTTGCTCATGTGACCAAGCCTACAAAGCCACGTCTCTACAACAGAAGAAGAATCAGTAATATAAACAAGTAGATAAAGAGTACCTATTTTCTTACCACCAGCTAAATCAAGTGCATCCACTGTGAGAGTTCTTGTGCATCTCTCATCACCCAACTTTTCTAAAGAAATTAGCCACATCTCCAAACCTGGGACCTGCATGACCTCCTTCAACACCCATGTGTTGGTCGCCTGCAATTTCAGCTTCACTTCCCCTTTGCCAATAATCTGACAAGGCTCACCAGCTCCTCTCCTTGGGGCTGCATGGAAAGAGGCAACAAAATCTATTATCCAAGACTCAACTTTATCCAAGAAACCTCCTAGAGCATCCTGTGCAACAACACCTGCAACATCTGCATCTTCAGTTCCTTCATGCTGATCTGCTACCAACCAACAATATTCTTTTACCTGCTCTTTCTTTCCATTGCCTCATGAAGCTATAACTCCTACCCAAAGGTGCACTTTACGATTTTTTGGCTTTGACTTTTAAAATTCATCTTGGTTATCTTCTATGGCATTCTGGTATTCAAGAAAATTTGGTAAGACCATCCAATACACTTGGACCAAAACATATAACTCCTACCCAATAATCAATAATATGAAAAAATATCCAAGGGCACCTTTGGTATTAAATATGTTGAATGTACCTTGATCATATTTTAATAGTGGATGGATTTAAATTGTATTCCAAGTAAATTGAAGACATTAAAAATTTACCAAAAGCTAAAACCCTTAGAAGTCTTTGAAGATTTTCACATCTCACTACCTATTATTGTAAATTCATCAAATATTATGGTAATTTATCCTATTATCTCTGCCATGTTATGGAAGAATTCTTTCACCTAATTTGAATGAGTAAAGAGTGCCTTTCCATTTCTAAAACAAGTCATGTGTACTACACCTATGCCAACAATGCCATATTTCACCAAATCATTTGTAATAGAAAGTGATGCATCAAGGATAGTAAGTAGCATAATATTGATGCAAAAGGGTGACCCTTGACCATTAAAAAAAATTATTAGGTATGAATCTACCCTAATGCATATATGAAAAGGAAATGTTATCCATTATCCATCTCATAACTCACTGATAGGCATAACAAAGATTCCTAAAAGTTCTTAACAGATGTTGTAAACCTCTAACTTTCTCTATTTAACACCACTTGAAAGTTTCCTACTAAAAGCATGATCACTTTATATTTCATGGTAATTATTCTATCTATTTATGTTTCACATTTAAAAACTTTACATGGGATTCCTTGTAAATAATAAATAAAATTTATAGTTATTCATATGGGATCACATCCTTATCTTAATTTATTCCAATGTTACTTCAACTCAAGACTATTTAACTAAATAATTTCTTCAAAAATCAAGGTCAAGTTTAGTTTATTATTTAATTTATATTTAATATTTAAATTTTAATAAGTATCCAACATTATAAGCCATTATAATTATAAAAATAATCTCTTATCAATTATTAGTCATAAAATATAAATTAACTTTAGTTAAATTTTGAAATCTCAAATTATGTCACACAATTTACTCCTTGGTGGAAACACCATTTTATGTTTTATTTTTTATGATGACCTTCAAATTTAACTGCGATTGGCTACTGTCCACTCTTTTTAATGGGGGATAGAAAATCTCTAGAATAAATGACAAATAAAAGCTTTAGAAGCATTAGAGATGGATATCCATTTCATAGTTATAGGAGCTAAGATTACACCATAGGATTTAGTATGATGTTTTGATTGGTGAGCTTGGTAAAAATGTTCCCCACCCACACTTGATATACATGCATTATATAGCTTGACCTTTCACATTTCATGGATAATCCCTCAAAATAATATACTAAAAGTTTCCCTGAGGGTGCAAGGAATGCCAAATGGAGTGTAGAATTTATTTATTCTCATTTTTAGAATATATTGCATGTTTAAGTGTTTCTATTTTGAGTGTATGATGTGGACACCCCATAAATTGATTATCAATCATTCACTTATTATTTCAATTAGTGACTCCTCTACCATGACATTCACATTCTATCAACAACTATGCCCTCTTATGCACCCATGTGGCATGCACTTTGCATAAAATTTGGAACTCACTTCAACTGTACCCTTTTCTCACTATCCTGGTTACTTTTGACTTAGTTCCTTTCTCATTTTTAGATTTTAAATCATTTGGTTTACTTTCTCAAGATGCCTAATGCATATTAAACCTTTTCCTAGCATGTTTTAGCTTTCAAGGATTTCCCAAACTAAAGTGGAGTATAACGTGGCTCGAGTATTCATAATTTATTCAGCCAAGTTAAACTCATTATGCACCTGAACTCAAAAGCAATTTTTGTTTATCCAATAAACACTTGACCTAACCCTAAGTAAAAATATCAAATACCTTAGTCTCTATCATGCTTGGACTCACTCAGCCTCTACCAAGGTGTTTGAGTGCATAGGGCATCGGCTTAATGAGAGGAAGGCATGAAACCAAAGAAAGGATATCACATGGCCCTTACTAGTCCTAACCCCTCCAGAGCTAATAGGGTAAACATATCCCAAGATGAATGATTGAGATAGGAATTAAGTGGATATAGGCTATTATGCCAATGAAGGTCCACTACAAATAAAAGTATAAAACTTGTGAAGTGAAGTGAATATCTGAGAAACATAAAAGGGGTCTAAGATGAAGTAAAGAAGTATATGTGTAGCCCATAGCAAGTAAGATTTAGCCATGTGTCAAATACAAATATGGCCCAGGAAATCTAACACCTGGGTCTATAACATGATATGTGGTGACCCCCTATTGATCATGGGGTGGAAAACTGCATAGGGATCAGGCTCAATGATACAAAGGTATGTGTAGGGATGCAATCCCAACTTGCCAATTAGGCTTAGGAATGCATAAAACTAATGAAAGGTGAACACATGGCCCTTTCCATCCCTAGCCCCTTCCTAGGATGGTAGGGAATTCAAACCTCAGGGTAAATAAAGGTGTAATCATCTAAAAGTGGTAAGTGGATGCTAAGAGTGTCACTTGAGTTACCCTATTCCTAGCTTAGCCCTAGACATATCATAGATAGTTAGACACACTTTTTTATTCATTGAGTAGACCATGGTCACTCATAGTCATCCAAAACATAATCCCAAGACTATCTTCTTAAATCCCAACCTAACTTGTTTAGTAGTCTGCCAAGTGGACATTAGCACCACATTTAGGAAACTATAGCCACATGAAGATAGTGTCCCTAATTAGGTGTTACTATCCTTAGCCCTAGCTCTTCCCAACATATAAATTTTCAAATGTGTGCCCCTCCTAAGGTTGGCCTAAGTGTATTTTCTTATTTGCACAAGATACATAAATCTATAAATACAAGTCTAATTGACCTTTATTCAGTAGATGGGAAATAAATGCAAAATCACATTCAAACCAAAGATAATTTGAGCAAAAATAAGGTATTTGATCCCTATTTTGTTTTACTTCTACATACTACCGTATATAATAGCCTTGAGCCCATTTTTCAAATATTTCAAAGCTCAATCAGATTTAAGGCATCCAATTCCACTCTCATTCTAGCATTCACTTACACTTGCATCAAGCATTAGGTGGGAGAACTACATTGGGCTTGATCCCTCTTTGGAGTATTGGTATATAGGCAATTCTTTTCATAGCTGGGTGTTGAGGATGTCCAAGCTATCCTATTAATGAACACATAATTATTTCTCATGCCATACTTGTAAGGAGGACTAGGTTTTTCACACTAAATCATGTTTTCCAATCATAACATAGAGCTATAGGTTTCATGCACACAAAAACAGGACCTAAAAAAATAGGTCTAGGTACTCCTAGAAAACAAGAACAATCCCATAAAGGGAACACTAAAACCACTTTGAGGACACTATAGCAACATGATGCTACTATCTATATGGGGTGCCATTATCTAGTGAGCAAATAGATTTTAGAATCGTGTTGATGGCATTCAGAACTATCTAGATCCTAGTTTTTAGAACCCAAATCATATGTGATAGTAACTTTCTAGATAAGTCTATATTTATGCCTATTTATTACTATTTTTAGAAATTCAAAGAAGGTCAAATGCTATAAAAAATTAGTGCTTAGTTATTACAATTTATTTGAATGATTTAGACATCTTAGACCTTTAATCCAAACATACGATTTACATAGTTAAACCCTAAAAGTTTAAATCATTTGGTAAACTCAACTTACTTCAAACATTCCTTAAAACCCTAGTTTTTCCTAGGGTTTACCTTTTCTACATTTTTATACATAAAATTAGGGTTACAAATTCTTACTCTCCTATTTTTTGTGCATAACCTATCCTGCTTAATCATTACTACATTAGGGTGTCATTTATTTAAATTTTATTTAAATATTTCCTTAATGCATCCTAATTCAAAACCCTAATAATACCAAACCCTAGGGTCTACTTTTCTAGAATTTAAATTTCAGATTCACATTTCTTTTATAATAATGATCATAATGATAGAAGAAATTAATCACTTTTTGTTGAAAATTTTAATACTTTCATTTACATGCTTTTTCCCTTTAATTCGGAATGAACTCGTAAAATACATCAACACATGTATAGATAATGCTTATTATAAAATGCAATATCTATCATATTTCATAGGATGTTATCTTTCTTTCTATGTACAATACAATTAATAAATTATTCATTAATCACATAGGCATATGTATACACACGGCTTCATATCGACTAAAATGTTTTTCATGTTGCATTATTTCTTTCACATGTTATCTTTCTTCTATATGCAATACACTTAATATAATACTCTTCCAACATGGATAATTTGTTAAATCGAATAATAGTTATAATACCTTAAATCAATCAATCTACCTTAGATGCATTTTACTCTTTGGTTAATTCTTATTCCTTTCCCATCATTCCTAGACATATCAAAACATCATTAATCTTTTTTATCCCTCTTTCTCAATCACAAACATCCAATCAACATCTCACATCTACTTTTATCTTTACGCTTTTAGTATACCCTATAGTCTAGGTTATGATATCTTCATCTGGTCCTAAAGCTCGACAAGTTTGTAACACCTATGATTATAGATTTATGGATAAGATCAATACTCTTTTGTGTAAATTTTCCATTTTAGAGCTGTTATAGCATTCTGACACATATAAAGATATTTTGTATGCAACACTTTGTGATACTCGAGAACCTCAAACATTCGATCCTATCTATGTGGCTTCTATTATCAACACTATTAAAATGATATAATAACATATTTATTTTGAGAGAGAGGACCTTCCACCTTAGCACATGATAAATCTAAACCTACCTCTTTATATTGTTATATTCTAGATTTTGATGAAGTACTAATAACCATTCATATAGTCTTATTTTTAAAAATAAATCTCTCAAATTATCTAATTGATCTATGAATATTTTATAATTACTTACCCTTCTTATCAACATTAATTGGCTTAAATACACCACACAATACCACGGAAAAAGGAATTAGTTATGATGTTTATGCCTTAGTTAGACAACTATTCTTTCAAAATTTGGCAATGAACAATCATATGATGCAAAAATAAATCCAATGCAATATGTGTTCTACTCTAACACTTCAATAAATGGTTCCTCAATGATATAAAATTAGAATGTGTTCTCCTTAGGAATGCTTGTTATTTTAGATCCTAAATGCATTAAAATATTTTTTTACTTATAAACTTTCAAAATTAAAAGTAAAACCTTATTAGCATTATAGTCGACAATCAAAATCTGTGAAAGACTAAAAACATGGAACATAAAACAAATAAATAAACAAAATGGGAAAAGGGCCCAACAAAACAAAATTTTGATGATTGTGTAGGTTCACTCTTAGTAAAGGAGACCACAAAATCCTAAAATATTGTTTTGGACATTCTAAGACTATTGAGGATCATACCAATGATAAAAATAGTCAATTTGTAAGTTTTCAAGCATTCTAAATCAAATGGATCATATATTATTATATATTTGAAGTGAACATAATGTAAAGCTTTAAGGAAATAGAAGTAAATATGAGGTTTGACTCAAGTGAAAAAGTGTCAATCTAAACCAGTGATCCATATGCACATAAACACACTAATACCATAAAAAATAAACAATCATGCACCAAAAACAGGTGTCTAAATTTTATAATAAAGACAATGTAATTGATTTTTTCCCTAGAGTAGGCCAATATTTTTAAGGGGGAATAAAACCACCATCTAAATTAGATAGTGTTTCTAATTACAATGTATAAATTATATTCAAAATAAAATTTGTATAAGTGACAATATTCATATAGATCAATAAATGTTTTAAATCTTTATTTTTATGTTATTATTTCAGTGTTAATAATGAAAGCAAGATAAAATGATTGCATAAGGAAGATCTACCATTCACCAATACAAAATAGTAATTCATATATGTCTTCGTGAAACAATCACACATGTTATGTTTTTCAAATTTATGAGTGTAGATCCTTAATATGCAGACCTATAGTTGATTATGTGCAAAATTTGAGTGTTTGATTGTGTATAGACTAGATCGAATCCTACACTGTATATATATATATATATATATATATATATATAGTGAGATTAGAGTTAATATTATTTGACCACTATTCATGTCATTTGTGACTTGTGCTAATTTTTATAATATGTAACTTTATGCATCATTGCACCTCCAAATGGCATATCTACACTTTTGTCGAATTGGTGGATAGAATTGATTTATTTTCTATTTTCAATGTATTTTACCTAGCTTACCATAAGATGTTAGATAAAATTAGAATGGAATAAGTGGTTGTGTAAAATAATGATAAAATGTGTTGTAAATATATATCCCACATTCTAGAATTATATCCCTCATAGTTCATGTGCAATGTGAATAGATGGTTGAGAGAAGAAGCTTTGTCATCTCTCTCTAAATGTGAATTGTAACTACATATGTATTTTCCTAGAAATAATTGAGTACAAGATGATGATGCAAGTCTTTGAGAAGAGATATATCAATGTAGAGTGTGTCTAGACTTAAAACTGACTAGCAATAGATTAAAATTATATGGTGGATTTTAAATTGGAATCTCAATAATGCTTCTTTCATATTTATGATTATTTAAATTCTCATAGATGATTTGTATATATAGAATTATCATGATTTGAATAAAATATATTGGCATTTGAAAAATGAAAAACAAAATGACAAAAACTAATAAATTGATCAAAACAATGAAAGGACAACCACGGGTAGAAGGGCCCATAAAAATAAATAAAATTAAATCAATAGCCTATATTTCATATTCTAGACAAAGAAAAGAATACAAATAGATAGACAAGAGATAAATCATATTCATGAGTACAAAATGAACATGGTAGAATAATAAATAGAAGAACAAAAGATAAGGATATTGTATAAAGAAAAAAAATTAGGTGCCAATAAGTCCCTAATTCAATGTGAAGACCTATATACACAAAATAACATTAAAAATTCTAATAACAAGGTTTATACATAAATTAGATGTCTACATAATGCCCCTCCCTTGATGTGTGTATGTGAATGATGAATTTTTACATCAAAATAAAATGATACATGATTGAATCATGTACCCTGACCTACCATAGGGAGAGGAGGAGGAAAATTTTATGTAATTTGTCCATCCACACATTTGTTGATTTTCCATCATTAGTATGCACGTTAATAATGCCCGTTTGTGAACAAGTAATCAATGTATTATTTAATCAATGCAATTATTTGAAATTTTGAAGTTTAAATATAAAAAAACATATGAATGAATACACTTTATTTTATTTTCAACCATATGTTGGTGTAATGTAGAAATAGTGCACCCTATTTCACTTATTTTGCTTAGTTAAATTAAAACTTTTTCTTACAAATGCTACATATAGCCACCACTTCTCTAGGAGATTTTTGAACCAACATCCCTCTTCTTCATCATGGAATTAGATAATATATTAATCTGATTATATCCCAATCTATATAATGCTCCATGAATGTTTCCCAATTTATATGTAGCAAACTTAACTCAATAATTATGTAAAAAAATTACTATAAAAAACTACTCTATCTAACTTTGATTGGTACCTATTGTCTCCAAATCTTGTACCCTAGAAGATGGTTATTCAAGCCTCCTCTAGATTTGGGCAATGTTGGTACATTTACAAGCTTATGGGTGTGCCTATAAGTGGAAATGAACCTCTAGGTTGAAAGGGCTAGCTCCTTGTATTAGCTTCTTGTGCAATAAAAATGTTGAACCATTTTGTATGAGTGAAAAGAGTCAAAAGTTTGCATAAATAAAAAGCCTAGTCTAAAATGGTGATACACCAATAATTAGTATCCACATGTATTCCCTATACTTATGCACAATATAGCAGAATATAGTCTATAACTCAAGCTCTAGAAGATCACAACATAAGTATTTCAATGTAGAGACAAAATGAATGAGATAACACAAGGTAAATAACTAGAAAAGACAACTTTTATAGTCTAGAAAAGGGTTACACATGTGCAATATCTCACACAGCTAGAATACACTCTACATGACCTGTTGGATCAACTCTTTGCTCAAAAGCATGAAGGATAGAGAACAGAAGGATAAAACATCACTTGTCACTTTGTGTCTCTTGCATGCCTAAGAAAATGTCTATGACTTAGAAATAAAATAGATTTATACTTATTTTCTCAAAGGCAATAAAATGGCAATACATTCCAATAGGGCTTCACCATACTATCTGTGGATGATAAAAAAAGAGCCCAAGGGTCCTATTTATAGTAAAAGACCATATGAATGAATACACTTTGAAGTTTAAATATAAAAAACCATATGAATGAATACACTTTATCAATGCAAATATTTGAAAATTTGAAGTTTAAATAAAAAAAACCATATGAATGAATACAATTTATTTTATTATCAACCATATGTTGGTGTAATGTAGAAATAGTGTGCCCTATTTCACTTATTTTGCTTAGGCAAATTAATTTTTTTCTTACAAATGCTACATATAACCACCACTTCTCTAAGATATTTTTGAACTAGCATCCCTCTTCTTCATCAAGGAATTAAATAATATATTAATCTAATTATATCCCAATCTATATAATGCTCCATGAATGTTTCCCAATTTATATGTAGTAACCTTCACTCAATAATTATGTAAAAATTACTATAAAAAACTACTCTATCCAACTTTGATTGGTACCTGTTGTCTCCAAATCTTACACCTTAGAAGATGGTTGTTCAGGGCTCCTCTAGATTTGGGCAATGTTGGGACATTTACAGGCTTATGGGTGTGCCTATAAGTGGAAATAAACCTATAGGATGAAAGCGCTAGCTCCTTGTATTAGCTTCTTGTGCAATAAAACTGTTGAAACATTTTGTATGAGTGAAAAGAGTCAGAAGTTTGCATAAATAAAAATCCTAGTCTAAAATGGTGATACACCAATAATTAGTATCCACATGTATTCCCTATACTTATGCACAATATAGCAAAATATAGTCTATATCTCAAGATCTAGAAGATCCCAACATAAGTATTTTAATGTCGAGACAAAATGAATGAGATTACACAAGGTAAATAACTAGAAAAGACAACCTGTATAGTCCAAAAAAGGGTTACACGTGAAAAATCTCACACATCTAGAATGCAATCCACATGACCTGTTGGATCAACTATTTGCTCAAAAGCATGAAGGATAGAGAATAGAAGGATAAAACATCACGTGTTGTCACTTTTTGTCTCTTGCATGCCTAGGTAAATGTCTATAGCTTAGAAATAAAATCAATTTATACTTATTTGCTCAAAGGCAAGAAAATGGCAATACATTCCAACAGGGCTTCACCTTACTATTTTTGGATGATAAAAAAAGAGCCCAAGGGTCATATTTATAGTAAAAGAGGGAGAGAAGAGAGATCTCTTAGGAACCAAAATAGAAGAATCCAAAATCATTTATAGTCACCATCCTGGTGAAACTGATTCTAGTTGTTCTCTCATTCAGTTGGAGTTTGTCTTTCTCTTTGATTCGCCCTCTTGAAATGACCAAGATCATTAGAAAATCAATGGTGAGATGACCCTCCATAATAAATGGCTCATATCATTGATGTGAAACTTAGATTCCTCCTAAAATCTCCTGTGTTTTACACTGTAGACCCATTCGAGCCTTCTGAATGGCTTTACTTATAAACCTATAAGTCAAGCATGTTGGGAAACCTGATTTGCACTATCTTTTCCATTTTGGGTTCTTTGATTACTTCTAATTATAAAAGTCATAAGCAAAGCTTGTTGGGAAACTTGATTTGCACTACAGAGTCATTCAATTTTTCTAAGTGAATTTACTTCTTACTGGCTCCTTCAAGTTCTTCGATTGCTTCTACTTATAAAATTCATAGGCAAAGCTTATTGGAAAACTTGATTTACACTACAAAGTCATTCAGGTTTTCCAAGTGACTTTACTTCTCACTTGCTCCTTAACAGATAGTTGGCCACTCTAAATTTAATGTCTTATGGTGCGTCATGTCTTTGAATCCCAACAAATAGTTGGCCACCCTGAATTCAATGTCCTATGGCATGTCATCTTTGCACTCTAACGGCTAGTGGGTTGTATTAAACTTGACATCTTGTGGCACATCATGAGGATCCATTAGGTCGAGTTTATTGTTTTAGGTAATTTTTTTGAAGTAATTCCTTTAGACAATTTCTCTAAAGGAATTCTTTCAGGGATTTTTCCCAAAAGGCAATGGCTTATTCCTTAGAGAACTTTTCTCAAAGGACACTTAGGAAAGTGTCCTTCGAAAAAGTTCTAAAGGACACTTGGGGAAGGCACAAGGTCCCTTCAAAAACTTTTGAAGGGAATTTCCAAAGACAAAGTGTCCTTCAAAAAAGTTTTAAGGGACACTTGGGAAGAAATTTACCCTTCAGAACTTTTTTGAAGGGTCACTTGGAAGAAAAATGCCCTTCAAAAAAGTCTGAAGGGACACTTGGGATAAAAAGTGCCCTTCAAAACTTTTTCAAATGATCACTTGGAAGAGAAGTTCCCTTCGAAAAATTCTAAAGGGACCCTTGGCCTAAAAGGTACCCTTCAAAACGTTTCCAAAGGGTCACTTGGAAGAAAAGTGCCCTTTAAAAAAGTCTGAAGGGACACTTGGGGGAAAAAGTGCCCTTCAAAATTTTTCCAAAGGGTCACTTGGAAGAAAAGTGTCCTTCAAAAAAGTCTAAAGGGACACTTGGGAAGAAGGCAAGGAAAGAAAGGCCCTTCAAAAACCTTTCAAAAGGAACTTTTATGGAAAAACAAAGCCTGACAGGCTACGGCAAAGAAGGTAAAGGAAAAGAACAAGGAAGATGATCTCAAACCAAGAGAGGTTGAAGGTAAAAGACAAGTAACAAGGCAAGAGACCAAACACAGGAAATGAGCAAGGGAGAAACAAAAAGAGCCAAAGAGAAAACAAAAATTGGTCATGCAAAAAATGGTTAACATTCTAGCGATTTCTAGGGGAGACATGCCTGCTATGTCATAAGACCAGTTGCCTAAATCCTTCCATTGGGCATGGAGTCACACAATGCAAAAAAGAGTGCAAATAGCAAGTCATGGCTGAACACACAAGATGGAGAGACACACACATAGCCAACAAAAAGAAAGAAAACACTAGAAAGGGAAAAACTGTGCTCCAAAGAACTAAGGGAGAACAAACATAAAAAGGAAACACACCAAAACAAGGTATATACAAGACATGGCTAGCAAGGGTCAAAAGTAATGCTTTAAATGTATTCCATTCACTGGAATAGGTAGCTCTTCTCCATCCATTTTGGATAGCTAAAAGTAGTTTATTTTCTTGCATTCACTGATGATGTAAGGACCACTCCACAAATTATCAAACTTTGTATGTTTGCCTTATTTTTCTCTATCTTCATCCGATTTCAAGACCAAGTCACCTTATTTGAACACTATTACCCTTGCCCTTTTGTCAAAATATTTATTCATGAGAACTTGATGGTGTTTCAAAGCTTTGAGTGCATCATCTCTTGCCTCTTGTAGATCCATTAATTATATCAATATGACCTCCATGGGAGTGTTTTCAAGTAATTTCAGATGTTGTGCAAGTTCCAAGGTAGGGAGATCTTATGATATAGATAGCCTAGCATCTCTCCCATAGACAAGTACAAAGGGAGAATTACCAATTGACTTCTCGGGAGTGATTTTGCCTTCTCATAAGGCTATCTTCAGCTTTCTATGACATGCTCTTTGATTGGTTTCCAACATCCTCTTGATGATCTTGATGAGGTTCTTGTTGGTAGACTTAGCCAATCCATTACCTTGAGGGTAGTAGTTGGATGAGGTATTCAAATGAACTCCACTCTTTTCTACCCAATCAAAAAATTTAGCATTTATGAAAGCAAGTGCATTATCTTAGATGATGACATGAGGAGCTCCAAACCTTATTATAATGTTATCATAGAATTCCAAGATGGAATTTTCATTTTATTCCTTCAAAGCAATAGCTTCTACCCATCTTTTGAAGTAGTCTGTAGTAGTCAATATCCATTTGTGTCCAGTACTTGATGGAGGGTTAATCAGCCAATGAAGTCAAGACCCCATTACATGAAACACTGGTCTACTTGGATAGGATTCAATGGAAGGGCAGCAAGATTTTGTCTTCCAACAAAGAAACCACATTAAGGACAAACCTTAGACCAATAATAACACTCCTTAAAAATACTACGCCAATAGTAACCAACTCTCATTATTTTTATAGCTATTGCTCTAGGAGAGAAGTGACCACCATCTGCACCATTATGGAAATTTTCTAGTAGTATATCAAATTTGTCATTTTTAATGCATCTTAGCAACACATTACTCACATCCTTATTAAAGATAATGCCATCCATAAGACAATAAGGAATAGCCTGCATCCTAAAATACCTTCTTTGAGATTTGTTCAAGCCATTGAGACACTCACCATTTTGAAGAAAATCAATGATGTCTTGTGTCCAACTTTGATTCTACATTTGATCAGCTAGCTGGTCTTGAACTTGATTCACCAAGGCTTACTCTTTTGGCTCTTGAAATTTAGATGCTAAGTGCTCATATAAACCTCTTCCTCTTACTAGGTTAGTTACCTTGATGTCAATGTCACATTCCATCACCTTCATGATCCATCCAACTCTCTTCTCATTGATATCCTTGCTTAGGAGAAACTCCTTGGTGCTAAGATGGGAGACCATGACATGGATCTTTTTGTTGGAAACCATATGCCTAAAAATTTTCAAGACTCTAATGATGGTTAAAGCTTGATTTTAAATAAAATAATATCTCACTTCATAGTCTTCTAAGCCTTGCTTGAAGAAATCAATTGGCTGCTCAACATCCTCATCATTCTTTTGCATTAGCATGGCTGAGATTTTGTCGAGGTTAGCAAAAGTATAAAGAATGAAATCCTTAGAAAAATTTTTATTTAAGAGAGTGAGAGATGTTTTAATTGCTTGCTTGATTTCCTCAAAGTTGCCTTTACCTTTTTTTGTCCAAGTAAAAACTTGGTTCTTTTTTAGCATGGCTGTGATAGGATTTACCACAGTTGTAAAGTTTGGGATAAACCTCCTTAAAAAGTTTATTTTTCCCAAGAAAATTTACATCCCTTTCTTGTGTTGAGGCAAAGACAAGCCTAGAATAGCTTCAATCCTTTTGGGGTCAATAGATAAGTCTTCTTTTGAAACAACATGACCCAAAAGCTTGCCTTCATGGATAACGAAGATGCACTTCTTTGGATTGATGGATATGTCATACTCTCTACACTTCTCAAACACTTGACTTAGATGTCCCATATGATCAACAACACCCTTTGAAAAGTTGGTTATATCATCAAGGTAAACAAGCAAAAATTTATTGATCAAACCTTTGAAAGCCATGTCCATTGCCCTTTGAAACATAGATCCAGTACTGGATAAACTGAATGGCATCTTCTTGTAGGAAAAGGTCCCCCACTTGGTGGTGAAGGCTATCTTGAATTGATCCCCTTCATTTACCAATATTTGATTATAACCTGAATAACCATCAAGAAGTGAAAAATGTTGAGAACCTGAAATAACTTACAGAATTTATTCCATAGAAGGGAGTGGGTAATGATCCTTGAGAGACACTTTGTTTATATCATGAAAATCCACACAAAGTATAATTTCTCCATTCTTATTTTGACCTGCCACAAGGTTGGCTACCCAAGTTGAGTGCTTGATAGGAAAGATAATCCCAGACTCAATCAATTTGGTCAGCTCTTTCTTCATGAGTTCTTCTACCTTGGGGTTGATAGGCCTTTGATTTTATCTTAATGGTTTAGCTCCATGATCTAACTTAATGGTGTGATGAGTTAATCCCTTCAAGTCCTTTTATTTTTAGATAAAGATGTCATGAAACTCTCTATATAATGTAATAAAATCTTACCTTTCCCACTGAGAACAAGCCTTGCCAATATTCAAAAGTTTGTCCTTGAAAATTAGAACTCTCTCATAGTTATCTTCTTTAATTGGCATGCTCATTATTTGGTTTTTATCTTGATCATCCTCATTGAAGACACTCTCCATGGTAATTAGCCCCTTTGGTATTTTATTTGTCTTGAGTTGTATAATCTGCTCTTCATAATGATCATGCAACTTCTTTTGATTTTTTAAAGAGAAGCCTACCTCATTTTGTAAGAAAAGTGTAATGTGTTCATCAATTTCAAAAACTTATCATGACACTTCATTATCTAGAATGAAAGGTATCATAATGATCTTGATATGGGATTGATCTTTCTCTTGTTCAAGGTCAGCAACTGAGTCAAAACATGCTCCTATTTCAACCAATCTATCAGTGTGCTCATTCAAGTCTCTCGATATGGGCTGGATGTTAAAGGCATCAAAATCATCAAGTAGATCCCATACTCTATGCTTGTAGTACTTGAGAAAGGGGTTATTGGCTGTAGCTTGAATTCTCACTTGATGAATGACTAGCTCACTATTTCCATAGAATTTCGAAATCTTGATTCCTCTCTTTTTTGTCCATTGGAGACCATGAACTAAGCCTTCATATTCTGCCACGTTGTAAGTGTAGCTAAAGTAAAACATATAAGAAGAGTAGTAATTATTATTTGATGGGAAAACCAACATGACACCAGCTCCTATACCTACTTTACTCCTTGAACCATCAAAGAACATTTCCCACATGCCATCAATCTCATGATCTTCATTGGTGAGTGAAGGAATTGGGGATTTCTCCTCATACATGCAGTAAGCTCCCAAATCAATTTCCTCAATGAAAGTGTAAGGATCAAGGCCATGTGTTTCAATGTTGTGCTTGTCAAGATAGAGGTCAAAAATACCTTCAAGATGAGATGTTTCACTATTTAGGACTGTTTCTTCCTCTTTGCTAATTAGATAGTTTTGATTTGACATTGTTTCCAAGTATGGCTTAATGTGGAACCTTACTAAGGTTTAAGTCTTTATGGTTACCTTGGTTCCATACCTTGTCTTGAAAGCTAGAAAGGACAAATCAGCATAAAGGTATCCTCTTATCTTGGTTGTAAAATCCCTAGACAAGCATATAGCAAAATGTGTTGGAAGGTCCACCACCACAATATTTTCCATGATAGGGAAGCTTGGGCAGCCATGTAAAAACACTTTCAGACCTTTGACCAATCCTACCATCTTAGTTGGAGTTCCATCTTGCTGCAACATGCCTTTATTATGTGGATCATAGTTCAAACCCAGCTTATCATCCACTACTTTAGGCATAACAGTAGTGCTTACTCCACTATCCATAATACAATTGTGGACCAACTTATCTCCCATAATGATTGTGAGGTAGAAGGATGGAGGATTTTCATATTTATTGGAATGCTCCAAAAGATGATTTGGAAAATTTTTGAGAGCCAAACTATGATGCTTTGAAGATTGAGGGGCAACCTGCATGCTTGCTAACTGCTCTTGCAAAATATCCTTTTAATCAGGTATATGTAGAACCTCCCAAAGGGATATGCTTGTATTAGTGATCTTTAATGATCCAATGATATTTAGAGATGGAGTATTGAGCTTCTCCTACATTTTGGATGGTAATAAAGGATCTGGAGCCTGCTATGTTGCAATCTTGGTAGCTGCATTTACATTTTGATTTTGTTGAGGAACATGACTTATATAAGGTGCATCACTTTGATTGGCATTATTTAGCCTTGGAGATTCATCACTTGGAACTATTTATGGCTCTAGCCCTCTCCCAATGCTCTCTTTTTCGCCCTTGTATTATTTTTAATTGGCATGCCTTGAGTTAACATAAAATCATCCTTTTCTTAAAAATTCATCATTCCTACACTTGGGCTGCTACCTTCTCCATGACTATCCCTTTGGCTGGGACATGTTTCTTCTACTATCATGTAAGGATTAGCTTCCTCTTTTGTAGTCAAAATGTAGCTGGTTCCTCCACTATCATGTGTAAATTGACCTTGAGGCTGCCCCCATTAGTCCACATGATCTTCTCCTTGCACTAGATTTGCATGAACTGGAACAACAGCGTTTACAATAGGAGTAGAATTTGGATTATATGTATTGGGTTGTGTGTTATAACCTTGTTGATTTTGTCCTCTCCCTTGATAATTGTATTGGGATGGAGCTCTATATCCTTATTGAGGATAGTATTGTGCATTAGGATGAGCACTTGCCTGATATTGAGGTTACTTGAGCTAAGCTCTCAATGATCTAATTTCTTCATCCTTGTCCACAATATTATCCACCTTCTTGGGAAAGGCTCTTGCCTTCACATTGGCATTGGGAACCTGAGACATGCTTGGAGCTTTAACCGAATTGTGGGATAGTAAAGGCATAGAAACTCATGGGGGGAGTCTTCCAGCTTGAATCAAGTTATTATCAACCTCAATTTCTAGCTCATATGCACTAGGAAGAGTGAATCCTCCCATTGACTACAACATAATAACAACATCATCACCAATACCTTTGAGGTATGTTGGGAACACAAAGCTCAGAGGAGGTTTCTTGATTGGTGGTAACCTATACCATGTTATTTGAAATCTCTTATGGATTCATTTGGACCTCTTCTTATTACATTCAGCTGATGTATTAGGGAAGCATGATCACTCTTATTTTTAAATTTTGTCACCAATAGGTCTCCAAAACCATCCTAACTTGTAATGTAGCCACCCTCCAACGTTCTATACCAATCAAGTGCTTTGCCTTTAAAAGACATAACAAGTAGCCTAATGGCTATGTTATCCCTAGTAACATTATGAAAATTATAAAAATTAGAGATGTCTCTAATATGTTCAAATGGGGTAATAGGACCCTCTCCATTGAAACTAGGAAGATTCTTGGTAGTATTTGGAGGGATGGGGTCATATGTAGGAATCTCTATTGGGTTTTGGGTATTAAATGTAGGGAAGGGTTGATGTCTATCTATCTCTCCCGTTTCCCCCATTTCTCTTCATCCTCTATGATCCTCTATTTCTTCTTCTTCTTCAACTTCCTCCTCTCCTTGAACTTACTCAACCTCTTATGCTTCTTTCCCAAAACCTCCTTGCCAAGGATTTAATATGGCTAGTAGTGGTTCATGGTGTTGTTCTTTAGGAAAACCTTCAATTGAATGGGCTTGGTCAAAAAATATTAAGGACCTTATGAGGACCATGTAGGATAATGTATAAAACTTGGTCTAGAACTAAGGATTCACACCCTTTTGGAGTTGCTAAATGTTGGGTTAGGGGTATTTCTACTACTTAAGCCTATCAAGACCATCATTCACCTTGACTTAGTAATAATTCAAGTCCCATTAGGCATGTCATAACTATTGTCTCCAAATATTTCACCCTAGAAGATGGTTGTTCAGGCCTCCTCTAGATTTGGGCAATGTTAGGACATTTCTAAGTTTGTGGGTGTGCCTATAAGTGGAAATGAACCTCTAGGTTGAAAGGGCTAGCTCCCTATATTAGCTTCTTGTGCAATAAAATTTTTGAACTAGTTTGTATGAGTGAAAAGAGTCAAAAGTTTGCATAAATAAAAAAGCCTAGTCTAAAATGGTGATACACCAAGAATTAGTATCCACATGTATGCCCTATACTTATGTACAATATAGTAGAATATAATCTATAACTCAAGTTATAAAAGATCCCAACATAAGTATTTCAATGTAGAGATAAAATGAATGAGATCACACAAGGTAAATAACGAAAAATGGCAACCTGTATAGTCCAAAAAAGGGTTACACATGTGCAAAATCTCACACAGCTAGAATGCATTCTACATGACCTATTGGATCAACTCTTTGCTCAAAAGCATGAAGGATAGAGATATAAAGGATAAAACATCACTTGTTGCCACTCTGTGTCTCTTACATTCATAGAAAAATGTCTATAACTTAGAAATAAAATAGGCTTATGCTTCTTTACTTAAAGCTAAGAAAATGGAAAAACATTTTAGTAGGGCTTCACCGTACTATCTATGGATGATAAAACAAGAGCCCAAGGGTCCTCTTTATATCAAAAGAGGGAGAGAAGAGAGAGCTGGTGCCAAAATATAATCCTCTAAAATAGTTTGCAATCACCATCTTGGTGAAATTAATTCTAAATTTTATCTCATTCAGTTGGAGTTTGTCCTTCTCTTTGATTCACCCTCTTGAAATGACCAGGATCATTGCAAAATCAATGGTGAGATGACCCTTCATAATAAATGGCTCATATCACTATTGTGAACCTTAGAGTCCTCCTGAAATCTCTTGTGTTTTTTACTGCAAACCCATTCGGGCCTTCTGAATGGCTTTACTTATAAACTTATAAGTCAAGCATGTTGGGAAACCTGATTTGCACTATCTTTGCCCTTTTGGGTTCTTTCATTGCTTCTACTTATAAAATTCATATGCAAAGCTTATTGGGAAACTTGATTTACACTACAGACTCATTCAAGTTTTCCAAGTGACTTTACTTCTTACTTACTCCTTCAAGTTCATCGATTACTTTTACTTATAAATTTCATAAGCAAAGATTGTTGGGAAACCCAATTTGTGCTAGAGAGTCATTCAGGTTTTCCAAATGACTTTACTACTTACTTGCTCCTTAACAGCTAGTTGGCCACCCTAAATTTGATGTCCTATGGCATGTCATGTCTTTGAATCCCAATGGTTAGTTGGCCACCCTAAATTTGATGTCTTGTGGCATGTCATCTTTGCACTCCAACAGCTAGTGAGTTGTATTAAACTTGACGTCATATGGCATGGCATGGGGATCCATTGGGTCAAGTTTATTATTTTGGGAAATTTTCTCAAAGTAATTCCTTTATACAATTTATCTAAAGGAATTCTCTTAGGGATATTTCCTGAAAGGCAATGGCTAGTTCCTTCAGGAACTTTTCCCGAAGGACACTTGGGGAAGGTACAATGTCCCTTTGGAAAATTTTAAAGGGAATTTCCAAAGGAAATGTCCCTTCAAAAAAAAATTGAATGGTATTCCCAAAGACAAAGTGCCCTTCGAAAAAGTCCGAAGGGACACTTGAGAAGAAAAGTGCCCTTCGAAACTTTTTCAAAGGGTCACTAGGAATAAAAATGCCCTTCGAAAAAGTCTGAAGGGACACTTGGGATAAAAAGTGCCCTTTAGAACTTTTTCAAAGGGTCACTTGGAAGAAAAGTGCCCTTTTAAAAAAATTTAAGAGATAATTGGGAAGAAGGCAAGGCAAGAAAGGCCCTTCGAAAACCTTTCAAAGGGCACTTTTGGGGAAAAACAAAGCTCAATAGGCTAAGGCAAAGAAGGAAAAGGGAAAGAATAAAGAACAAGGGAGAAGAGATCGAACTAGGAGAGGCTGAAAGGAAAATACAAGTAACAAGGCAAGAGACTAAACATATAAAATGAGCAAGGGAGAAATGAAAAGAGCCAAACAGAAAACACAAATTGGTCATGCAAAAAATGGTCAATAGCACCCTTTCACTCAAAAATAATCTAAAAAATTATTTGAAATGCTCTACTATATTCCCCCTTTAGAGTTGAGGGATTGAATAACATGTGCATGCAATCACTCATCAAAATCATAGAGTTACAAACACTGTGTGTAATAATATGTACATAGATAATACCATTTTGAAATTTTGATAAAACACATATAACTATTGCAACATATACCATGTATAAATCCTCAGTAGGATAAACATAGGAAAAAATTCATGACCCAAGATTCATGTCATATATCAAAGACAACATTGTGTTAATCTCAATCCACAATATACTATTCTAGTAAGCATCAAGGATATATAGAAAGATATGCACACATAAGGCCCAACTAGGTGTCACACAACCTCTAATGAGCATGATGACTATGATGGGGTCAACAACATACCTAATAATAGATATACTATGTGATAATCATGTAATATATATAGTTGTGTGGTAAGTTACATGGGTGTACCTATCCTCCAATGAGGATGGTAGTGCACAAGATAACAACATGCCCTGATGTAAAAAATGTCCAATATATAAAAATAGTATTACCATGTTGGAATACATATCATGTGACATTTATGTATAAGTAATATAATATCATTTTTTAATTAAGAAAAAATGTTATCATTAGGCACAAGTGTTTGATATAATCCATACTCAAGAAACATATGATTAGTATAGGGATCATTGATATTATATATGGGTAGCATGCCCCCTAGAATAATATAAGTACATATATGATCGATGAATATCCTAGGAGAGATTAATATAGTAAAAATGTTCTCATTCATGCAAAATATATCAATTGAATAAATCCTAAGGGCCAAGTAGGTATAATTCCCATATTGGAAAATATATGAGTTATGCACACCAATGTGTGAGATATAATCATGTATGTGTAATTGTGACAATCATAATATACTAGTATAAAAATGGTGCATAGGGCATGGGTTCTCACTAGTGTAGTAATGGAATATAATTAGTGTGGCTCCATAAAGTAATATAGAATCAATAATTCTCAAGCATAGATAATGTGATGCATGCCTCTCTAGACATGAAGGTATGTGTATAAATGTATGCTCATGTATTGTTCAAACTCAATGAAGGGGTTATCAAGTTGGAAAATGACTTGAGTTGGAAAATGATTTGATTTAGAAACTAGACCTAAGATGTAAACCTAAGCTAGAAACCTGACCTTGATGAGAAGGAAGTCAAAGATCGATTTGTATGGTCAATTGGTGTAAGGCATAGTTTGGGTCTTCTTGAGTAACTCAATCCTCCCATGTGGGTTTATTAGATAATCAAATCAGTGTCACATGGCCCTAGAAAAGTCTCACCTCATGATAGTCAACTACAAGGATATGGATTAAAGTTTCAAGGTGATAGGGACAAATAATATTTGCCAATAAATGCTCTTGGTGTAAAAATGATGTATATTATAATTATAAAGAAATGTGGGGTAGAATGAATATCAATCATAATAATATAATCATGAGTGACATTGTACCAAGGTGTAATATATATTCAAATATTAATTACATAGTATAATAGATGAGCATCCATGTAATATAATCATGTACATATCCATGTCAACATACAAAATGAAGGTAATATCAAGATAATAATCCATGAAAATTAATTCTATATAGTAAATAGGAAACTAGAAAGATGATGTCCTATAAAACCATTTTATGAAGATGCCGCCTATAGCATCTGTAAGACTACTAAACATATATAACCTATATATCCTACATCTCACCCATTCAAAGTTTACCATGAAAATCAGACATGTAAAACATGAATATATAAACTTCTAACATAAGTAGATAAAAATGATATGTATCATATGACAAATAATAGGAAAAAAAATATTAGTATATTTTATAGATATTATTGTAATTTTAATTTTTATAGTGAGATCACAAAATAAGCTACATATAA
Source organism: Torreya grandis (assembly GCA_037957365.1). Classification (NCBI taxonomy): domain Eukaryota; kingdom Viridiplantae; phylum Streptophyta; class Pinopsida; order Cupressales; family Taxaceae; genus Torreya; species Torreya grandis. The sequence goes on along the minus strand of JARHVA010000093.1, from coordinate 6,178,306 downwards.
TATGGTACAATAATAATTATGTATCAACGAAGCATTAGGTATAGCCCAACATGACTACTTTATAGGCTAGCTCTAAACATAATGTCACAATCATGAATACTTAAACATGACACGAAAAGCATTCAAAGTAGAAAAAAATAGGAGAGGAGATCTTGAATCATAAAATAAGATAGTCATCATGAAATAGAGGACTAAAAATATAATATAACTACTAACAAACTCAAAGTCGTAGTCCAAATATAGCATATGTAGCAATGTAGAAACAATCTTAAGTAACAGATGACTATATGTAACAAGATATAAACATGTGTAGAAAGCAAAATTAGAAAATTTTATATCAATAAATTTTTGTTTAAAGTTACAAAAGATTCATTTTTGGTGGAGTTTTTAAAAGCACAAGATTGACTAGGTTTTAAACGTACATAACATAGTTGTATAATCGACCCCTAATATGGGTCATTATTTATTGGTAGTGTTTGAGATCTTCCAGCTTTATACCTAAGTTTAAAAATAATTCTCATATTTTTTGTATCTCATATTTTTCATATGATTCATTTTAGATCCAACATTATAATCTATAATTTGATGTGATATTTTGTTAGATGTTGAGAAAAATGCATGTAATAGAGCACAATCACTCACCTCATTAAATTTATTTTTCATAGTATTGTGAAAACCTAATATGGTATTATTCAAATCAATGTTTTATTTTTACCTATTGTATTATCATTCTTATTTTTCTTTATATCATTTTAGATTTAAATATTTGAACCTAATGGCTAGTTTTTTCAAAATGCGGGAGTGGAGGACCACTAAACTGTATCAGTTGGTCACTTTTATCCAAAAGATAAGCATGGTGTTTCCAATCATAAAATGTGAGAAAGATTGCCTATAATCTTTGGGAGTATAATATAATTATCCAATACCAAATATATTCATGTCATTTAAATATTCTTCTGGGTCACATGGTGTAAATCTATTTTTTTATATTTGTTTATATATGTGTTAAAATCATAATTTTAATTATATCATCATTTCAATTATAATTTCTTATCTATGTGATCAGGCTCTTAATTTTCATTTGTATCACCATATTCATTATTATCTTGAGTAATAATATCGTTAATGGTCTTACTATATTCTTCCACAATGTATGTATATGTTATTTATATGGGAATGGGTTTCTGAGGTGTTTTGGAAACAAAGAAAAACTAAAATAATTTGAAGCCTCTTTGGCCACTCAATCCCACATGCTTGTGTAATAGCTACTGAACAACCCACTTTTTTTCTCAATCCAATGGTTAATGTATTTGGCCTAATATATATACAATACAATCTCCTCATCTTACCATACGATCACTTCTACTAATAGAAACCCTAATAAAGTATGGAATGGCCTAATAAAATAAATAATTTGACTTTAAAAGAGGTTTTTTTTTTGCATAGTAATATTTTAACCAAATAATCTTAAACATAAAAGTGATGTGTACCCTTATAGTATCCTAACAATAGTAGATGAGGAAGCCATCCCACACTTGTTCCTTTTTTGTCCTCTAGTCAAATCCCTTTGGAACTTTGTGGCTACACTCTTTTATAAACCACTCTTAACCTCAACTCAATTAAGCAATCCCTATTCCATTGGACCATAATTAGAACTAATATGTAAATCATATTGCCCCTCAATAAGCTTACCCTTGGTATTATCATCTAGAAAACATGTTGGAAAACAAATTTTAGAATTTTTAAAAAGGAAGAGTGTGATTCTAGAAAATTATCCCATTTAGTCAAAGATCAAATTAAAAAAATCACCTTTGGGATTATTAGAATCAGGAAATATGTCAAACCTTCTCTTATCAATATTATGGAACATTCCTCTCCTCTACAATCTTATGTGATGTGCAATGACACCAATGTATCAATAGTCGTTGCCTCCCAATGGTTTACAAAAGATGAATTTTTATAACCTCCCTCTATAATTTAACCAAGTAAAAAACTAAGAGTGATTACATGATAATTTTTAAGCATGTCCTCAAGGAAAAGGAGGCATTGGAAAGGGCTCCCTTGAATTAAAAAACCCCAACTCCATACGATTGAAAAGTTTAGAGTATAATATCATTGACATTTTGAGAGTTATGCAAGGAGTTTAGTTTTTAAATCAAAGAAGCATCACAATATAGTTTTTGATATGTTATCCAAGATAGATGTTCCTATTAATATTAAAGGATAGATTTATTTGTGTCATGATTTAATTGACCTCCCTAGGCCTTTATAGCGAGATGTGGCTATAGAGAAATATCCTTCACACATCAATTTTATAAGAATGGTTAAACCCAACTATTTTTTATTTATTTTTTTACGCATCCTTTCTTTAATTTGCAAAACATTTTATAATTCCACACCTCACAACAATGTGTCAATTTTTTTCTACATATTTAACATATTGTCCTCACTTTTTACATTAAAATCATCGCAATATAATTATTGATATGTTATCCAAGTTATATGTGACTATTAATATTTGGGTATAACTTCAGATATATTATGATGTAATTGACCTCCCTATGCCTTTATAATGAGATGTGGCTTTACATAAATAACCACCATACATAAGTTTTGTAATAATGGTTAAATCTAACTATTTAATGGATTTTACGCATCCCTTCTTTGACATGACAAAAGCTTAGTTCCACACCTTCTCACTTATGAAAATGTATCATTTTGTTTCTACACATTTTCCATTTTATTGTCACTTTTTATTGGGATGTTATTTAGAGTATATTTTGATATACTCTCTATGTTCTTAACTCCCTCAATTATATGATTCCTCTGTTTGTCTTTATTTGTTTTAATTTTTGTGAAAGCTTGAGTGGTTTACTATTTCTCATATTGTAGGTTATGCTTATCAACATAATTAAAAAATTATAATTATAAAAAAGCATGATTAAATGTTTAATTTTTTTATAAAAAATCTAAAATATATTTAAATATGATATAAATAAATATAGATTGAAAATGAATATTGAGAAAATTCAAAATGCTCTAACTATATATAATTCCAAATCATAGAAAAATATTTCAAACATTTTAATTTCATATCACATTTCTAAAATTCAAGTTAAATAAATTAAATATTAAAAAATAACTAAAAAATATGTGACATAATGTTAATTATATCAAAACCTAAATAAATATTGGAGAAGATGTTTAAAGATATACAATACTTCGTTTAATATATAAAAGTTTAAAATAAAATGAATTAACTAATTAATTAATTAAATTTTAATATATAATATAAATATAAAATAATTAAAAATACTAATAACTACAATTTTAAAAAATTAACAATCATAGACATAAAACTTAAATATAATTGAAAATTTAAATATAAAAATAAAATATAAATGAAAAGGAAACCAGCATTAATAACCTTACAATGTATAAGGTCCTTCCCATTCAAAATATAAAAGTCTACGACTTAAGTTCATTTATAGGGTTTAAAATAATTAATTATTACTTACAACTAAGTTATTTTTTTACTAAAAAAATTTTGTTAATAAAACTTAATCTTATAAAAATATTTAAATTTTTTCATTCATGAATATATTTTTTTAATTACTTAAAATTTTAATTTAAAAATTAATTATATATTTATATATTTTTATAAACCTACATTATAATATAAAAAATGTAATTAAAAATAAATATAAACATTATATTGTCAGTTTAAAATTACATGTCAATAATTATAAATGTCTACAATAATTTATACTAAGTTTTGAACTTTTAAAAAATAAATCAAATTAATTCATCAGAGATGTTCTAACCACATCCTTAAGATTTATAAAGTTTGGGTTAGTTCTGAATTAAATTATAAAAAATATTAGAGTTATCTCATTTATGAGTAAGCATCTATCATAATAAAATTTCCTCAAAAAAAAATTATCATGAACTCAGATCAATTTGAAGTTACATGTCGATAAATATAATTGTCAATAATGGTGTATACTAAACATTAGACTTTTTAACAAAGAAATCAAACTTCTTCATCAAAGATGTTACAATTGTAACTTGGACACTATGATCAAATGTTAATTGCTAATTGTAAATTTACTTGGTTTATTTGATATACTATGCTATGAAGTCATGGGTAACCATTCATATGCATAGACAGACTAATATTTCTCACTTGAGGTATTCTTCAAAGGCATTTAAATAAATTAGGTAATATTTAATTTATCATCACAATTTTAGATATTTATTACATGCATTTATGGGTCATGATAATTATTTATGTAACTTTTGAGGAGTCTAAGAATATATATAGACATGTAAAAATCAAATAAATGTGATATTAAGATGAAAATTGAACACTTCAATCAAATCCTAATTGTTAATTATAAATTTTCTTGTTTTATTTGGTATACTATGCTATGAAGTCATGCGTAACCATTCATATGCATAGGTAGACTAATATTTCATTTGAGGTATTCTTCAAAGGCATTTAAAGAAACTGGGTGACATTTAATTTGTCATCACAATGTCAGATCTTTAATTACATGCATTTATGGGTCATGAGAACTATTTATGCAACTTTTGAGGAGTATAAGAACATATATTGACAAGTAAAAATAAAATGGATGTGATATTAAGATGAAAATTGGATGCTTCAATCAAATCCTAATTGTTAATTATAAATTGCTTAGTTTAATCGATATATTATGCTATGAAGTCATTAGTAACCAGTGATGTGCATAGGCAAACTAATATTTCTCACTTGAGGTGTTATTCATATGCATTTAAGAAAATAAGGTGACAATTAAATTGTCATCATACTGTCAGATCTTGTATGCATTTATGGGTCATGGAAACTATTGATGCAACTTTTGAGGAGGTAGAGAACATTTATGGCCGGTTAATAATTTAAATATGCGATATGCATTTACTAGGTTGAAATTAGATTCTTTATGGAACTAAATGAGTGTGAGTATTTTAATAAGAGCTTTCCTAGCATTCCAAAAAGTAAATTCACTTCAACAAGAAAATTTCCTAGCCTTACATCATAGTGGTTCTCTCAAAAGGCATGGAATTGTTTTAAGAGTGTAGGAATAAATAATCAAATATTAGTAACTCTAACTATAAGATATTCAAGTTCACTCAATACATAATAACATGTAGCAATGGTGTTGCACATTGTATATAAATATGTCAATACTTGAAAACACAAAAAGGGGGGAAATATAATTAAAAAATAATAATAATAAGTGTAAAAAATAACATGCCTTCCTATTCTCATAGTTGGGGTCATAATGGAATGCCTTTTTACTATAAACAAGTAAATAAAGGCCAATGAAACTAGTAATTGGGGCCATTGTGTTGGGGAGGGAGGGTTGATGAAAGGAGGCAAGGAGAACATTAAATAGGGCTCAACTAAAGAAGTAATAGGGATCAATAAAAGAGACAAAATAGAGAGAAAAACACCTTGCCATAAAGAAAGAGAAAAAACCCAATGAGTGAAGAAGAAAGAAATCATAGGAAACAATAACTATGGTAACAAAGAAAAAAAAATGGGGGCTAATTGTTAGGATGTGGAGCTAAAAGCTTCAACTAGTGCAAATAGGGAGGAGGTTGCTGAGTTCCAGGGAGACTGGCATCGATAGAGTGCAGTGCACAAGGCAACCAACAATGGGAAGATGGACAAGAAGGCAACCGACATCGGCAGGAGGTCAGCCGACGTCGGTCACCTCTAGACAGACAGGGACCGACGTCAATCGCCTGTGGCAATTCCAGAACTGCTTGTTCCACAGACAGTTAGTTCATTGAACCGAGTGTTTGCATGCAAAGGCTATTTTTGGTCTTGAGTTGCGTGTCTAATTATTGTAATTAGGATAGTCTAATTATTGTATGCATGAGATCTATGTAATAGACTCATAGGCTGTAGTGTAAACTTGTAACTAGGGAGTAAGAGAGCAATAAGCTCCTTCTGAGAGAAGAGAGCAATGGTGTGTTCCTCCTAGTGCCACAGTACCAAGTGTGGGTACTGGTTTGGAGAATCAGAAGGGTTCTTCTTATTTGTATGATCTTAGTCAGCAGGATAGCATGGCTTCTTTTGGAGATCTACAATGGTGAGTAAGGTCTAGTGATTTACAGGTAGCAGCAGAGAGCAGGAAGATCTACTTGGAGTACAGTTGTGTACTTGACGTACTGGCAGCATGTTACTGACTGGTTGGAGAGGTGAACATCAATTCTGTATTGGAGTTGATTGTTGGGACCAAGAGAGAGAGGGAAGAAGGTCTTGAGGTGTGGCGAACCTTTGAGGTGGAGGAAGAAGTGGCATCTTCCTTATTGTATATTCTTCTGAGTGATTATTAATATAATTGTGTATTGTCTCTCATATTCCTGTGTTGTTTCATATTTCTAGTTACTTATTGATTCTGGTTAAATTCTGTGTTTAGTTGCTAATACAAGAAGTAATCATATATGTGCTCTATTTGTAGAGCAAGATCCTGACACGTGGTATCAAAGCATGTTTATTGTTCTAGGTTCCTGACACTAAAAGGTGTAAACAAAATTGAGAAAGGCCACAAGAGAGAAAAATTGAAATGAAAAAACAAAGCGGGGAAAAAAGAAGATAGAAAGTCTACAAAATAGAGAGAGCTTAAAAGTGAAAGGTTTAAAACAAGAGAAAGGGGATAAAATAATAAAGGACCCTATCTAAAATTAAAAAAATACAAAGGGGAACAAAAAATAGTAGAGGAGAGAGAAAGCCCAAATACGAGATCTTAGAATCAAAAATAAATTACAAAAACAAGCACTTTGAATAACACTTAAAACTATTTTTGTGTTTTAAACCAACCGACCAATAGAACCAACAATGTATAGAGCAAAGATAAAAATAATAGGATAAAGGGACAAAGGATAAGTGATATGGAAATGATACAAGGAGAGCATTAAATATTCTTTTAGGGAAGAAGTATATAGGATCAATGAAAGAGATAAATAAGAGATAAAACACTATGCCATAGAGAGAGAAAAAGAGTGAAGAAAAAAAGCATAGAAAATAATAAATACGACCACAAAAGGGAAAATCCAAAAAAATGAAAAATGTTAAAAGGTGTAAACAAAAATTAAAAAGATCATAAGAGGGGGAAATAGAATTAAAAAATAAATCACAGAGCCAAGAAAATAAAAGTTCCATCAAAGAGAGAGAGCTTTAAAAGGAAAGCATCAAAGCAAGAAAAAAGGGGAAAACAACAAAGGACCCCACTGGAATGAAAATTGACCAAGCAAAACAAAAGGAAAATCAATAGAGATAAAAAAAAAAAGCCCAAAAATAAAGAAAAAAACAAAACAAAGCACCCAAAACATCCATTGTATCATACGGGCCAAAGATGGGATGCCCGAACCAAAGGAACAATTACAAAAAAAAGCACTATCGATAGCACCCACAACTATTTTTGTATTATAAACTAGAAAACCAATAAAACTAAAAATGCATAGTGCAATGAAAATAACATTAGGATAAAATGTTAGAGGAGGAGGGACGTGGAAACGAGGCAAGAAGAGCATTAAATAGGGCTCAACAAGAGAAGCAAGGAGGATCAATGAAAAAGACAAAGCAGAGATACAAACCTTTGCCATAAAGAAAGAGAAAAAATAGAGAGTGAGGAAGAAAGAATACATTAAAAATAATAATAAAGTCCATTGAGGGAAAATGCAAATAAAAACTAAAAAGACTAAAACACATAAACAAAAAGGAGAAAGGCCAAAAGAGCAAAAAATAGAAAGAAACAAAGTGGTGATCCAAGAACTAAAACACCCCCAAAAAGAGAAAGATTAAAAAAAAGCCTTAAAGCAAGAGAAAATGGAAAAAAACATCAAATGATGCCATTAGAAGGAAAAAATACAAAGGTGAACAAACCCAAAAAAGCTAAAGAAAAGTCAAAAAAGCTAAACACCATCAAAATCTTGCACTCTACCATAAGAATCAAGGACAAGATGTTGGAATCAAATGAACAATTACATAAACAAGCACTATCAATAGCAATCAAAACTATTTCCATTTTATTTACTATCATTATTTATAATCAAATTAAAGTCTTTCCATTTATGTAAGTCAAACCCCACCTTCCTTTTTTTCTTGTTGGGGTGATTTGTCCCTGTATCCACTAACTAAACTACTACGACATTATTCTCTATATAGCAATCATAGTTCGCATACTCATACTTAGAGAATACTCGCCAAGCCAAAAAAAATTACTCAAAAAATACTCAATAACTTTAAAAAACACTTAAATTTCTTTTTAAAACTACAAAATGCATCAATACTATACAAATTATAATTTAAAAATGTATCAAAAGAGTTTATGTAATATTCCAAATCATAATATTTTACATTAATTTGGTTTTCTTGGACTTCCTTTTTAAAATAAAATTTTATAAAAAAAATGATTTAAATAATAATAAAGTCAAATTGAATTAATTGTTTATCTCTAAATATAGATTTCAAATATTACAAAATTGCACCACAAGGGGTTTTGCCCTTGGGTTCGATAACAAGGATTTTCGTTCTTGTATTTGGGTTACAAAATTAACGGGATATGTCCTAAAATCCATTATAAAGCAACTGCTTATACAAGTTATATATTTAATACATAATTGGATGAATGTCTTTTTCCCACGTCAATGAATGAATATAAATATGTCATAACCTCTCCATCAAATGTTGTGTCTTTTTCAAGATAGGTGACTATTCATTTAATGAAGGTTGACTAAATTAATTTAACATCAATGATTTTGAATAATTAATGATGATAATTACTCCTTTAATAAGAACACTTGAAATAAAGTGTATTGTCCATGCATTGCTATGATTTGTTGCCTTTGTATTGGCTGACTACATTTTATTTGCCTTGTGTTCGTTGAGTTCTTGAACTAGATGTTGATTGTGTTGTTATTCCTTCTTGACTATTGTGCAATTGTTAGAAGTGGATTATGACTGCTATTATTTTGATTGTGGGTGAATTTTGAGGATATTACAGACCTCCCTTCCTCAAATTTCTTTTCCACAAGAAATTGTAGAAAAAATGAGGATTTTATTTCTTCTTTCTTTGTATTTCTTCTCAACTTCTCAATATCATACTTGAGTCTCTCATTTTTTGCATTTAATCCTCCAACTATTCCAGCCTGTGTTTGAGCTATGTCTTCCTCTTCAATGATATAATATCATATCCAACACATGATTAGGTTGTAATCATGATAATACCACCATAGTTTGCATATTCGGACTCGTCAATGGTTGGATTCCAGTTGGGGTTAAATAAAAGTAAGATTACTAACTTGTTCCTCAATTTTTTATTAAAATAATCAACTAATCATTGCTTAGAAGAAGTAATTATTATTCCATATAGATGTATCCATTTCCTCCACCAATGATCACATAGACCTAGAATGATATCAAGAATCTGAATTAAATTGGAAACTATAACCACCCTATGCTTTGTATTAAAGAATAATCAAAAAACACTAGAGAGCAATGAAGCTAGACACTGAAGTTTTCTTGATGATCTACTATCTCTTGGTTCAAATGGATATTGAAATTTTTTTTGGTGCCATCTTCCTTTTCCAATAGTATCTATTGAATCTTCTACAATACTAGAAGCTTGCTTACTTCTCATTTCTTAAAATAAAGTATTATCCATAATTTTAAGATGATTAAACAACTTCCAAAATAAAAAAATTAATTACAGAATACTAAAAGAGGTATTATTTGATTGTATCACATCTATTACAACCTTAAACTTGAAAATTTCCAAATATAGTGAAATCTGAGATGGTTGAATTCTACAAAAAAGAATATACTATGTTTTTGATTGTAGATATTTCTTGTTTATTGAGGTACTGTGGCATAAAATACAAAATTGTATCATTGTTTATAAATCCAATGTTCTTGCCTACCCAAAATCCTCTTCCTTCATACTTGTAATGTGGCCACAACTTTATTCAATGGGTTCAGTGTGTAATTATTTGAATGTAGATAGAGAACCAAGAATGTTTGGACTTTCAAAATCAATATTTGCACAAAATTCATTTAAATAATTTTGCATAGGAGTCCCTGTCAAAAAAATTCTCAGAGGATAATTCAAAGATAATATATCACCAATAGTCTTATTCCATACATAGTTTTTAAGTCTATGTAGCTCATCACATACAATAAGGTCAGGTTTTGAAGATGCTATTATATTAGAATTTTTTTGAAATAGTTCATAAGATGTAATTAAGAGAGGATTCACATTACCAATTTCAAAGTCAATGAAATTTTCCTTTGCCTCAATTGTTGAGAATCCTCCATGTACTTCTATGGTAGTGAGTCTTTCCACTCCAAACCACTTTCAAAACTCATGCCCTTAGTTCTGCACCAAGGATGTTGGATTTATAACTAAAGCATGTTTGAACACAGTTGTAACCTTCGTTACCTCTTCCCATCGATCATGTCCATAATATTTTTTAATTTTCTTTATTGGAAGACTTATTATTTATATTATATGGGAAAGGGTGATGTCAAAACCTAACGATTGCTCATTTAATAATTTTAATTCTTCACCAAACAAATGTGAATAAACTATTACTAGAGTGTGAACCCATAATTCTCCTTTATTTGTTAATCCCAATGACATGAGGATATATCTAATACTATTATCAAACACTTTCATGTGTTTTTTATCAACACATAAGAAAAAAATAGCAGTGTGTGCTTTAGTCTATGCAAAATATCAAAAGTACAATTTTATTCAATGCCACATCCCCATGTTTGGATAGAGATGGTGTTTGTCAAATATATACTAGAGATACTAATCAAGATATGTATCTATAATTTTTTCCAAATGTTTGATTTCATAAACAAGGATCATATAATTGTATAAGTCCATAAACACAATTCCCACCTTTTTGAAGGAGTGTTGAGTAAGCAGGTGACATTTAATATGTGATAAAGCCTCATGAGGATTGTCATATGTCTATTCAAAAAGACCTAACTCTTATTTCTCTCATGGATTTAATCATACTACAATGTTGTAAGACTCCTTCAACTGCTCAAGTGCTAGTATCGATAGCTTAGGATCATGTTTATATGACAAAGGTGGAAAAGGAATGGGAGAAATCTTTCTTAATTCTAGCCACTACCCTGAAGTGGTATAGATAGCCACAGCTTCCTCTAGTGTCACATATGGATCATCTTTCACGTAATTATGTTTTCATTCCTTTCTATTTTAAAATGGGTCTTCTTTTTTTCTCTCACAAACTTTAAGGATCTCCCCTGAGTAGTACAAATAGTGTTCAAGTGGCAAAAGCCTCTGCATTATTTTTGTGACATATTTTTTCTTTTGAGTTCATCCAATCCAATTTGCAAACTCTAATGTGTTTCATACCATTACAGGGATAAGTAAAATATTGATATATCTTGAAAGCATTATAATAACCTCCTTACAAACAATTCCTCGCTCAACATCATTTACATAATGCACATTATCAAATATAACCCATTCAATGTTATAGATAATGTTTGCTCCTTTGAACAACATACACCTTAAAATTTCTATTGTCATAATAAGGTAGGAGACTTATGGTCTCAAGCTCATATCACCAGTTAGAAGTCCAACATCAAACTTCTTATTTCCAAGAATATGGATATTTGAATCAAAACAAAATGGCATAGGTACTTGTATTCCTGGTAAGCCTTTTGATTCATTTATTTCATCTACAATTATTGGTGCCATGTTACATTCATCAAGGTTTCTTTTTCTAGAGGTTGTCCCAACACTATCAGAGTCTCTAGAGTTAATTTAAATAGCATCATTTGGTTTTGTTAGAGGTAACTCCTTGTCAACCTTTTTGTCAAGAAACTTGTCACAAGTTTCCCCTGATTTTTTTCCAAAAGAAAGGGTCTTCTCTTCATCTTTTGAGCATTAAGCACCTGGAGTCTCCAAGGATTTTTCACTTTTCTTAATCATATTAGTTTCCTATAATTTTGTTTTTTTTCTATAATTTCAATGATATTCATCATATTTTATTTCTTCTAAGATCTCTTGAAAATTGAATTTCTCTTCATATTCTAGCTGCTGTAACTATGATTCACGAACTCATCTTCCTCATAGTTTCTATTTCCATTCCATGACTCTTTCAACTCCAAAAAGTTCAAAAAATAGATTTATTTTTCAATCTATGTTGAAAGGATGTTGTACAACTCAAAATTGTCCATAATTTCCTTATGTAGTGACCCCATGGTTCACATGCTGGCAAGAAAAGCATCTCTGATACCACTATATTATTCCAAATCAAAATATTTTATGTTAGTTTAGTTTTCTTGAGATTCCTTTTTAAAATAATATTTTATAAAATAATAATAAAATCAAATTGGATTAATCATTTATCTTTGAATACAGATTTTGAATATTACAAAATTACATCATAAGGGGTTTCACCCTTGGGTTCAATAACAAAGATTTTTGTCATTGTATATGGGTTATGCAATTAACGGGTTACATCCTTAAAATCCATTGTAAAGAGATTGCTTATAAAATTTATATATTTAATACATAATTGGATTAATGCCTTTTTCCTACTTCAATGAATGAATATAAATATGTCATAACCTCTCCATCAAACATTGTGTCTTTCCTAAGAGTGGTGATTATTCATGTAATGAAGGTTGACTGAATTAATTTAACATCAGCGATTGTGAATAATTAATGATGATAATTAATCATTTAATAGGAATGCTTAAACCAAAATGTATTATCCATGCATTGCTGCGATTTATTGCCCTTGTATTGGATGACTACGTTTTATTTGTCTTGTGTTCATTGAGTTCTTGGACTAGGTGTTGATTGCATTGTTATTCCTTCTTAACTATTGTACAATTGTTAGAAGTGGATTTTGACTACTATGATTTTGATTGTGGGTGAATTTTGAGGATATTATAGTTTGTAAAATGTTAGGGGGGGTGTTTTCTATTATATTTGAATACAAATAGACTATAAATTACATAATCATGAAAATACAATAGCAAAATGATACTTATGAATTTATGATGATTATCACTGAACATCATCTTAATAAATTGCATATGGATTCAAGTTACAAATTACAAGAATCTACAATTTCTTTTTCCCCGTTCTAGTGGAAAATATGGGAGATTGAGAGTCTCTAGTATTCGCACTTTGTTGTTCCTCCTCACTCTACCTAGAACATTGCATCTATGATTCCACCTTGATACCAGATGGTAGTGACTCCTCTAACTCATGTTTGATAATGTCTACAAGGATGCCATACAACCCAATCTCTCCTGCTTCTACTAATATACAAGGAACTCCTTTAGTTGTTTCTTGATCGTAAAGTCTTTAATATACCTACATCCCTAAAATATGGCTAAGTCTAAAATCTTAAGACCCTAAAATCTGACTTAAGTCTTAAATATGATAAGATTCTCCAAAACCTATAATTTTCATTATAAGTCCTCAAGGTCTAAAATAAATCTCAAACATCATGTGTGTGTGTGTGTGTGTGTGTGTGTGTGTGTGTGTGTGTGTGTGTGTGTGTGTGTGTGTGTGTGTGTGTGTGTGTGTGTGTGTGTGTGTGTGTGTGTGTGTGTGTGTGTGTATAAGTACTTAAATGTTTATTTCATGGATATATTTTCACTGCAAATGATGTGTGATGAAAGTGTGGAAGCATGTGCGCTTAAAAATGGCAAAAAATTGTGTTTTTCCACATTTTTTGTGTTTTGACCACATTGGTGAGTATTTTGACAATACTCGTTGTGTGATGAAAACGTGGGAGCATGTGTGTTTTAAAATGACATAAATCTATTTTTTTCATATTTTCATGTGTTTTGACCACATTGGTGAGTATTTAGACAATACTACATTTTTACCACATTGGCGAGTATTTTGACGGTACTCACCATGAGTATTATCTAAATACTCATCCCTGCCTACAAAAAAATACTCACGAGTTTTTATGGAGCTTACTTGGGTATTTTTTTAATGAGTACAAATCGACTATGTACAATATGGCAACAATGATTAAAAGACATGTTAGTGAATCTGAGTTTTCTTATGTAATTCAAAAGTTCCAATTGTGGCATCCCAAATTTTTCATCACATCTATCAAAAATTTCAAAATGCATTTGACCTCTATTTTTTCAATATAAAATAATAGAGAAATCCCTACCACTAATTCCTCACCCATAACTACATTAATTTTTCTAGAAGCCCACAAACAAGCCCCAAAATCCATATCTTCTCAATAGCAATTTTTAATCAAGCATCTTGCTCCTACCGGTCTCAAGTTCTCTTTAGAGGTTCCATCAAAAATGACCTTATTTTGGTGGTTTCTACTTTGACCTTATTATACTGCATTTATACTTAGTTTGGGTAGTCATAACCTTGCATCTAACATCATACCAATGCCATAATGCTTGGTGGTCTCAGGGGGCTAATTCATTGGATTTACAAATACTCAAAAAATTGAAGGTTTTCGTTAACCTTTGGCTTAGCATGTTGAGAAGCTCATCAAAAGATCTTGAGATATTGTGGAATATTATTTATTCCTTTTCATCCACAAGATATTACTAGCCACAGTTGGAACCAATTGGAACCATGTTCCATAGAGTACCCATTGCTTTAGAGTTTGACTCAATATCCTAGAGTTAAATAGTGGTTTGATAGTCTTTCTAAAACACCTAGTTCATCTAAAACTTTTTAAGCATTCCTTCCCTACTTTTTTAGGCAAATTATCAATTGAGGAGTAGGTATCTAATATATACTCCTCTTCTTCACACAATACAGATCTAAAGGGGACCTAGAACTCTCTTATTCTTTTTAAATTAGTCCCCTATTAGAATTTTTCCTTGCACCACAATCCACAATAAAACATTTGTTTTGGAAAAGCCTTAGACAGCCAAATTCTCTACCAAATGTCTAATATTTACGTAAGCTGATTAATCATCACCAAAAAATAGTACCCCTCTTTGGCCGTAAATTCCCCTTTTCCTTTGAAGCTTTATAATAGGAAATTTACTACTTACATTAGTCCAAGCAAGCTTTTGTGAAGAAGGTGAATTGACTCATATGATAGCTAAGTTGGTTAGCAGATTTATATTAAAGAGTATAGAAGTTGATATCATATAACATGGTGAACAACGCTAGCCATGGCAAGAGGAAAGGATAGAAGCCTTTGATAATATATTTCCCAATATTTTTGTGATCGTGGATTACCAGTCATTCCTCTTTGTTTTGCTTCATTTACAACAAAATGGAAACTATATTTTAAGTAGTTATATGGTTAGCTGCCTTAGTTTTGTCTCAAGATATGTTTAACTTTTTGTAAAAGTAATGTAGGGGGATTATAAATTGTTGTAGTAGATAAGACTTTTGATTTAGTAACATCGACAACTGCAAGGATTTGGCAACTCAATGTTCAATTTTTTGTAAAGTACAAATGCTTATGTTAAATTAATGAATGATTGAGGGCCCCTTATAGATGTCCCACTTCACCCCTTGAGAATAATCCATCCCCATTGTCCAATTCTCATATGTACACTTGACCTCATTATAACAGTTTCTTACATCCAAACAGAGTTCCTCAGTAGTAACATGAATAAATGGAGATAAAAATATACACAACAATTTCTAAATAAAAGAATTAATAACTTCATTGATATGAGAGGTATGTATGCCTATCTCTGGGAAGAGATGTAAGTTATTTCACTTGTATTATTACAAAATTACACATAGCAACCTCTAAGAAGAGATGTGAAGCTACCATCCTTTGCTATGTGCTATGATATGTATAAAGGGGTAGCAATCTCTTTGAAAAAAGGTGTGAATTTACGACCCTCTCTCTTATTTCTACACCCAATTGGTAGTTTTTATATAGCTATTTTTAGCAATAAATAAAAAATCTAAAAATAAAAAATAAAGAATTTTTTCCTAAAATCTTAAGAGGAAGAGATGGATATCCTAGGTGTGTCCAAAAATTATGCAATTTGAGGAAGCTATCCCCACATGTTCCTTTTCTTTACTCTTGTCAAAGCCCTATTGACCTCTATGGCTACCATCTTTAAAAAACCTATTCCAGAGCTCAACTCAATTGAGAAATCCCTATTCCAATGGACCAGGAATAGAACTTATATGTACATCATGCACTCCTTAATAAGCTCACCCCTGGCTTTGTCATCTAGCAAACATAGCAGGAAATAAATTTGAGAATTGTTTACAGGAAAAATCTTGATGTTGACATTGTCCTCAAAATATAACTTAAAAAATATATAATTTTGTGTCCCATGGGTCTAATCTCTCAAAAATATCCTTTTGCCCAAGTTCGCATAGGTAATTTTTTCATTTTGGCCAAAATTAGGAAAATTAGACTTTTTATACGTCTCACATGTACTCAAACCCTAACAACCCCAATTTCCCTAACCATGTTTTATCTTGTTTGTCTAGTCAAAAAATAAGAGTTTTTATTCAAATCTTGCAAAATGTAAGTTTGCCTTGTGTGTGTATCAAACTTTTCAAGATTGTCGGACTTTGCTCACATTTTGAATAAACAAACTAGCATGTAAATGGACTAATTTTCTCAATTTCTTTGAAGCAAATAGATAATTTCAAACTTTGATTACAAGTTCATTCACTAAACTAACTTGTAATCAAAATTTGATTTCCTCAATTCACTCTATTAAATAAAGCCTCAATCGGATATTTTGAACTTTGATTACATGATGGATATTGAACCATCTTAAAACCAAATTATGATTTTTATGATTTATTATATGAAGCAAAAAGGAGCATACTTTGCCTACACATTGGCTCATTGAAAAGTGTGTAATCAAACCCCAAATTTCTTAATATAAAAACACAATATGAAGAAGAATGGGAAAAGTGGACTTTGAAGATGATGTATACAATGTAAATGGAGCTGAATACACCCAAAAAGTCTAAAATTGCACTGCATTCATTTCCCTTCAATGAATGTCAAGCCATTAATGGGGCACATTTGGCTTCCTTCCCCTTTCCACCTATTTCTACAATCTCCATTAAATTCTCGCATTCATCCCTCTGCTTTCACTCGCCATCCTCCACAATCCCATTTCCTGATTCCCCTCCAATTGTAGGAGCGATATTGATCTTTGACAGACCTTCTGATAGTGATTGATCGAGTGTAATTCCTTGTTTGTTATTCCTCTTATCAGTGCCTTGGATAATGTTTTATTTTGCTAACAAGATATGGGGTTTCATCAAATCAAGGTTTCAACCTGGTCTTTGAGCAAGAGGGTGAATATTTTCCACTAAGAGTTTGCTTGACAATGCATAGTAAGCTTGGATAGGTAATGAAATCTCTATAATACCTGTAATCCATTAATAAATAAGCTTTATGCATAGTATTGAGACTTTGTGAGTTTATAAAAAAAAAGTAAAGCTATCAAGTAGGGGTTGATGAGTTTTAGTTCTTCAATTTATCTAATTTAGTAACTTTTATTTTCCATAATGTTAACATTATTATTACATTATAAATACATTAGTTTGGAAAAAAATATTATAATTTTATCTTGTTAATATATTTGGTGTTTTTAACTATTGATCATTTTCTATGTTTTAAATTTCATTTTTTTTAAAAGGTATTGAGTAGTTGACCTCTATATTTATATTTTATGGCTGCTATTTAGGTTAAATTAATTTGATATGTTAAATTAATGTAAATAATAACATTTTTATTAATTGTTTATATATTATTGATATTATTTTTCTATACAATGTATAAGAAATTATTATGTTTTAAAATTTATGATTTTTTTATTTTAAGAGTCTTATCAAGTTTTTTTTTATTTTTTTCACCGAGTAGTTTAAAATGTGCTAGCCTAGTCTCATCTGAGTCTAAGTCTCAATACTATGGTTTTAGATGATGAACGTCGTTTGCATTAGTAAGAATTTTATTGACTAGTCCACTATCATTAGTGACTTTATTGATAAACAATTTTATAGGCTCAATATCATAGGGTACTTTGCTATGACCTCAAACCTGGTATATGATATCACTTGTAGAAGAATATTTGTTGGGCTAACCAAAGAGGGGAGCCTCAATTCCATGTAGCAGATTTAAAAATTCTACCTTCAACTATCTACATAAGAGAGCCTCCAGTGCTTTAGGGACATCAATGAAGGTTACTCTTTGTTCATCATCAGATTTTTGGAAGGAGACTTTTCCAAGAGAAATTTAGAGGAAGGAGCCACTAGAGTGAACAAATATGGGAGTTTATTCATTCATTTTCCCAAGTTTATATATATCAAAGTCAATGGATTTAATGGTTTCCCCTATTGCCTACCTCTTTATGTAAGTAACAAGTTGCTATTCATGGACCTTTGCAAATTGTTGGTAAAAGTGCATAAGTTCCTTTGTATAAAACACAAGACAAGATTTCATTTGCCATTGGCAACTCTACATGCAAAAAATTTGCAAAAGTGAGGGTGATTGAGAGAGACATTATTATCTTCACCATGTTTTTACATGAAAAATATATTGTCTTCTGAAAACAACAAGTGATCCGCGCAACAAGTCGGGTGATAATTCTGGCGACGGTTGTACCCCAATTGATGACAGAACTTTTAGGAGCCATAACTTTTACACCATAGCTCTAATTGACTCCCCGTTTGAACCGTCAAAAAGCTAAGAATGAGGAGAACATGGTGAGATGGCACAAAGCTTTTCATAGTGGTTTTTAACCCTTGAAACCCTAATGAAATTGCCCTAAATTTCAATTTTAGTAGTGCAGTCTAAAAATAGTAAGTTTCTAAAAATAGTAATTCCTCAAATTTTGTATTATTTTAAATCATGGAAGTTGAACCACTTAATCTCCCTCGATATTAGTGACCTTCCACGTCCTCCTCCTTCCTTACAAATGTGTATAAATAAAGATGTGACCCAAAATGGAAATTAGACATCTCTTCCTAGAGATAAGCTTATGGTTGTGTTGCAATCTTGAGTAATAAAACATCTCTTCTTAGAGAATTCATTGTTACTATGTTATTTTCATGTTCTTGAAATATCTGTCAATCAAAAATTTTGATTTTTGGATCAACAAGTTTGGTGAAGTAATTTTGGGTATTGTGCATAAACAAGGCCCTTTTTTATGAATATATATGATGGATTGTGAAGATGATGATGAGATATAATACAATCAGTTGACCCTTGATCAAATTACTATGTATAATCTAGTTGATTTTCTCGAAGGACACTTGGGGAAGGCACAAGGTCCCTTCAAAAAAATTTGAAGGGCATTTCCAAAGAAAGTGGCCTTTCATAACTATTTCTAAGGGCATTTCCAAAGGAAATGGCCCTTCAAAACTTTTCCAAAGGTCATTTCCAATGATAAAGTGTCCTTCAAAAATGTCCAAAGTGCCCTTTAGAACTTTTTTGAAGGGTCACTTGGAAGAAAAATGCCCTTCAAAAAAGTCTAAAGGGACACTTGGGCTAAAAAGTGCCCTCTAGAACTTTTTCAAATGGTCACTTGAAATAAAAAGTGCCCTTCAAAAATTTTTGAAGGGACCCTTGGGCTAAAAAGTACCCTTCATTACTTTTTTGAAGAGTCACTTGGAAGAAAAGTACCCTTCAAAAAAGTTCAAAGGGACACTTGGGCTAAAAAGTGCCCTTCATAACTTTTTAAAAGGGTCACTTAGAAGAAAAGTGCCCTTAAAAAATGTCTAAAGGGACACTCGGGAAGAAGGTGAGGCAAGAAAGACCCTTTGAAAACATTTCAAAGGGAACTTTTGGGGAAAAATAAAGCCCAACAAGCTAAGGCAAAGAAAGCAAAGGGAAAGAATAAAGAACAAGGGAGATGAGCTCAAACCAAGAGAGGTCGAATGGAAAATACAAGTAACAAGGCAAGAGACCAAACACAAAAAATGAGCAAGGGAGAAACAAAAAGAGCCAAAGGGAAAACACAAACTGGTCATGCAAAAAATGGTCAACATTCTAATGATTTCTAGGGGAGACATGCCTGCTATGTCATAAGATTAGTTGCCTAAAGACTTCCATTGGGTAGAGAGTCATGCAAGGCAAACAAGAGTTAAAAGAGCAAGCCATGGCCAAACACATAAGCTGGAGAGACACACACACAACCAACAAAAAGAAATAAAACACCAAAAAGGGAAACAGTGTGCTCCAAAGCACTTAGGGATAACAAAGACAAAAAGGAAATACACCAAAACAAGGTATATACAAGACATGGCTAGCAAGGGTCAAAATCAAGGCTTCAAATGGACTCCATTCACTAAAATAGGTATATTTTCTCCATCCATTTTGGACAGTTGAAAGGAGTTTCTTTGCTTGCACTTGCTGATGATGTAAGGACCACTCCACAAATTTTCAAACTTTATATGTTTGCCTAATTTTTCTCTATCTTCATCCCATTTCAAGACCAAGTTGCCTTCTTTGAAAACTCTTTCCCTTACCCTTTTGTCAAAATATTTCTTCATGAGAACTTGATGGTGTTCCAAAGCTTTGTGTGCATTATCTCTTGCCTCTTGTATCTACATTAATTCTACTAATCTGACCTCCATGGGAGTGTTTTCAAGTAATTTCAGTTGTTGTGCAAGTTCTAAGGTAGGGAGCTCTTATGATATGGATAGCCTAGCTTCTCTCCCATAGAAAAGTACAAAGATATAATTACCAATTAACTTCTAGGGAGTGATTATGTCTGCCCATAAGGTTGTCTTCAGCTTGCTATGCCATGATCTTTGATTGGTTTCTAATGTCATCTTAATGATTTTGATGAGGTTCTTGTTGGTAGACTCAGCCAATCCATTACCTTGAGTGTAGTAGTTGGATGAGGTACTCAAATGAACTCCAATCAAAAGTTTTAGCACTTATGAAAGCAAGTACATTATTTGAGATGATGACATGAGGAGCTCCAAACCTTGTTATAATGCTATCATAGAATTCCAAGATGGCATTTTCATTTGCTTTATTCAAAGCAACAACCTCTACCCATCTTATGAAGTAGTCTATAGCAATCAATGTACTTGATGGAGGGTTGATCATGCCAATGAAGTCAAGGCCCCATTACATGAAAGGCTAATCCTCTTGGATAGGATTCAATGGAAGGGTAGAAATATTTTGTTTGCCAACAAATTAAGCACATTGAGGACAAACTTTAGACCAATGATAATAGTCATTAAAAAGACTAGGCCAATAGTAACCAGCTCTCATTATTTTATAGTTGTTGTTCTAGGAGAAAATTGACCACCATCTGCACCATTATGGAATTTTTCTAGTAGCATATCAAATTTGTCATTGTTAATGCATCTTAGCAACACATTTCTCATATCCTTCTTAAAGAGAATGCCATCCACAAGACAATAAGTAATAGCCTATAGCCTAAAATACCTTCTTTGAGATTTGTTCAAGCCATTGAGACACTCACCATTTTAAAGAAAACCAATGATGTCTTGTGTCCAACTTTGATTCTGCATTTGATAAGTTGGCTGGTCTTGAACTTGATTCACCAAGGCTTGATATTTTGGCTCTTGATTTAGATGCTAAGTGCTCACATAAACCTCTTCCTCTTGCTAGGTTGGTTACCTTGATGTTAATGTCATATTCCATCACCTTCATGATCCATCCAAATCTCTTCTCATTGAGATCCTTGCTTAGGAGAACCTCCTTGGTACTAGGATGGGAGACCATGACATGAATATTTTTGTTAGAAACCATATACTTGAACTTTTTCAAGACTCTAATGATGATTGAAGCTTGATTTTCAATAAAATAATATCTCACTTTGTAGTCTTCTAAGCCTTGGCTGAAGAAAGTAATTCGCTGTTCAAAATCTTCGTCATTCTTTTGCATAAGCATGGCTGAGATTGTGTCAAGGTTAGAAAAAGTATAAAAGATGAAATCCTTAGATAAATTCAAATTTAAGAGAGTGGGATATGTTATAATTAATTTCTTTATTGACTCAAAGCTGCCTTTACCTTCCTTTGTCCAAGTAAAAAATTAGTTCTTTTTTAGCAAGGCTGTGATAGGCTTTACCATAGTTGAAAATTTTGGGATAAACCTCCTTACAAACTTTATTTTTCCTAATAAACTTTATATCTATTTTTTGTGTTGAGGCAAAGACAACCCTAGAATAGCTTCAATCCTTTTTGGGTCAATAGATAAGTCTTCTTTTGAAACAACATGACCTAAAAGCTTGCCTTCATGGACAATAAAGATGCACTTCTTTGGATTGAGGAATATGCCATACTATTTACACTTCTCAAACACTTTCCTTAGATGTCCCATATGATCAACACAATCCTTTGAAAAAATGGTTATATCATCAAGGTAAACAAGCAAAAATTTATTGATCAAACCTTTAAAATCCATGTCCATTGCGCTTTGAAACGTAGCTCCAGCATTAGATAAACCAAATGGAAAATTATTGTAGGAAAAGGTCCCCCACTTGGTGGTGAAGGATGTCTTGAATTGATCCCCTTCATTTACCAATATTTGAATATAACCTGAATAACCATCAAGAAGTGAGAAATGTTGAGAACCTAAAACAACATGCAAAATTTATTCCATGGAAGGGAGTGGGTAATGATCCTTGAGAGACACTTTATTTATATCATGAAAATCCACACAAATTTTGATTTTTCCATTCTTATTTTCAACCAGCGCAAGGTTGGCTACATAAGTTGAGTGCTTGATAGGAAAGATAATCCTAGACTCAATGATTTGGTTAGCTCTTTCTTCATGAGTTCTTCTACCTTGGGGTTGATTGGCCTTTGCTTTTGTATTACTGGTTTAGCTCCATGTTCCAACTCAATGGTGTGATGAGTTATACTTGGGTTGAAGCCATTTTAGTCCTTTTATTCCCAAACAAAGATGTCATGAAACTCTCTGCATAATGCAATAAAAGCTTGCCTTTCTAGCTGAGAACAAGTATTTCCAATCTTCAAAAGTTTGTCCTTGAAAATCAGAACTCTCTCATAGTTCTCTTCTTTTGTTAACATGCTCATTATTTGGTTTTTATTTTGATCATCCTCATTGAAGACACTCTCCAAGGTAATCATCCCCTTGGGTATTTTATTTGTCTTCAGATGTATAATCTACTTTTCATAATGATCATGCGACTTATTTTGATTTTTTGAAGAGAAGCCTACCTCATTTTGCAAGAAAAGTGCAATGTGTTCATCACCTTAAAACACTTTCCATGACACTTCATTATCCAGAATGGAATGTCTCACAATGATCTTGATATGGGATTTATCTTTCTCTTGTTCAATGTTAGCAACTGAGTCAAAATGTGCTCCTATTGTAGCCAATCTATCAGTGTGCTCGTTCAAGTCTCTTGATATGGGTTAGATGTTGAAGGCATCAAAATCATCAATTAGATCCCATACCCTATGCTTGTGGGACTTGACCAAGGGTTTCTTGACTATAGCTTGAATTCTCACTTGATGAATAACCAGCTCACTATTTCCATAGACTTTCAAAATCTTGATTCCTCTCTTCTTTGCCCATTGGAGATCATGAACAAAGCCTTCATATTATACCACGTTTCAAGTGAAGCTAAAGTAAAACATATAATAAAATTATTAATGATTATTTGATGGGAAAACCAACATGACACTAGCTCCTATGCCTACTTTACTCCTTGAACCATAAAAGAACATTTCCCACACACCATCAAACTCATGATCTTCATTAATGAGTGAAGGAATTGGGGCATTCTCTTCATCCATGTAGTAAAATCCCAAATCATTTTACTCAATGAAAGTGTAAGGATCAAGGCCATGTTTTTCAATATTGTGCTTATCAAAATAGAGGCCAGAAATACCTTCAAGATGAGAAGATGTTTCACTATTCAGGACTATTTCTTCATCTTTGCTAATTAGATAGTTTTGATTTGTCATTGTCTCCAAGTATGGCTTAATGTGGAACCTTGCTAAGTGTTGAGTCCTTATGGTTACCTTGGTTCCATACCTCATCTTGAAATCTATTAAGGACCAATTAGTAGAATGGTATCCTCCTATCTTAGTTGTAAATTCCCTAGATAAGCATATAGCAAAGTGTACTGGAATGTACACCACCACAATATCTTACATGATAGGGAAGCTTGGGCAGCCATGTAAAAACACTTTTAGACCTCTAACCAATTATACTATCTTAGTTAGAGTTCCATCCAACTGCAACACACCTTTACTATGTAGCTCATAGTTCAAATCCAGCTTATCATCCACTACTTTAGGCATAATAGTAGTCCTTACTCCACTATCCACAATACAATTGTGGACAAACTTATCTCCCACAATGAGTGTCAGGTAGAAGGGTGAAGGGTTTTTAGCTTTAGTGGAAGGCTCCAAATGATGATTTGGAGAATTTGTGAGATCCAAACTATGATGCTTTGAAGATTGAGGGGCCACCTGCATGCTTGCTAGCTGCTCTTATAGAAGCTCCTTTTAACTAGGTATATGCAGAACCTCCCAAAGGGATATGCTTGTATTAGTGATCTTTAATGATTCCATGATATTTGGAGATGGATTATTGAGATTTTCCTACATTTTTTATGGTAATAAAGGATCTGTAGCTTGATGTGTTACAATCTTGGTATCTTTGTTTACATTTTGATTCTATTGAGGAACATGATTTGTAGAAGGTGCATCACTTTGATTGGCATTTTATGGCCTTGAAGAGGCATCACTTGGAACTATATGTGTCTCCTGGTTCTCTCCCAATGCTCTCTTTTTGGCCCTTGTATTGGCTATAATTGACATGCTTTGAGTCAAAACAAAATCATCTTTTTCTTGAAAATTCATCATTCCTACACTTGGGCTACTACCTTCTCCATGACTATCCCTTTGATTGGGACATGCTTCTTCTACTATCATGTAAGGAGTAGCTTCCTCTTGTGTACTCAAAGCATAGTTGGTTCCTCCATCATCATGTGTAAACTAACCTTGAGGCTACCCCCATTGGTCCACATGATCTTCTCCTTGCACTAGATTTACATGAACTGGAACAACAACCTTTACGGGAGGAGTAGAATTTGGATTATATGTATCAGGCTTCTTGTTATAACCTTTTTTGATTTTATCTCCTCCTTTGATAATTGTATTAGGATGGAGCCATATATCCTTGTTGAGGATAGTATTGTGCATTAGGAGGAGCACTTTCCTGATATTAAGCTTGCTTGAGCTAATCTCTCAATGATCTAATTTTTTCATCCTTGTCCATAATATTATCCACATTCTTGGGAAAGGCTCTTGGCTTCACATTGGCATTGGGAACTGGAGACATGCTTGGAGATTTAACCAAATTATGGGACATCAAAGGCATGGAAACTCTTAGAGGGAGTCTTCTAGCTTGAATCAAGTTATTCTCAACCTCAATTGCTAGCTCATATGCACTTGGAAGAGTGAATCCTCCCATTGACTACAACATAATAACAACATCAATACCAATCCCTTTGAGGTATGTTGGGAATACAAAGCTAGTAGGAGGTCTCCTGATTGGTGGCAGCCTATACCATGTTCTTTGAAATATCTCATTGAAATCTCCTATGGATTCATTTGGACCTCTTCTTATTACATTCAGTTGATGTATTAGGGAAGCATGATCACTATTATTTTTTAATATTGTCACCAATAGGTCTCCAAAACCATCCCAACTTGTAATGCAGCCCCCCTCCAACATTCTATACTAGTCAAGTGCTTTGCCTTTTAAAGACATATCAAGTAGCCTAATGGCTATGTGGCCCTAGTAACATTATGGAAATTGAAAAAAATTAGAGATGTCTCTAATATGCTCAGATGGAGGAATAGGATCCTCTCCATTAAAACTAGGAAGATTCTTCATAGTATTTAGAGGGATGGGATCATATACAGGAAGCTCTATTAGGCTTTGGGTATTAAAATTAGGAAAGGGTTGATGTCTATCTATCTCTCCCCTTTCCCCCATTTCTCTTCTTCCTCTATGATCCTCTATTTCTTCTTCTTATTCAACTTCCTCTTCTCCTTAAACTTATTCAACCTCTTCTACTTCTTCCCCAAAACCTCCTTGCCAAGGATTTAATATGGCTAAGAGTGGTTCAGGGTGTTGTTCTTTAGGAAAAACTTTAGCTAAAGGGGCTTGGTCAAAAAATCTTAAGGACCTTGTGAGGACCATGTAGGATAATGTATAAAACTTGGTCTAGAACCAGGGATTCACACCTTTTTGGAGTTGCTAAATGTTGGGTTAAGGGTATTTCTACTACTTAGGCCTATCAAGACCATCATTTGCTTTGACTTAGTAATAATTTATGTCCCATTAGGTGTGCCAGAACTATTTTCTCTAAATATTTCACCCTAAAAGATGGCTATTTAGGCATCCTCTATATTTTGGCAATGTTGGGATATTTCTAGGCTTGTGGTTGTGCCTATAAGTGGAAATGAACCTCTAGGTTGAAAGGGATAGCTCCCTGTATTAGCTTCTTGTCCAATAAAACTATTGAAGCAGTTTGTATGAGTGAAAAGAGTTAGAAGGTTGCATAAATAAAAATCCTAGTCTAAAATGGTGATTCACCAAGAATTAGTATCCACGTGTATGCCCTATACTTATGCACAATAGAGTAGAATATAATCTATAACTCAAGTTATATAAGATCCCAACATAAGTATTTAAATGTAGAGATAAAATAAATGAGATCACATAAGGTAAATAACTAAAAAAGACAACATGTATAGTCTGGAAAAAGGTTACACATGTGTAAAATCTCACATAGCTAAAATGCACTCTACATGACCTATTGGATCAACTCTTTGCTCAAAATCATGGAGGATAGAGAATGAAAGGATAAAAAATCACTTGATATGACATTGTGTCTCTTGCATGCCTAGGTAAATGTCTATAACTTAGAAATAAAATAGACTTATTCTTCTTTACTCAAAGATAAGAAAATGGCAAAACATTCTAGTAGGGCTTCACTGTACTATCTATAGATGATAAAACAAGAGCCCAAGGTTCCTATTTATAGAAAAAGAGGGAGAGAAGAGAGAGATCTTGGGTGCCAAAACAGAAGCCTCTAAAATGGTTTACAGTCACCATCCTAGTGAAACTGATTCCAACTATTATCTCATTCAGTAGGAGTTTGTCCTTCTCTTTGATTCACCCTCTTGAAATGACCAGGATCACTACAAAATCAATGGTGAGATGACCCTCTATAATAAATGGCTCAAATCACTATTGTGAACCTTATATTCCTCTTGAAATCTTTTGTGTTTTTCACTATAGACCCATTTGGGCCTTTTGAATTGCTTTCCTTATAAACCTATAAGTTTAGCATGTTGGGAAACCTAATTTACACTATCTTTGCCCTTTTGGGTTTTTTGATTGCTTCTACTTATAAAATTCATACACAAAGCTTGTTTGGAAACCCAAATTGCACTACAAAGTCATTCAGGTTTTCCAAGTGACTTTACTTCTTACTTGCTCCTTTAGGTTATTCTATTGATTCTACTTATAAAAGTCATAAGTAAAGCTTGTTGGGAAACCTAATTTGCATTACAGAGTCATTCAAGTTTTCCAAGTGACTTTACTTCTTAATTTCTCCTTAACATCTAATTGGCCACCCTAAATTTGATGTCTTGTAGCATGTCATGTCTTTGAATCCCAATGGTTAGTTGGAAACCCTTAATTCTATGTCATATAGCATGTCATCTTTGCACTTCAATGGCTAGTGGGTTGTATTAAACTTGACATCCTATAGCACATCATGGGGATCCATTGGGTCAGGTTTATTATTTTGGGAAATTTTCTTGAAGAAATTCCTTCAGACAATTTTTTTAAAGGAATTATTTTAGGGGTTTTGCTTGAAAGGCAATGGCTAGTTCCTTCAGGAACTTTTCTTGAAGGACACTTGGGAAAGTGTCCTTTGAAAAAGTTTGGAAGGACACTTTGGGAAGGCAGAATGTCCCTTCAAAAACTTCCAAAGGAAATGACCCTTCAAAAAAAAATTGAAGGGAATTTCCAAAGACAAAGTGCCCTTCAAAAGAGTCCAAAGGGACACTTGGGAAGAAAAGTTCCCTTTGGAACTTTTCCAAAGGTCACTTGGAAGAAAAATGCCCTTCAAAAAAGTTTGAAGGGACACTTGGGATAAAAAGCACCCTTCATAAATTTTTCAAAGGGTCATTTGGAAGAAAAGTGCCCTTCAAAAAAGTTTGAAGGGACACTTGGGAAGAAGGCAAGGCAAGAAAGGCCCTTTGAAAACCTTTCAAAGGGCACTTTTGGGGAAAAACAAACCCCGATAGGCTAAGGCAAAGAAGGAAAAGGGAAAGAAAAAATAACAAGGGAGAAGATCTCAAACCAGGAGAGGCTGAAGGGAAAAGACAAGTAACAAGGAAAGAGACCAAACATCGAAAATGAGTAAGGGAGAAATGAAAAGAGCCAAAGGGAAAACACAAATTGGTCATGTAGAAAATGGTCAACAATACCCTTTCACTCAAAAACAATCTAAAAAATTATTTGAAATGATGTACTATATTCCCCCTTTAGAGTCAAGGTTTAAATAACATGTGCATGCAATCACTCATCAAAATATTAGAGTTATAAACACTGTGTGTAATAATATGTATATAACTAATACCATTTTGAAAATTAGATAAAACACATATAACTATTGCAACATATCCCATGTATAAATCCTCAGTAGGATAAACATAGGAAACAATTCATGCCCCAAGAGTCATGTTATATCTAAAAGACAACATTGTGTAAATCTCAATCCATAATATACTATTCTAGTAAGCATCAAGGATATATAGAAATATATGCACACATAAGACCCAAATAGGTGTCACAAAACCTCTAATGAGGATGATGAATATGATGGGGTCAACAGCATACCTCATAATAGATATACTATGTGAGAATCATGTAATATAGATAGTTGTGTGGTAAGTTACATGGGTGTACATATCCTCCAATGAGGATGGTAGTGCACAAGGCAACAACATGCCATGGTCAATGTTCAAATAATGGTACAATCGAAAACATTGGACTTAGTCTTCAACTAAAAGGGAAGTGTGGTTTTTTCATGTGATTTTAAATTAATTTACATGTTAATAATTATCAAAATTTAAGATTGGTTTACAGGATTGTGAAAGGTATTAATAAAAATACTTTAAATATATTTATTTGAAAGATATTAAGAGATATCAATTTAGAAGTTTTTATTTTGAATTTTTTGCATATCATAATTATTAAGAACTATATTATCACGTTTATGAAAGTTCCTTCTCTTGTAATAAATCATGTCAATTTAACTATGTCAATGTGTCAATTTAATTATATCAATGTATCAATTTTGAAAAAATATTTCCAAGAAAAGGGACTCCAAACTCCACCATATAATCAAGAAATTAGATTTTTTGATTGACTTCTCTAAAAAATAGATTTTTCTTTAAATGAAAATCAAATAGACATCAAATTTAAGGTTAGAATTAAAAGTGAACACACTCGCAGGTATTACAACCCACCACCCCCTTGATGTCATTGTACAATGCCTCTTTGTGTAATAATATATAAAAGGTAGCACAAAATCTCATCCTAAAGAATGTACAAGAAATAATTAAATATAAAAATGAAAACAAATATTTCTAAAGCATTAGTCCTACATAACAAAATTTAATAAAGAAGATAATAAAGGAGGGGCCCATGTAATGAGATGAAACATATTGTTCTTAAGAAATATTTTTAATACTTGAAGTAGTAAAGAAGTGTGTGATGGGTCTAAGTCCATGTGAATTAATAGATATGCAATGTATCTTAGGCCTACCATATATGCTTGGAAGATAACCACAAGACCTCTTCTTGTTAAGGGTGTGAGAGAGATGGAAATAGAAAGTAATTCTATGGGATGTTTATTTGGAAAGCTATCAACAAATGGCAATTTTATATGCACTCATGCGACTCCATAATCACTCTTGCATACTATTACCACAACATTTGAGATGTTGCAGACAAAATGTATAATAAATAATTATGCTCAATAGTCTCCATATTATTTTATCTCAAAAATAATATACAATCCATACCTATCTCTTGCTACCATCAAGGAGAAGCACAAGGAGTGGCTACTAAATAATCTATTGAGTTTGTTTCATAACCACTGCTTCATTTTTGTGATCAACCTAAATTTAAGCAACTATATAAATAGGTGCACAACAAAATATTATTCGTGCACACATAGAGAACAATTCAATAACTATATTAAAAAAAACTCCAAATTAAGTTTAACTTTGTGGGTGAGTGTGAACAAGACCATTCCAACACCATCCCTTAAGTGCAGAATAGAAAGTGAAAAAAGAGAAAGCAAAGAGCTTAATATGTATAAAATCATGTAAAAAATGTCCAATATATAAAAATAGATATACCATGTTGGAATACAAATCATGTGACATTTATGTATAAGTAATATAATATCATTTTTTAATTAAGAAACAATGTTATCATTAGGCACAAGTGTTTGATAGTATCCATACTCAATAAATATATGATTAGTATAGGGGTCATCGATATTATATATGGGTATCATGCCCCCTAGAATAATATAAGTACGTATATGATCGATGAATCTCCTAGGAGAGATGAATATGGTAAAAATGTTCCCATTCATGCAAAATATATCAATTGAATAAATCCTAAGGGCCAAGTAGGTATAATGACCCTATTGGAAAATATATGAGTTATGCACACCAATGTGAGAGATATAATCATGTATGTGTAATTGTAAAAATCATAATGCACTAAGATAAAAATGGTGCATAGGAATGGGTTCCCACTAGTGTAATAAAGGAAGATAAGTAGTGTGGCTCCATAAATTAAAATAGAATCAATGATGCTCAAGCATAGATAATGTGATGCATGCCTGTCTAGGCATGAAGGTATGTGTATAAATGTATGCTCATGTAATGTTCAAACTTAATGAAGGGGTTATCAAGCTGGAAAATGACTTGAGTTGGAAAATGATTTGAGTTAGAAACTAGACCCGAGTTGTAAACCTAAGTTAGAAACATGGCCTTGATGAAAAGGAATTCAAAGATCAATTTGTATGGTTGATTGGTGTAAGGCATAGTTTGGGTCTTCTGGAGTAACTCAGTCCTCCCATGTGGGTTTATTAGATAATCGAATCAGTGTCACATGGCCCTAGAAAAGTCTCACCTTATGACAGTTAAGTAGAAGGATATGGATTAAAGGCTCAAGGTGATAGGGATAAATAATATTCCCCAATAAATGTTATTGGTGCAAAAATTATGTATATTATGATTATAAGGAAATGTGGGGTAGAATGAATAACAATCATAATAATATAATCATGAGTGATGTGGTACCAAGGTGTAATATATATTCAAATATTAATTACACATAATAATATATAATCATCCACGTAATACAATCATGTACATATCCATGTCAACATACAAAATGTAGGTAATATCAAGATAATAATCCATGAAAATTAATTCTATATAGTAAATAAGAAGCTAGAAAGATGATGTCCTATAAAACCATTCTATGAAAATGCTGCCTATTGAATCTGTAAGACTACTAAAAATATATAACCTATATATCCTATATCTCACCCATCAAAGTATACCATGAAAATCAGACATGTAAAACATGAATATATAAACTTCTAACATAGGTAGATAAAAATGATATGTATCATATGACAAATAATAGGAAAAAAATTATTAGTATATTTTACAGATATTATTATATTTTTCATTTTTTTAATGAGATCATAAAATAATCTACATATAATATGGTACAATAATAATTATGTATCAACAAAGCATTAGGTATAGGCCAACCTGACCACTTTATAAGCTATCTCTAAACATAATGTCGCAATCATGAATACTCAAACACGACACACAAAGCATTAAAAGTAGAAAAAAATAGGAGAAGAGAACCCAAATCATAAAATAAGATAGTCATCATGAAATAGAGGGCTAAAAATATAATATAATTACCAACGAACTCAAATTTGTAGTCCAAATATAACATATGTAGTAATGTAGAAACAATCTTAAATAACAGATGACTAGATGTAACAAGCTATAAACATGTGTAGAAAGCAAAATTAGAAAATTTCATATCAATAAAATTTTATTTAAAGTTACAAAAGATTCATTTTAGGTGGAGTTTTTGAAAGCACAAGATTGACCAGGTTTTAAACATACATAACATAATTGTATAATTGACCCCTGATATGGGTCATTATTTATTGGTAGTGTTTGAGATCTTCTAGCTTTATACCTAAGTTTTAAAAATAATTCTCATCTTTTTTATATCACATATTTTTCATATGATTCATTTTAGATATAACATTATAATCCATAACTTGATGTGATAATTTGTTAAATGTTGAGAAAAATGCATGTAATAGAGCACAATCACTCACCTCATTGAATTTTTTCTTCATGGTATTGTGAGAATATAATATGGTATTATTCAAATCAATGTTGTCTTTCTCCATAATGTATTATCATTCTTATTTTGATTTATATCATTTTAGATATAAATATTTGAACCTAATGGCTATTTTTTTCAAAATGTGGGAATGGAGGACCACTAAACTGTATCAGTTGGTCACTTTTATCCATAAGATAAGCATGGTGTTTCCAAGCATAAAATGTGAGAAAGATTGCCTATAATCTTGGGGAGTATAATATAATTATCCAATACCAAATATATTCATGTCTTCTAAATATTCTTCTGGGTCACATGGTGTAAAGCTAATTTTTTATATTTGTTTATATATGTGTTAAAATCATAATTTTAATTATATCATCATTTCAATTATAATTTCTTATGTATGTGATCAGGTTCTTAATTTTCATTTGTATCACCATATTCATTATTATCTTGAGCAATAATATCATTAGTGGTCTTACTATATGCTTCCACAATGTATATGTTATTTATATGGGAATGGGTTTCTGAGGTGCTTTGGAAACAAGAAAAAATAAAATAATTTGAAGATTCCTTGGCCACTCAATCCCACATGCTTGTGTAAGAGCTACTGAGCAACCCACCTTTTTTTTCAATCCAATGGTTAATGTATCTAGCCAAATCTATATACAATAAAATCTCCTCATCTTACCATACGATCACTTCTACTAATAGAAACCCTAATAAAGTATGGAATGGCCTAATAAAATAAATAATTTGACTTAAAAAAAGGCTTTTTTTTTTTACATAGTAATATTTTAACCAAATAATCTTAAACACAAAATGGATGTGTACCCTCATAGTATCCTAACAATAGTAGATGAGGAAGCCATCCCACACTTGTTCCTTTTTTGTCCTCTAGTCAAATCCCTTTGGACCTTTATGGCTACACTCTTTTATAAACCACTCTTAACCTCAACTCAATTAAGCAATCCTTATTCCATTGGACCATAATTAGAACTAATATGTAAATCATATTTCCCTTCAATAAGCTTACCCTTGGTAATCTTACCCTTGGTTTTGTCATTAGGAAAACATGCTGGAAAACAAATTTTAGAATTTTTTAAAAGGAAGAGCATGATTCTAGAAAATTATCCATTTAGTGAAAGATTAAATTAAAAAAATCACCTTTGGGATTATTAGAATTAGGAAATATGTCAAACCTTCTCTTATCAATATTATGGAACATTCCTTTCCTCTACAATCTTATGTGATGTGTAATGACACCAAAGTATCAATAGTCATTGCCTCCCAATGGTTTACAAAAGATGAATTTTTACAACCTCCCTCTATAATTTAACCAAGTAAAAAACTAAGAGTGATTACATGATAATTTTTAAGCATGCCCTCAAGGAAAAGGAGGCATTGGAAAGGGCTCCCTTGAATTGAAAATTCCCATCTCCATATAATTGAAAAGTTTAGAGTATAATATCATTGACATTTTAAGAGTTATACAAGGAGTTTAGTTTTTAAATCAAAGAAAACATCACAATATAGTTGTTGATATGTTATCCAAGATAGATGTTCCTATTAATATTAAAGGATAGATTCATTTGTGTCATGATTTAATTGACCTCCCTAGGCCTTTATAGCGAGATGTGGCTATAGAGAAATATCCTTCACACATCAATTTTATAAGAATGGTTAAACCCAACTATTTTTTATTTTGGGTTTTACACACCCATTCTTTAATTTGAAAAATATTTTATACTTCCACACCTCACAATAATATATCAATTTTTTCCTACATATTTAATATATTGTCCTCACTTTTTACATTAAGATCATCACAATATAATTATTGATATGTTATCCAAGTTAGATGTGACTATTAATATTTGGGTATAACTTCAAATATATTATGATGTAATTGACCACTCTATGCCTTTAAAATGAGATGTGGCTTTAGATAAATAACCACCATACTATTTATTTGAGTTTACGCATCCCTTCTTTGACATGAAAAAAGATTAGTTCCACACCTTCTCATTTATGACAATGTATCATTTTGTTTCTACACATTTTCTATTTTATTGTCACTTTTTATTAGGTTGTTATTTTCCTATATTTCGATATACTCTTTATATTCTTAACTCCCTCAATTATATGATTCTTATGTTTGACTTTATTTGTTTTAATTTTTGTGAAAGGTTGAGTGGTTTACTATTTCTCATATTGTAGGTTATGCTTATCAACATAATTATAAAATTTTAATTATAAAAAAACATGATTAGATGTTTAATTTTTAAAAAAAATCCAAAATATATTTAAATATAATATAAATAAATGAAAGATATAAATAAGTATAAATTGAAAATGAATATTGAGAAAATTCAAAATGCTCTAACTATATATGATTCCAAATCATAGCAAATTATTTCAAACATTTTAATTTCATATCACATTTCTAAAATTCAAGTTAAATAAATTAAATATAAAAAATAACTCAAAAATATGTGACATGATGTTAATTATATCAAAACCTAAATAAATATTGGAGAAGATGTTTAAAGATATACAATACTTCATCTAATATATAAAAGTTTAAAATAAAATGAATTAATTAATTAATTAAATTTTAATATATAATATAAATATAAAATAATTAAAAATACTAATAACTACACTTTAAAAAAATCAACAATCATAGACATAAAACTTAAATATAAGTGAAAATTTAAATATAAAAATAAAATATAAATGAAAAGGAAAGCAGCATTGATAACCTTACAATGTATAAGGTCCTTCCCATTCAAAATGTAAAATTCTACGATTTAAGCTCATTTATAGGGTTTAAAATAATTAATTATTACTTACAACTAAGTTACTTTTTTAATAAAAATTTTTAGTTAATAAAACTTAATCTTATAAAAATATTTAAATTTTTTCATATATATATATATATATATAATTACTTCAAATTTTAATTTCAAAATTAATTATATATTTATATATTTTTGCAAACATACATTATAATATAAAAAATATAATTAAAAAGAAATATAAACATTATATTGTCAGTTTAGAATTACATGTCAATAATTATAAATGTCAACAATAATTTAAACTAAGTTTTGAACTTTTAAAAAATAAATCAAATTAATTCATCAGATATGTTTTAACCACATCCTTAAGATTTATAAGGTTTGGGTTAGTTCTGAATTAAATTATAAAAAATATTGGAGTTATCTCATTTATGAGTAAGCATCTATCATAATAAAATTTCCTCAAAAAAAAATTATCATGAACTCAGATCAATTTGAAGTTACATGTCGATAAATATAATTGTCAATAATGGTGTATACTAAACATTAGACTTTTTAACAAAGAAATCAAACTACTTCATCAAAGATGTTACAATTGTAACTTGGACACTACGATCAAATGTTAATTGCTATTTGTAAATTTACTTGGTTTATTTGATATACTATGCTATGAAATCATGGGTAACCATTCATATGCATAGACAGACTAATATTTCTCACTTGAGGTATTCTTCAAAGCTATTTAAATAAGTTAGGTAATATTTAATTTATCATCACAATATTAGATATTTCTTACATGCATTTATGGGTCATGAGAATTATTTATGTAACTTTTGAGGAGTCTGAGAATATATATAGACAAGTAAAAATCAAATAAATGTGATATTAAGATGAAAACTGAACACTTCAATCAAATCCTAATTGTTAATTATAATTTTTCTTGGTTTATTTGGTATACTATGCTATGAAGTCATGGGTAACCATTCATATGCATAGGTAGACTAATATTTCACTTGAGGTATTCTTCAAAGGCATTTAAAGAAACTGGGTGACATTTAATTTGTCATCACAATGTTAGATCTTTAATTACATGCATTTATGGGTCATGAGAACTATTTATGCAACTTTTGAGGAGTATAAGAAGATATATGGACAAGTAAAAATCAAATGGATGTGATATTAAGATGAAAATTGGATGCTTCAATCAAATCCTAATCGTTAATTATAAATTACTTAGTTTAATCGATATATTATGCTATGAAGTCGTTAGTAACCAGTGATGTGCATAGGCAAACTAATATTTCTCACTTGAGGTGTTATTCATATGCATAAAATAAAATAAAGTGATAATTAAATTTTCATCATACTGTCAGATCTTGCATGCATTTATGGGTCATGGAAACTATTGATGCAACTTTTGAGGAGGTAGAGAACATTTATGGCCAGTTAATAATTTAAACAATGTGATATGCATTCACTAGGCTAAAATTAGATTCTTCATAGAACTAAATGAGTGAGATTATTTTTATAAGAGCTTTCCTAGCATTCCAAAAAGTAAATTCACTTCAACAAGAAAATTTCCTAGCCTTACATCATAGGGTTCTCTCAAAAGGCATGGAATTGTTTTAAGAGTTGTAGGAATAAATAATCAAATATTATTAAATCTAACTATAAGATATTCAAGTTCACTCAATACATAATAACGTGTAGTAATGGTGTTGCACATTGTATTTAAATATGTAAAAACTTGAAAATACAAAAAGGGGGAAAATATAATTAAAAAATAATAAGAAAAAGTGTAAAAAATAATATGCCTTCCTATTCTCATAGTTGGGGCCATAATGGAATGCCTTTTTACTATAAACAAGTAAATGAAGGCCAATGAAACTAGTAATTGGGGCCATTGTGTTGGGGAGGGAGGGTTGATGAAAGGAGGAAAGGAGAACATTAAATAGGGCTCAACTAAATAAGCAATAGGGATCAATAAAAGAGACAAAACGGAGAGAAAAACACCTTGCCATAAAGAGAAAAAACCCAATGAGTGAAGAAGAAAGCATAAGATAAAATAAATATGGTAACAAAGACAAAAAAAGGGGGGCTAAAAGGCGTAAACAAAAATGAGAAAGGCCATAAGAGATAAAAATTGAAATGAAAAAACAAAGTGGGGAAAAAATAATATAGAAAATCTACACAATAGAGAGAGCTTAAAAGTGAAAGCTTTAAAACAATAGAAAGGGGACAAAACAATAAAGGACCTTGTCTAAAATTTAAAAAAATACAAAAGGGAACAAAAAATAGTAGAGGAGAGAGAAATCCCAAATATGAGATCTTAGAATCAAACAAAAAATTACAAAAACAAGCACTTTGAATAGCACTTAAAACTATTTTTGTGTTTTAAACCAACTGGCCATTAGAACCAACATTGTATAGAGCAAAGATAAAAACAATAGGATAATGGGACAAAGGAGAAGTGATATGGAAATGAGACAAGGAGAGCAATAAATAGGCTTTTATGGGAGAAGTAAAGAGGATCAATGAAAGAGACAAATAAGAGATAAAACACTATGTTATAGAGAGAGAAAAAGAGTGAAGAAAGAAAGCATAGAAAATAATAAATATGACCACAAAAGAGAAAATCCAAAAAAATAAAAATGTTAAAAGGTGTAAACAAAAAGTAAAAATATCATAAGAGGGGGAAATAGAATAAAAAAATAAATCATGGAGCCAAGAAAATAATAGTTCCATCAAAGAGAGAGAGCTTTAAAAGGAAAGCATCAAAGCAAGAGAAAATTAAAAAACAACAAAGGACCCCACTGGAAGGAAAATTGACCAAGCAAAACAAAAGGAAAATCAATAGAGATAAAAAAAGCCCAAAAATAGAGAAAAAAACAAAAAAAAACATCCAAAACATCCACTGTATCATAGGGACCAAAGATGGGATGCCCAAACCAAAGGAACAATTACAGAAATAAGCACTATCGATAACACCCACAACTATTTTTGTATTATAAACCAAAACACTAATAAAACGAAAAATGCATAGTGTAATGAAAATAACATTAGGAGGAAATTTCAGAGGAGGAGGGATGTGGAAAGGAGGCAAGAAGAGCATTAAATAGGGCTCAACGAGAGAAGCAAGGAGGATCAATGAAAGAGACAAAGCAGAGATACAAACCTCCACCATAAAGAAAGAGAAAAAATAGAGAGTGAGGAAGAAATAAAAAATTAAAAATAATAATAAAGTCCATTGAGGGAAAATGCAAAAAAACTAAAAAGGCTAAAACACATAAACAAAAAGGAGAAAGGCCAAAAGAGCAAAAAATAGAAAGAAAGAAAGTGGTGATCCAAGAACTAAAACACCCCCAAAAAGAGAAAGATAAAATAAAAGCCTTAAAGCAAGAGAAAAGGGGAAAAAACATCAAATGACCCCATCAGAAGGAAAAAATACAAAGGTGAACAAACCCAAAAAAGCTACAGAAAAGTCAAAAAAGCTATACACCATCAAAAGCTTCCACTCTACCATAAGAAGCAAAGACAGGATGTTGGAATCAAATGAACAATTACATAAACAAGAATTATCAATAGCAATCAAAACTATTTCCATGTTATTTACTATCATTATTTATAATCAAATTAAAGTCTTTCCATTTATGTAAGTCAAACCCCACCTTCTTTTTTTTCTTGTTGGGGTGATTTGTCCCTGTATCCACTAACTAAACTACTACGACATTATTCTCTATATAGCAATCATAGTTCGCATACTCATACTTAGAGAATACTCGCCAAGCCAAAAAAAATTACTCAAAAAATACTCAACAACTTTAAAAAACACTTAAATTTCTTTTTAAAACTACAAAATGCATCAATACTATACAAATTATAATTTAAAAATGTATCAAATGAGTTTATGTAATATTCCAAATCATAATATTTTACATTAATTTGGTTTTCTTGGAATTCCTTTTTAAAATAAAATTTTATAAAAAAATAATTTAAATAATAATAAAGTCAAATTTAATTAATTGTTTATCTCTAAATACGGATTTCAAATATTACAAAATTTCACCACAAGGGGTTTTGCCCTTGGGTTCGATAACAAGGATTTTTGTTCTTGTATTTGGGTTACACAATTAAGGGGTTATGTCCTAAAAATCAATTGTAAAGCAACTGCTTATACAGGTTATATATTCAATACATAATTGGATGAATGTCTTTTTCCCACTTCAATGAATGAATATAAATATGGCATAACCTCTCCATCAAACATTGTGTCTTTTTCAAGAGTGGTGACTATTCATTTAATGAAGGTTGACTGAATTAATTTAACATCAACAATTTTGAATAATTAATGATGATAATTACTCCTTTAATAAGAACACTTAAACCAAAGTGTATTGTCTATGCATTGCTATGATTTGTTGCCTTTGTATTGGCTGACTACATTTTATTTGCCTTGTGTTCATTGAGTTCTTGAACTAGATGTTAATTGTGTTGTTATTCTTTCTCGACTATTGTGCAATTGTTAGAAGTGGATTTTGACTGCTATGATTTTGATTGTGGGTGATTTTTGAGGATATTACAGAACTCCCTTCCTCAAATTTCTTTTCCACAAGCAATTGTAGTAAAAATGAGGATTCTATTTCTTCTTTCTCTGTATTTCTTCTCAACTTCTCAATATCATACTTGAGTCTCTCATTTTTTGCATTCAATCCTCCAACTATTCCAGCCTATGTTTGAACTAATGTCTTCCTCTTCAATGATATAATATCATATCCAACACATGATTAGGTTGTAATCATGTTAATACCACCATAGTTTGCATATTTGGACTCGTCAATGGTTGGATTCTAGTCGGGGTCAAATAAAAGTAAGAATACTAACTCATTATTTAACTTTTTATTAAAATAATCACCTAATTATTTCTTATAAGTAATTATTATTCCATCTAGATGTAGCCATTGCCCCCACCGATGATCACATAAACCTAGAATGATATCAAGAATCTAAGTTAAATTGGAAACTATAACCACCCTATCCTTTGTATTAAATAATAATCAAAAAAACACTAGAAAGAAATGAAGCTAGACACTGAAGTTTTCTTGATGATCTACTATCTCTAGGTTTAAATGGATATTGAAATTCCTGTTGGTGCCATCTTCCTTTTCCATAGTATCTATTTAAGCTTCTACAATACTAGAAGCTTCCTTACTACTCATTTCTTGAAAGAAAGTATTATCCACAAGTTTAAGATGATTAAACAACTTCCAAAATAAACAAATTAATTACATAATGCTAAAAGAGGTATTATTTGATTATATCACATCTATTACAACCTTAAACTTGAAAATTTCCAAATATAGTGAAATCTGAGATGGTTGAATTCCACAAAAAATAATATACTATGTTTTTAATGGTAGATATTTCTTGTTTATTGAGGTACTGTGGCATAAAATACAAAATTGTATCATTGTTTATAAATCCAATGTTATTGCCTACCCAAAATTCTCTTCCTTCATACTTGTAATGTGGTCACAACTTTATTCAATGGGTTCAGTGTGTAACCATTTGAATGTAGATAGAGGACCAAGAATGTTTGGACTTTCAAAATCAATATTTGCACAAAATTCATTTAAATAATTTTGCATAGGAGTCCCTATCAATAAAATTCTTGAAGGATAATTTAGAGATAATAAAGCATCAATAGTCTTATTCCATACATAGTTTTTAAGTCTGTGTAACTCATCACGTACAAGAACGTCAGGTTTTGAAGATGCTATTATAGTAGAATGTTTTCTAAATAGTTCATAAGATGTAATTAAGAGAGGATTCACATTACCAATTTTAAATTCAATGAAATGTTCCATTGCCTCAATTGTTGAGAATCATCCATGTACTACTATGGCAGTGAGTCTTTCCACTCCAAACCACTTTCAAAACTCATGCCCTCAGTTCTCCACCAAGGATGTTGGATTAATAAGTAAAGCATGTTTGAACATAGCTGTAATATCCATTACCTCTTCCCATTGATAATTTTCATAATATTTTCTAATTTCATTTATTGGAAGACTTATTATTTATATTATATGGAAAAGGGTGATGTCAAAACCTAACGATTGTTCATTTAATAATTTTAATTCTTCACCAAATAGATGTGAATAAACTATTACTAGAGTGTGAACCCACAATTCTCCTTTAGTTGTTAATCCCAATGACATGAGGATCTATCAAATACTATTCTCAAACACTTTCATGTGTTTTTTATCAGCACATAAGAAAAAAATAGTAGTGTGTGCTTTAGTCTATGCAAAATATCAAAAGTCCAATTTTATTGGATGTCACATCCCCATGTTTGGATAGAGATGGTGTTTGTCAAATATATACTAGAGATACTAATTGAGATAAGTATTTATAATTTTTTCCAAATGTTTGATTTCATAAACAAGGATCAAATAACTGTATAAGTCCATAAACGCAATTCCCACCTTTTTGAAGGAGTGTTGAGTAAGCAGGTGACATTTAATATGTGATAAAGCCGCATGAGGATTGTCATATGTCTATTCAAAAAGACATAACTCTTATTTCTCTCACGAATTTAATTTTAATACAATGTTTTAAGACTCCTTCAACTACTCAAGTACCTGTATCGATAGCTTAGTATCATGCTTATATGACAAATGTGGAAAAGGAATGGGAGAAAACTTTCTTAATTCTAGCCACTACCCTGAAGTGGTATAGATAGCCACAGCTTCCTCTAGTGTCACATATGGACCATATTTCATGTAATTATGTTATCATTCCTTTCTATTTTCAAATGGGTCTTCTTTTTCTATCTCACAAAGTTTAAGGAGCTCCACTAAGAAGTACAAATAGTGTTCAAGTGGCACAAGCCTCTGCATTATTTTTGTGACATATTTTTTTTCTTTTGAGTTCATCCAATCCAATTTGTAAACTCTAATGTGTTTGGTACCATTACAGGGAAAAGTAAAATATTGATATATCTTGAAAGCATTATAATAACCTCCTTACAAAAAATTCCTCGCTCAACATCATTTACATAATGCACTTTATCAAATATAACCCATCCAATGTTATGGATAATGTTTGCTCCTTTAAACAGCATACACCTTAAAATTTCTATTGTCATAATAAGGTAAGAGACTTATGGTCTCAAGATCATATCACCAGTCAGAATTCCAACATCAAACTTCTTATTTCTAGGAACATGGATATCTGAATCAAAACAAAATGGCACGGGTACTTGTATTCCTAGTAAGCCTTTTGATTCATTTATTTCATCTACAATTATTGGTGACATGTTACATTCATCAAGGTTTCTTTTTCTAGAGGTTGTCCTCACACTATCAAAGTCTCTAGAGTTAATATAAATAGCATCATTTGGTTTTTTTAGAGGTAACTCCTTGTCAACCTCTTTGTCAGGAAACTTGTCACAAATTTCCCCTGATTTTTTTCCAAGAGAAAGGGTCCTCTCTTCATCTTTTGAGCATTAAGCACCTGGAGTCTCCAAGTATTTTTCAATTTGCTTAATCATATTGGTTGCCTATAATTTTGTTTTTTGTCTATAATTTCAATGATATTCATCATAGTTTATTTCTTATAAGACTTCTTGAAAATTGAATTTCTCTTCATATTTTAGCTGCCATAACTATGATTCGTGAACTCATCTTCCTCATAGTGTCTGTTTCCATTCCATGACTCTTTCAACTCCAAAATGTTCAAAAAATAGATTTATTTTTGAATCTATGTTGGAAAGATGTTGTACAACTCAAAATTGTCCATAATTTCCTTATGTAGTGACCCCATGGTTCACATGCTGGCAGGAAAAGTAGCTCTAATACCACTGTAATATTCCAAATCAAAATATTTTATGTTAATTTAGTTTTCTTGAGATTCCTTTTTAAAATAATATTTTATAAAATAATAATTTAAATAATAATAAAGTCAAATTGGATTAATCATTTATCTTTGAATACAGATTTTAAATATTACAAAATTAAATC